>LOEQ01001366.1:769134-783745 GCA_001685075.1 Bramus lutescens
CTTCTTTAGGCAACTTCAGCAGTCATTTTTCTGTGGGTCCTGCATGTCCAGTTCTCACAGCATAACATCAAGAAGTCCAGGCAAGAGCAGTTTCTTACCTAAATGGCTAAACAACTCCATAAGGAGACTCTTCGGTGCCCATCTTCCTCATGAAGTTATTGGTGCTGCCAGGAGCAGATATGTCTCATTGGCATGAAAAGTCCAAAGTTCTTAAAACATTTTAAATGCCATATTCTGAAGGTCTCTGAAAAATTTAAAGAATACCTATATAACTGAAATATCTCTCTATATATCTAGAAAATCTAACTAACATGACTGCACACTTAACTATTATAGATGATTATACTAACCATCATGATGATTATCTATTAACCTGTATTTCTTAATTATACATTACATTCTTAATGAGCTGCCTAAACATAATACCTTAATCAAGAGCAGAAATATACATATAACAAAATTGACTTTAAATTTGTATCAATAAACTAAAATCCATACCAATGCAAAGTATCCATCTTTATATCATATCCCCCTTTAAATGCAAACAAAATTTATAAATAATCATTTAGGAAATTTGGGTGTAGTTCTCTCCAAACTGCTTCTTGCTTTTTGTTGGGTGAAGTAATTTTGGGGGATGTTTATGACAACCTTTCAGGGGATCTTGGTATATCAAACCACATTAGTCTGGAAGGAATCCATAGGTTCTCATCTTCTGTGGTAACAAAAGAAGAACCTCTTTTCCAAAGCAACATATTCTTAGACCCATATTTTGAAGTCAAGACAGCTTTAAGATATATATGTTGGTTTAGCTTAGCAGCCTGTACAATGAAATGCCTCTNACAAAAGAAGAACCTCTTTTCCAAAGCAACATATTCTTAGACCCATATTTTGAAGTCAAGACAGCTTTAAGATATATATGTTGGTTTAGCTTAGCAGCCTGTACAATGAAATGCCTCTCTGCACTTAGCTCCTTCACAGTCAAAAAAATTCAAAGAAAACACACTAATATACATAATCCAGACTCTCTGGGTATTTTCCATCTTTGTGTGGCTTATTTTTCTTACTCTCTTACTTTTTCTACAGATTTACTCTGTTTCTTTAAAGACTTTATTTTTTTATAACCATTTGCTTCCTTTTATAACTGTCTAAATTTTTTCTCTCCCAAGCCTTGCACATTTATCCAACACTGTGACCCATTTAGAGGTCTTTTTTTTTAATCTGAATCTATCTTTATTGTTGCATCTGTAATTATTTTCTGACCAGAAGCACTTCTTTTTTTAAATTTATTTTTATTTTTTGCGCATTAGTGTTTTGCTTACATGTATGTCTGTGTGAGGGAATAAGGTCCCCAGAACTGAAATAACAGTGAGCTGCCATGTGAGTGCTGGGAATTGAACCCAGGTACTCTGGAAGAGCAGTCGGTGCTCTTAACTACTGAGCCGTCTCTCCAGCCCCCAGAAGCACTTCTTAAAATGCCAAGCTGCGGCCTGATGAGGACTGAGTGAGGTTGCTTTGCCTTTTGGCTCCACCAAGTCCAACATGGTGGAGATCTATTCACTGCCTCTGAGACTGACAGATGTGAGCCACACTCACCACCTCAACTCTGGTAACCAGTTGGCCCATGCTGCCACCAAGTAACTTGCAGCATGCTGCCCACAAACCCCATTTAGATGCTCAGCCTCCTGAAAGTGCCAATTCACACTGGCGGCATGGCCCAGAAAACTGTCGTTTCAAAGCCATGTGGCTTTTTTTTCCTGCTACCTCTGAATCAGGAAAACCTCTATTAAAGGAGCTGTAGCATGCCACCATCAAGCAGAGCCCATCCCCCCAAGGAAGTGCAGCTGATTTTTGTTTTTTAGTGTCTCGAATTCCTTTCTAAATCCTTAAATGGATTTAGTTGACCATGTTGAAGCACCAGTTTGTTGTAGGTGGCCACTTGTTTGTTTCCCAGCTGCCCAGACTCCCAAAATTACCACACAGAAACTGTATTAATTAAATCACTGCTTGGCCTATTAGTTCTAACTTCTTATTGGCTAGTTTTTACATCTTAATTTAACCCATTCCCATTAGTTTATATTTTACCACAAGGCTTGTGGTCTACTGGCAAGGTTCCAGTGTGTCTGTCTCTGGCAGTGGCTCCATGGCTTCTCTCTGACTCTGCCTCCTTTCTTACAACATTCAGTTTAGTTTCCCCTGCCTAGCTCTACTCTACTCTATCAGGCCAAGCCTGTTTTCTCTATTAATTAACCAATTGTATTCAAAGGATACAAAGGGGAATCCCACATAAGACTTCCACATGTGTACCATGAAAAATGTTGAGCTTGTATGCACACATGCACACACACACATAATACGCGCATGATGATGATAATGATAATAATAATAAAATCCTTTTCTCTTTCCACATCCTTTCTATAGAATGTAGATGCTGAATGCTTACTAAGGCTCATGCTAGGTTCAAAAAGAGGTTTTCTTATTTTCTATCCTGCACTTAATTTTGACAAATTCTAATAACCAGATTATAAAACCAGAATCACGTGCCCACATTCCATGTCATATGACATGATCTCTGGAAAGTTGGACAGTAAGCAACATGTCATCATAATAAAGCAAAATTTCAGAGTCTACAAGGTTTAGAAGAAATTAGGGCAATGATCCAGGTCAGCTCCTTTTCCCAGCTAAAAATAAACTAAGGCTCAAACATACATCCTCTGTGGCATGAAAAGCCGTTGGAAGCATTAGACCTTGGTCAAGTTATAGACATTCTTGAGTTGTGTCCCAAGCAACAGATTAATATTTAACTTTTGTGAATACTGTGGAGTTTGTAGGTAATTGCTTTTCTCTCTTTTATTTGGCTGCAGGAAAACTCAGTCCCAACCTTGTAGTCCATTTCCAGGATGTGCAGAAGTGCCCTTTGCTCCTGGCTAACCGTGCTCAGCTTTTGGCTTGTAACATTTCCTGCTGGAGCAAATGCAGGGCATGCTGCTTTAAACAGCCCCTCTCCCAGCTCACCCTCCAACTCCTCTCACATCAACTGGGCAGATATATGTGATTCTCCGTAAAATATTGAGGGGGGAGATTTTCCAGAATGGTGCTGTGCATCCTAGGACCCAGAGGTCCTTGTATTCCTTCATCAAGACAAGACAGTTACTATGGTATTCCAGGGAACATGATCAGACCGGTATAGTGACCTAAAAAATGGGCACTCCTCTCAAAATGAAATAAGTTTGCACTTTCTCATGAATAGGAGACAACATAATCTGTGGTAAGTGAAAGGAAAATTCCCCAGCTTTTATTTTCTGTAATTTGCATTTAAGCCCTCGTAACAATTTAATATGGAGATGACCGTGGCAGCAGCATTTATTCAATGTATCAATACTCTGTTGTCACAGAAGGAGCCATGAGGGCTTCAGAGTGAAGAGTAGGAATTCCACAAAGCGGTCTTCACTCTTATCATGGCTTACATGTGCCCTGCTTATTCAGTAGCTGTCATTAAAGGGACACTATCTTTAGCACAAGTTTTCTTGACATTGACAAGGACAGGCCCAGTAGAAAAAGGGCCAAAATTATGAATAGGCAATTCATAGCAGAGCAAAATCCAAATGGCAACAAAAGCTCAAAATAACAAAGAAGTCAGAGAAATGCAAATTAAAGTAATAATGAAAAAATCATGCATTAGTTTGACAAAAACAAAAACAAAACAAAAGAATCATTACACCTTGGGCAAAAGAGTTCTCTTGTGTATTGAAAGTGGAAATGAGAACTGGAGGCAAGATGTGATAAAATGAATCCTATTTATAAGCCAACACCAAAATCCCCTTTGTGTTTGTGGATGTCTAAAATGTGTGTGTTTATGTGTATGTGAACATGGACAGGCACATGGAGGGATGCAGACCCTGAACTGCTAATATGGATATTCTTTGTGAAGAGGAGGACTAAGGAAGATCCAGGAGGAAGGAGCACGGGAATCCAGCACCTGGTGGAAAATGCATCACACTAAAACAAGCATGTACCACCTGAACACACATTGAAATTGGGTATAATTGCATAAAGAAACAAAACTGAAATACATATATTTCAGTATGTTGATTGTATATATGCACTGGGGAATGATTAGGACAGTGAAGTGATTTGTTTATGAGTTAATCTCAAACAGAGATGTGTCCCAGAAAATTGAGTAAATCCCACCCCCATGCAAGGGTGATGGCATGGGTCTCACTTGGATGACACACGGTGACACAAAAAGCAGTCAGATCCTTCTAGGATCAAGAAGAGATAAGAATGAAGGACATGACTGGCTCAGATGAACTAGGCTGATGCTCCCCAACACCACATCAGTGACCTGCAATTATAAACGACCTTTGGGTCGTACAATCAAACCACTGCCATGGATGTAACCAGAACTTTATGTCCTCCTTGGACCACCTAGGACTTCCTTCTGACCAATCATTGTTCTGCTCCATGAAGCTAAAGAGGCCTACCTGAAAGAGTCAAGGTCGAAAAGCTACCTTCATTGGACTTTCTTTCTCTACATCCAAGATCCTCAAATTTGGAAGTACCGTTTTTAGCCTGCAGCAATGCTGGTCATTGTCCTAGAAGGGAACAAACTTCTTTATTATAGGTCTCCAGAAGAAATCCAAGTTCCCTGATGTGCTCTGATCTGTCCAGATAACACAATGGGGACTGTCCCTCTGTTTCCATGAATACAGCCCACATAAGAGTACATAATATACAGTATTGATCTTTCTTTTCCAGAGAAACACACTGTTAGTCCAGATTGAAGTTGTGATCGATTCCTGTTATTTCTGAATTAACTGTCTCATATTAGGAATTGAACTTGTTCAAAAGCTTTTAACTGTTTACAACAGTAACTGCCTTGTTTTCTCTATTGATTTTGATGTAGGACCCCAAGAGTTGTGATTATTTCATACATCAATTATGTTTTATGTGTCCTGTGAACTGCCATCTTGTTACAAAAGAAATTATCCCACATCTTGACTGCTTAAAATAACAACGGACATTGAGAGCATTACACAGTTATAAGGAATTTGGCATCAACCCAGAGAGGTCGTTCTGATTCAGCTTATTTAATGGGGCTATGACCAAGATATTATTCAAAAGTTGAGTATTGGTCACTCTGGGATAACACAACTCCTGTTCAGATGGTTTCCTCATGTTAAGAAAGATGGTACTGATTGCTCCAGGAGACGCCAGGTCTCATGGGGTCCACAGAGCTCCTCAGACACAAGGGGTGTCTTTCTCCGGTGTGCTGAACCAAGAGGAGGAGCACAGAGGAAGCAGCCATGCTGGAGATGTGCCTCAGAGGCCACATGAACACGCCTACCAGGATGTGGAATGGGAATGACCTCCATCTTTTGTAGGAAAAGATGTTAAAGGATTCTGAGCTTATTCTAAAATCAAATTAGCTGATTTACTTACCAGGTGAAACTTGTCACTACACAGGAAAGGGTTTGAATCCTACCTCTGCTGTTATAATAATCTTGCTGTCTTTATAATCTTGTAATATTTATCAGTCTTCCCAAGTCTCTTTCTTGAACAGATAGTGATGATAAGAATGATTCATTCCCTTGTGAGATTATAGCAGCAATTAAATTGGATAAAAGATGAGTGCAATATCTGCCGTTAATTGGTATATTTTCATTCAGATAACTGATAGAGAGACTGAAAAAACAGAAGACCACATTTCTTGCAAAGCAACGCCTTATTTTATCATGGGCAACATAAGCCATATCTTGTCTGTGTGTGGTTGGAGATTAGGTATAAACAAACCTGAATCCTTTATTAAGACCAAAGAAATCAGAATTCTGCAAAAGGCACACATTGAATTTATGTTTATTTATATTAAGTAATTTATGTTTAAATTTCAAATGTCCTTTAAGTTTTATAGCCAAAAATTATCCTCAAAAGATTATTGAAAACTCACCCATGTTCTTTACAGATATCATAGAGTAAGGGATATACTAAAGTAAATTTTTACAGAAATGGTGTTTTAATGTCTTTGGAACATAAAGTGATGCTTTAGTCCCCTAGCTATATGAAGCATTTGGTATATTAACTTTAGAATATTTTATTTCATTTTTCAATATGTAAAATATAAACAAAAGCATCAAATGAAATAAATTTGTAATTGAATTTTACTGTCAAGATGAAGAGAAAAAAGGTATCTTGTAGCTCATTTTCCTGGCTTCTACCCAGTGATTGAGATTTTTCTTCTTTTAAGTAGGATCTAATCCCCAGAACACTTCAGGACACAAACATTGTTTCTAGATCCATTTTATGGAGGAAAATGCTGAGCTGCAAAATCCAAGCATATCTCAATTGCCTGAAAAAAATGAGAATTTGGAGCCCCATTGGACATGTGTGTTTTCTACTACTGTGTTGACTGGGATGCTATGATAATGCCAGGCACTGTGAAATAATTTTGTGTATTTCTAGCTACTTCACAAATCACAATGAAGGCAATAACTCTTGCATGCTCTGCAATATCCAACCTTACAGGCCATTACCTCACAGTTTAATAGAAAAAAAACCAGGCTTCTATCACAAGATTTATGGTGGTTTTCTTAAATCTAGGGAAATACATCTTGAGTTCCACCCTGGATGAAAGTGCACTTACTTTCTTCTGTGCAAGACTGATTTTAAGAGTGTCCCAACCGTTCGTGAGAGTGGGAGAGAGACCTGACAGCTATCCCAGCATCCTACACTGTCAGCTGTTCATTTCTGGCTCAGCATTTACTGTGGTAACAGATCATCAGGTACTCATGACAATATTTGGCAGTTCACAGTTCAAGGCAGCAATGTGTTCTGAGTGATGGGGTTTACAGTATCTACATGGTTATGATTATAACATTGTGCATGGTCCAAGGAGAGAAAATAGCCCCACAGATTGCATTTCAGCACACCCATTAGAGGATCAGCATGAGATGCCATCAGCAGCGCAGGAATTCATCAGCTTCACAGGCACCCAAGCAACGTTGACGCTTTAACATTTACCAGAAATATAACAAGTAATAAAGATAGACAAGATTTGAATGGCCTAATGGACCCAGTACAAATGTGGCAGAAGATTAACTGTGCTAAATTCTCCAGCATGGAAACATCCACAACATTAAGTAAGCAGTTTGTTCAAAGTCAGGGCCTGTGAGTACAAATATTTGTGTCAGCAAAAATATGTTTCCGGAATGGACACACATTCAAATACGCTTTGATCTCTGTAGTAACTGAGTTCCTAGTCTTCCAGTGTATTTGAGTTTCACCCTAATACATTTTATTTGACACCCTACAGTAATTCTTCTCAATTTGATGTTTTTGTCATCTATTAATAAAAATACTTTCTTCTTTTTGTAGTCAGGCTTGTTGTTAGCAATGCATAGCTTGGTCTTCTAGAACATTATTTACTTAATTTGTATCACACTTACTTGAGATAATGCAGAAACATAGACAAATAACATGAAATTCTTTCTTCCCCACCAAGCAATATTACAACATATTCAGTGCATTTGAAGCTCTGTGTCGGCTTCTTCTCAGGGGCAAAATATGTATACTCAACCATAATTTTTCTGCTGAGTTGTAGCTTATTATTCATAATGCCCACCTAATATATAGAAAGTGGATGGGGGGAGCCAATGCATATATTGTCTTCATGTTAAATGCCTACCTTCATAAAATACACATAATTATTTGTGTGATTTAAAATTTTTTATGACTAGATTCATTTACAAGTATGACAAATTTATCATTTTGTGCATGTGTCTGTGTATTTATACATGTTTACATGTATGTGGGTAAGGTATGCATAGAGGCCTAGAGAATCTTCCTCAATCACTCTCCACCTTACTCACTGAGGCATGATCTCTCAGCTGAACACAGAGCTCACCAGTATAACTAATTTAGCTACTCACCTTTCTCCGAGGATCTCCTGCCTCCACCTCCCAAGCACTGGAATTATACATAGGCCACCATACCCATATGGCATTTACAGTTCAGGAGATCAGAACTTGCATGGCAAGTGTGTATCCAACATTTCCCCAGTTCCCAAACTTACTTTAGCAACATTTTCAACAGTTTTGTTTTGTTTTGTGTGTGTGTGTGTGTGTGTGTGTGTGTGTGTGTGTGTGTATGCATGCATGTTGTTTTGTATTTTGGTTTTTTGAGACAGGGTTTTTCTGTGTAGCCTGGGTGTCTTGGACCTCATTCTGTAGACCAGGCTGGCCTCGAACTTAGAGAGAAGATTTGCCTTTCTCTGCCTCCCGAGGCAGAGGATTAAAGGCGTGTGCCATCATCACCCTGGAAACACTGTTTTTATAAAATTCATCTATGTTGACATCTAGGGCTCTTGTTTACTTATCTTCATAACTTTTTAACACTATATGATGTTACTACAGTTTACCTATCCATTCACCTAAAGATCTTTCCCACACCATTGTTTGTAGTGGTGTGGGAAACATTACAAGCAGTTTTCAAAGTTTTTCAATGTGTATTTTAAAAATATTCAGGAAAGGTGCATGTATGTACTGACAGCAATATTTGCTCATAACAAAGCCTAAAATGTATATGTGGCTAGTATACTTGCTAGTCAGTATTTGTAGGCATATTACTTATTTTACTGAGCAATTGCCACTGTAAGCACATGTCATTAAAATATAACTGCATGCAGTAGCTAGTTTTATTTTCCTATTGTTAATATTATTTGTTCTATTAAAAATTAGTGGGTGGCACTGTTTTGTTCTTCCATGTAGTCTCAACAGCTGATCCATTGCTTCATTGTATCCAGGAACATTCACAAGTGGTTAGTGATTAAAAAGAGAATCGAAACTGTATTAGACACATTCTTGTTGACTAAAGATAGCTATGGCAGGGGGACATGCTTTCTGTGACATAAACCTTAATAGAGAAAATAACATGAACTATAATAGAAGAGTAAACAAAATACCGAAGGAAAAAGAATGTATGTAAGTCATCAGATTTGTAGGCTGAGTCTAGCTTCATTCTTACACATCAATCACTGGCAATTGTGTAGGTTTTTAATACCTTAATGTGAAAACTGACAGCAATATTGCAATATGCCTTTGCTTAGGTATTTCAAAGTTAAAGCAACACTTTTGCAAGTGGCAAAGGAATAGCTCTACATAAAAGAATGCTTAAGCAGAGACAGAATAATCATAATTCTAATTCACAGTAAACAGCTTAAACAAGTACAATACAGTTGATGCATAACTCCACAGACATAGAAGAGTCTTGCTCCACAAGTTATTTGCTTGCTATAAAATGCTGTTTAAAATCAATAGATGAAGTTCATATTGTCTCACAATGCCTCTGGGAGAACAAAGAAGAAATGTGAAAGCAAGGATGGGCAGCCCATGGTGTCTACACTGCTTGTTCTTGCTGCATGTGTTTCCTGCATTTTTTCGCATTAAAGATTTGTTTTCCTTCATGCAAAAAAAATTTATTATAAAAGTAGCACATGAACATTTTGAAAACATGAGCAATCCCCACAAAATTACAAAGAAATAAAAGCTTCAATACTAATCTTATTTGTCATATATAACCACTATTGATATTTTAGCAGATAGACAATTTCTCTTCAGTGCAAAGAAATGCATTTCCAGCATAGCCATGTATATTATAGAAAATATTGTGACCTTCACTACATGATATATATATGAATATATAGTATATATTTTGAACAGCATAATTATCCTTTATTCTGATTTTTTGAAACTTTTTATTGATTCTTTGTGGATTTCCTATCATGCATTCCAATCCCATTCATCTCCCTGTCCCTTTATAACCACCCTCTGCCCTTGCAACCTCACCCCCAACATAAAATAAAATTCAAAACAAAAATCTAAAAACAAACAACCAAACCAAACAAAGACGAAACAAAATTCTTGGCTTGGAATGTAATGTGGCTCCGTGTGTCAGCCTTTAGTCTGTATGTCTTTTCTTGTAAGTGTTCATTGCAATGAGTCCTTGGTCAGGTTCAAGGCCTCTGACTTCTGCTACGTTCTCTATACTGGGTTTTCATCTGAACTCCTCTAATATATACTGTTGATATCCCGAGTCATGGAGATCCTGAAGCTTTGGAGACGATGGGGTGGGCCAACTCATGGCCCAGTTTCTGGACCTGGGTGGTAGCTGGGTTGGTCAGCATGCCGGTCAGCTTTTCCTTACTATCACCAGTGGGTGAGCTTTCCAGCATTCCCTGGGCTAGCTCATCCAACAGAGCCCTTGGGTGGGTTCATCTGCTCCCACACTACCAGGGCTATCTCTTCTGCTTTTCCCAGGCTCCTGAGCGCTATAGTTGATGAGAGGCAGGTCCAGTTCTCTTACTCCCATGCACCTGAGACCAACTGTCCTGCCTGCCGCAGGTGGCAAGGATCCAGGGGCAGTGGGTGAGAGGACCATCTCTCCCTTGCCCACACCACCTAGAAAAATAGTGAGGCTAGCTCTCTCTCGCTCACACCTTCAGGGCCAGCTTGCCCACATCCTAGACCCCAGACAACAGGATGCGGGGCCTGCTCTCTGGAGTGCTGCAGTTGGTGAGGGGCAGGGCCAACCCTTGTAGACTTAGCCTCACTGCCTTTGATGATAACAGCAGCGATGACATCAACACAGAGACAGTGGCTGTAGTAGGGCCACAGACCCAGAAATGGCCCTTGGCAGCAGACCTGGCCCTGACAACATCAGGCCACTCCGATCTGTATGCCCTGCATGGCCTCGAACAAACAGTAACACAGCACAAGGTTGTTGTCCAGACCCCTGATGTCCTAGTGGCCCTTGGTGGCAAAACAGGCCATGGATATCAACATAGACCCCGGCTGCAGTTGGGCCACGGACCCAGACATGGTCCTTGGAAGCAGTCCAGAACTGGATGTCACCATCGCCCTGGTAGGCAGTGTAGGTCACTCAGACTGAGATGGACCCAGTGGCAGCATGGCCCTTGAACACCAACATTGTCCCAGGTATAGACCCAGATCCTAGGCATCTGCACAGCCCTCGATGGTAGCAGGAGCCTTGGACATCAACACAGACCCTAGCTGATGCAGGGGCACATTTTATTCTGAATTTTAATGACTCCACATGACTATGTCGTTTGGGTAGGCCATAATTTATTCACCATGACTTTAGGTTTGAAACCTTGCTTCTAGGTGTTTGTATGTTTGTTTGTTTGTTTTAACATTATGGGCAGTGGCATAGTAAGCATCCCGATTGATAAGTATTTATTTATATCTATAATGATTCATTCAGCTAGCATAAATTTTCCAGAGTCAGATGCTACACATATGTGTAATGTTTTATGTGCTGCCAAACTGTTTTTCAAAGACACATTCTACCCATTTCCACCCTCATTGTGACAGTTTGAGAAACAGTGGCTCCTCAAACCATAGCTGATACATTCCATGGCGGGGTGCAAGCCTGATCCATCCCCTGTGCTCACACCCTTTGCCATGAAACCTCTTGGTGGCTGCCCGATTGGCTGCTTGTGTTCTTGATAATTGCACTTCCTTTATCAGAGAATCCACAGAGATGGTTGCTCTCTGCTCCTCTACTATTACCTAGGAAACCCCAAGAAGAGACTAAATTAGATACAGAAAAGTTAAATCTCTGCTCAACTACAAAGTGTGTGACTGAACCCAGTAAAAACGGAATCTGCTTGATTGAATATAATCAAGATCAACCAATACCTAATTAAGCCAAAAAGTTAAGAATAAGGAATTGTTGGGTTTGGAGCACTTTGGGGGAGTGATGAAGTAAGTAGCTGAATGCTATGTCTGCAATGTTCTTCTCTCCACCTAGCTTACAGCTAAATTTGCAATGCAAATTGACAGATATGGAGCTGGCACGACAGCTCAGTAAATAAAGTGTGTGCCTTGCAAGCATGAAAACTTGAGTTTGGAGCTTCAGCAGTCACATGGAAAGCTGGGAGCAGCAGCATGTACCTACTATTCTGGCTCTCGGGAGGCAGATTCATGGGGCTTGCTGGCTAGCAAATGGAGCTGAAGCAGTGTGCTTTGGTTTCAGTGAGAAACTCCCATCTCAGAAAAGATGATGGAGAGCTATCAAAGATAACACCGAACACTGACCTCAGGCTTTCACACATTTGTGCACACACATGCACATGTGCCTTTGCCCACTTGAATGTGTGCATATAACACACACACACACACACACACACACAAATTACAGGTTAGAAAGTATGTCAATTGTACGTCCTCATTTATTTTTAGGATGATTTTGTAAATCAGAAAGCCATCATTTGGAAATGTCTTTATGTGTCATTATTATTACATGGTAATGGCAGAGTTCTAAATTAAATGGTATTAATATTTTAGGTTTTCAGGTTTTTTGGTCTCTTATGAATATTCAATGTGTGATGGTGATATGAAAGCTCCCACTGACAACATGTGAATGAATGCGTGAGGTTATATTCTGATACATTTTCATCTAAAGACTCTCCATGACTACGTTGCCAGAAATGCCTATGGCTAACATATTTACCAACCTAGTCCTTCTCCATTAGACCCACAAAAGTGCTAAAATTTGGCACTTCTGTTAAATAGATTTATAGATGATATGTAATGCATATATATATATATATATGCAATACACAATGCCCTAAGTGTGTGTGTTTGCTTGACTATGTGTGCAAACTAAGATTTCAAAGATTAGGAAGTGACAAAGATCCATCTTGTTCAATTTCCTTTGCAAACTGAAGCTACCAGGAAATCTCAGTGACAAACAACAAGAAAATCCTGGTAATGTATCTCCTTGAAAGCAATCAGGGGTCAAATGCTCACTGCTACAAAGGAGATGATGGCTGGAAAAAAACATATAAACGCTGCTGGTCAATCATGAAAATAGAAAATAACTGAGGAGAATCCATCAAAATAGGTGATGTGTGAAAATGAGAATTTCCCAACTTGCTTCACAAAGAAGCACTTTGAAATGAAAACCCATGAATGCAAGAATGAATGAATGAGTGAGTGAGTGGGTGATTTAAGAGGTCCTTAGGGAGCTAATGGTAAGCCAGCTGGATATTGATAAAGGTCAATTGAAGTAAGGTAGTTGTCTCATCTGCTGGGGGCGAAGCCTAGAATGAGATGCTTGGCTAGAGCAGCAAAGATCTGCACAAATTTAAGTGACCAGACCGTGTATAGTGCTCTCTGGCTTTCGAAGAGTTTAATGACAGGGTCACACAGCACAGAAAAGAGTAATGGGTCACCTCGGGTGTTAGGACGAATCGCTGGGGTCACTTACTAGGTGTATCAACTGAGCACACCCCTTCTATCCTCCCTTTTAAAAAATATGTAACATGAACTCAGTCTTGAAGAGGCTGAGGCTGGAGATAAACATAGATGAACAACAATGCACATGACATAAAATTAAATACGTAATTTTTATAAGGAATCCCAAACCAACTTGGGGCACAGTGTGAGGTTCATCTCAAACCAAAAGAAAAAGCAGAACCAGAAAGGTAACATGAATACAATAATGCAGACTAAACTGTAGGATTATTTTGCCAGATTAAAGGAAGGAATATGCTTAATATGTTTATACTCTTATCACAAGGCTTAAATAGAGTATTATTTAGCAATCTGCAGAACCAGTGCTAGGTGCAGCATAAAACAGGAACCCCGCTTGTGGAACTCCGGTCTGTGGAGACACAACAGACAACTATGATAAAGTCTGGGCAATGTGGCAGGGGCACTTAGAAAGAGTCTGGGGAAAAGACAGGGAACTGGCAAACCAATTTTCTCTATTGACTCAGAGGTACAGTATGTCCCTGTGTGTGCTTTATTAATAATAATTATTAATACAATTGTTGTCAAGTTACTGTGACAATTAAGTATAATCACCAAACTGTCATCTCCTTTTGAGTTAATGATTAAAGATTGCTCTCCCCAGCATGGGCAGTAGGGTGCAATCAAGGTCTGATGAGCATGTATTGAATTAAAGCTTTTAGTAAAGGAAATGCTCACTTTGATTTTTAAAAGTTAAAAATTATTATTCCAGAGGGAAAGTAATCCTATCTGCTAATCTACAGTTATAGCCAACATTTTGGGGGCTTCATTGGGCTTCATATAATACAATTTTTGACAGTTTGGGCATAATAAAAATATGAATTTGTGTTTCCATTTCAGCCATTATAACTATCTTAGGCTCTAGGTAAGTGACTTAGCATCTTTGAAAATTTGTGTGTGAGATGATGTTTGTAGGGCTAAGAGTGTCAGTTCTGAGGCAAGGGTGCCAGAATAAGTCCTAGCTTGTCAGAGGAACATGACAGTGGTTCTGTATATGTGGGAGGTAACCCCAAGAGCTCAGGAGTGCCAGTAGCAGAGGAAAGGGGCCGGAGAGGGGAAAACCCAAAGCACTGTGCAGATAGACAGGTTGCTCCTGTTGGACAGACATGGGCTGAGCTTCTTCCTAGAAAGTGTCAATGGAAGACCTCTGGGTGGTTTCACCAAGTGAAAAGCAAGCTGGGATGCTCACGTACCAACCTGTTAGTTTCACGGACTATGAGATGCCACTGAGAACTTGATGTAGGAGGGTTATCTGTCTATGTGTTACTTTCATTGGTTAATAAAGA
>LOEQ01001366.1:793206-811395 GCA_001685075.1 Bramus lutescens
TATGGAGATCTCTGTGTGATTTTCTTTGGGACATGCCAGCTGTGGGGTACTAGGAGGGACAGAAACCCCAACAAGCTGGCCCTTCATGTTACAAGGGAAGATGGATGCCTTAGATCAGGAAGAAAGGAGGACTTGCCTGTCTTACATCCCTTGCTCTACTAGAGTTTTGGACAAACTGGTTGGTGCCTGCCCACATCATAAGAGCAGATAATCTTCATTCAGTTTCTGCTTCAAATGCTGACTAGTAGAGGGACACCTCATAGACACATTCAGACATTCTTCTTATTATTATTGTTTTTGTTGTTTCAGCATTGTGTGATCCAAACCCAGTGGCTCTCACAAGCCGGGATAGGGCACTACCTTTGAGTCAAATGCCTGCTCCCCCTGTTTTTTTCGTTTTGTTTTGTTTTGTTTTTCTTCCCCATTTTAAAACAGGGTCTTGCTGTATAGTCCAGGCTTCAGATTTGCAATCCTCATTTAATTTCGTGAAGAGCTAGGAGTATAGGCATGTTCCACTATGACTGCCTCAGTGATGTTTTACCAGCTATCTATGCAGCCTTAAAAACAGCGAAATTGACACATAAAATTGTCATTTGTGTGGAGAAACTCTTCCAAACCACTCCCCCAAAGCACTAGCAAGAGAGGCATAATCATAGAAGAGTGTAGTATCAACAAACACCCAGCCATCAAATTAGGACCATGTCCAGGACTACAAAGCAAGATCCTAGAGATCTTCAGAAACAGAGTTGCATGTTTCTGAACAAACATGCAACTATCCTTGGTGACAAACTATCCTTTAGAAGAGCCAGGGAAGTGAGCTCTGGGAAATGCCTGGCAGAAGACTCTAGGAAATAGTTCTCGGACTTGGGATGTGGTGATGGTGGCCATGACTGTAGAATAGAAACATAATGTGGCACCATTACTGCTCTGAAACGTGGTTTTGTACAATCCAGCAAGACTTACATGTAGTAGATGAGTTAATTTCCATTTCCTTGGAATGGCAGTGATGAGAAAATTGGGGTCAGAGCAGTGTAACATCAAGTCATGCACTTCTGTCCTTCCACAGTAACACCCTGCTAGCCCCCGTGGATCAGGACAGGAGAGGCCAGGTTTTTTTTTTTTCTTATCTTAAGACTTCAAGTTACTATTGGCATAGTAGAAAATAATGTTTTATTATAAAAATAAAGTGTATGAGACTAATAAGGGGATAGGGTTACAAATGGATACAAAAATTTACCAATCACTCTCCTTCCAGATTAGTACCCACTTCCTCTCACACGCAGCAGTGGCTCAGAGTGAAAAGTAAATTATACTCCCACTGTTAACTTGATTCAGAACTCCAGTGCAGCCATACCTAGTGAAGCAGCTCTTTGCTTCCCAGTGGCTAGAAGTTGATTTGGTTCTTCTTGTAGGGAGGGTCATAGGTAGGGAGCATATACGGAACAAATTATGAACTGGGGACATGAATGAACTTCTGGAAGTCTAAGATTTGAAATGAGTGGAGGGAGTTCTTAATCAGAACTGAGATTTTAATTCTACTTGCTCTAGCACTTGGGAGGCAGAGGCAGGCAGACCTCTGAGTCAAAGGCCAGCCTGGTCTACAGAGTGAGTTCTAGATATTCAGGGCTACACAGAGAAATCCTGTCTCAAAAAAGCAAAAAACAAAACAAAAAGCAATAATAATAATAATAAAATCCACAAGAGCCTGCTTAAAGGTCATGGGCAGAGCGAATACCCACTTTAATACAAGGAGCCTCCAGGTGCATCCAGAGAGCTGTGGTCTGAAGTATGAATGTGACAGAAGATGGCAGTAGCCACCGGCATCCACCTCAGGACTGCAGAACACAGCCATGCACCGGGGAGAAAGGTACACAGTGGACAAAGAACATGAAAAGAGCCTGCCCTGGTCATATCAGCCTGTAGCATGGAGCTGTTGCTGCTGCTTTCCCTGCTGGGAGCACGTGAGTGCAGGGCCAAGGCACTGCCTGAAGGAGCCAATGTCATGGTGGGGAGGTATGATGCGGCCTGGAGCCCACACAGAACACACCCCTGACACCCTGCCTAGCCTCAAGATCACCCTGGCTCTTGGAAACAGGAGGATATCTGAGATGAGTTTTTCCAATGGTCCAGGATTTATGGTGCTTCAGAAATCAGAAATCTTGCATATAAATCCATTTAGGCAAAATACACGTTCCCCCCACAATGTACCCATGTGTGTGTGTGTGTGTGTATTTATGTATATATTATTATTATTTTCTTGTTTTTTCTTTGAGACAGTTTTTTTTTTGTGTGTGTGTGTGTAGCCCTGAATGTCCTGGAACTCACTCTGTAGACCAGGCTGGCCCTTTACATATATATATATATATTATAGATACATATTATATATGTGTGTATATATGTATACACACACATATATACGTGTGACACACTGCAGTTTGCAGCATCACTTCAATGAACAAATATGCCATGGAAAGGTGGGAAAGTTGGAGGAATGGATGGAATGGCTCATGAGTGGTGGAAAGGCAGAACTAGAGATTTGATGATGGTGTGTGTGTATTGTGCATGCATGAGCATGCGCGCACACAAGTGCACATGCATACTGGTGTCCATGATCCATGCGGTCACCAAAGGCCAGGAGGACAACCATAGTCTGTGCGTGCTACCATTGGAAGAAATGTTGATGTCCATAGTCCCAGCTGCTGCTGAGAGCCATGTTGGTGTTCATGGTCCTGCTTCATTTGGGAGCCAAGTTGACTTCTATGGCCCTTGTCACTACCAAAGACCATGTGGATGTCTGAGGTCTGTGCTGCGGCCTGAAGCCTTATGGATGTCCTTAAGCCAA
The DNA here is from genome assembly GCA_001685075.1 of Bramus lutescens. Taxonomy (NCBI): domain Eukaryota; kingdom Metazoa; phylum Chordata; class Mammalia; order Rodentia; family Cricetidae; genus Bramus; species Bramus lutescens. The sequence goes on from LOEQ01001366.1 coordinate 796,049, forward strand.
GCTACCTCTGGGGTGGGGCATGTTGGTGTTCATGGCCCAAGTTGACACCAGAGGTCATGTTGGTATTGTTGGTGGGCCATGCTGCCATGGAGGGCCATGATGGTGTTCATGGCCCATGCTGTGGCCAAGGGCCCTGCTGATGTCCATGGTCTGTACTGCCACTGGAGATGATGCTAAGGTCTGTGGTACATGCTGCCACCAAAAACCTTGTCCGTGACCCATTCTGTTGCTGACTATAATGGGCAAGGAAGCTTCTTTTGCAGTGAGATCAAGGACTGCAGATACACAACTAAGAATGAGAGACACAGATGGCTTCTGTGACAACCTGTCCCTCCCCCCTCCAAAAGAAACAGTCTAGACAGAAAGCCATTGAAGAGAACTCTTAGAAAGTGTGATAGGGATGCCAGATTGTAGATCTCCACAGTTAGCAGCTTCTGGCAGGGGTGGGGATGAGGAAGGAGTGCTCCCTTTAAGGGGATAGCCACTGGGAGTTTGACCATGCTCCAGTGAGTATGTGGGAATACAAATGGACTTTATATTTCTCCTTTTCCTTTTTCTTCTACTTTGGTTTTTCTGGGAGGAGGCCTCAGGGCGAGTGGCAGTGGACCTGGGAGGACCGAGGAGCGTGTGCGATTGGGGAGCACTATGTGAAATTCCCCAATAATCGACAAAATATTATGTTGGAAAAAATAAAAGTAAATAAAGACCCACAAACTAGGTGCTCCTCAGAACAGACTCCGACTCTGGGGCCAGCAAAACTGAGCCATTTTCCAGGATCAGAATTCTTTCAAACCGGATGGATTTCTCAAACTAATTGTAAGACTGCTTTGCCTTCTAAACCGCGTACTCCTGGGTGTGGATAATGGAAAGAAGAGAGATGACAGTCTCTTTTGTTGCCCTCATGAATGGCAGAGTGTAAGCTGGCTAGACATAAATGAGTTAATGCAAAAGAAAAGCAGTGGGGTAGGAGGCTAGGGATTGAGAGGCCGAGTCAAGGTCAAAGGGAATCTCAAGGTCAAAGGGAAAAGGGAACTAGTGAAAGAGGGAACCAAGGCACGAGAAAGACTCAGACTGTGGCTGGAGGGGAATTTAGAAACAAAGAGCTCTGAGGGTGAGCTGATTGACAGGACAGGGAGTTCAAGTGTGTGGGTGAATGAACAAGGATTCAAGGTCAAGCTACAGTGACATCACTAGCTGTTCAGAAACTCAGGAACGGCTGGTGAAGCACTTACTGTGAATTACAGCTGCAGCACCCTTCTCCAAGCCTCCTCTTCTCCCCACAGCTTTCTCCCTGCTCATCCTAGTTCTCAATGTCCACTAAAGACAACAGAATGGCTATCCATGCCTTTCGGCTCGCTTGGAAGGCTAACATTCACTCTTAGAAAGTGACAGATTTTTCAAGCATTCATGCGATCTGGTATCAATATCTAGTCCTTTTCTATTCCTGTTTTATAAACTCATTAATTGCAGCAAGTCCCATGGATTCATTGATTCCGTACCTACAACTGATCTGAATCTTTTCTCTGAGCCAAGTTCCTAATTGCTTACTACATATTTAATTCACCTGCTCTGTTAGCATTTGGAAGCCAAACTATTAAAAGAGATCTCACTAATTCCCCAGCACCAGATCTTTCACTTTGGTTCCCAATATTCTTCTCTAAAAGAGAAAAAAAATGACAAAAGTCTCCTGTTCAGGAGTTGGGAAGGATGGAAGAGAAAAGGCTAGTAAAAACATTTATTGTCTGAGTTCTATATGTCAATCATCAAGTTAGGGAGTATTCTAAAATTATTCATTATCTTTGATGATTTTGTAACAATGTGAAGTATTGCAGTAAGCAAAATAATGGCCATGTCCTGATACCCCAAATGTTTGATTATTAGCACATGTGTCTTTTCCTATGTGGGTATGTGAAGGATCCTGATATAAAAAGATTATTCTGCATAATATTGGGAAAAGAAAGGCAACCAGGACTGATTTACATGCACATAGATCTAGGATATTTAGAGTGTGTGTAGTAGGGAGCAGGGCCCCTTGTTCTGTCTCACCCATGCTAACTTACACCCAAAATAACCACACAGAAACTGTGTCAATTAAATTACTGCCTGGCCCAATATCTCTAGCCTCTTATTGGCTAACTCTCACATCTTGATTTAACCCATCTCTACCAATCTGTGTAACACCATGAGGTTGTGGCTTACCAGGAAAGATTCAGCATGTCTGGCCTGGAGAATCCATGGCAGCTCTCTCTGACTCTTCTTACCAGCATTCAGTTCTGTCTACTCCACCTACCTAAGTTCTGCCCTATCAAAAGGCCAAGGCAGTTTCTTTATTCAACCAATGAAAGTAACACATAGACAGAAGGACCTCCAACACAATTTCCCCTTTTCTGTTTAAACAAAAAAGAAAGGAAAATTACACATAACAGGTATCAAACAAGAATTCCAGTTACAATATTTAGATCTAATTTACCTTTTATCATAACAAAGAAAAACTATAAGTATCTATTCCTCAACTCTATCAAAGACTCCAGAAGGATATATTATTACCTAAGTAAACAAGAAGTAAGCGACTTCCAAAACTCTAGAAATGACAGANCTATCAAAAGGCCAAGGCAGTTTCTTTATTCAACCAATGAAAGTAACACATAGACAGAAGGACCTCCAACACAATTTCCCCTTTTCTGTTTAAACAAAAAAGAAAGGAAAATTACACATAACAGGTATCAAACAAGAATTCCAGTTACAATATTTAGATCTAATTTACCTTTTATCATAACAAAGAAAAACTATAAGTATCTATTCCTCAACTCTATCAAAGACTCCAGAAGGATATATTATTACCTAAGTAAACAAGAAGTAAGCGACTTCCAAAACTCTAGAAATGACAGAGACATCTCACTGCCTGGATAGTCACCCAAAGCTCCTCTGTACCGTTGGGGCATCCATCTTCAACCTACAGGTCCATAGTATCCAGCCGACATTTTCATGAAGCAGGAAAATTCAAAGACAGTTCAGTCACTTTTTTCTGTATCCTGCAGAATGTCTCGCAGACTCTTTTGTGAAACAGGAACCCCGAAGGATCATCTCACTTTTAGGCAAGTTCAGCAATCCTCTCTCTGTGGGTTTGGCTTCAGTTAGGACCATTCAGTGTACAAATTAGGCGTTGTACTCTGTTGTCCAATAATTGTCTGAAATTTTAAAATTTTAATCTTATTTTATTTTATGATAAAGTACTAACTTTTTCATATTGGCTCAGGCTGGCCTAGAACCTACTATGGAGTCCAGGTTAGTCTTGAACTTGTACTAAACCTCATGCTCAGCCTCCTGAAATCTAGGAGTAAAGCCATGACGATGGCGTTCACACCATGCCAGATCCTGGAGTCTGAGATAAATACACTTTTCCTTTACCCATCTCTAGCCCTTCCCTCCAGCCTGCATTGCTACATTATATACTTACTCTCTTTGGACAGCTTGATAGCACTGTTGTCTGTGGCTTTCTTCAAGAGTGAGGACTTAGGGAGATGGGTCCATCTCAATACTGCTGCCATTTGTAGTCTGACTACTGCATTTAGAAAACCTTTTAAGGGTGACTGCAGACTCCAAGTTGAGAACGAGAGACACAGAAGGCTTCTGGGGCAGCTGCTACCCCCACTCCTCGAAAAGGTACCAGTCTAGCCAGGAAACTGTCTGAGAGAACTCCTAAAAATTGTGGTAAGCATGCTGAAGTGCAGCTCTTCACAGCAGAGGGCATCTGGCAGGGGTGGGGTGAGAAAGAACTCTGTTTTCTTTAAGGGGCTGGCGCTGGGAGCCCAACGGGGCTCCACTGAGTACATGGGCAACACAAACTGGACTGGGGGTTTTTTGTTGTTGCTGTTGTTTTTGTTTGTTTGATTTCGAGTTTCTTCTTTTTATTGGGAGGAACACAAGGGTAGAAGTAGACCTGGGAGGACGGGGAAGTGAGTGAAAATGGAGTTCGTTATGTGAAATTCTAAAATAACCAATAAGAATATTACATTGAGAAAAAAAATTGAAGACCTTGAAGTGGCAATGAAATGTTATATTGAGTAGACGTGTTCCTAAGACGGTCTCATTTGAAAATGGCCAGCTCAGCATAAGGCAGTATTCATTTCAACATCATATACAGTAGTTAATGTCTTAAAGTCATTTTAATGTTAACATAAAAAGGTCTCATTGGACAAATCTTGGTGAGGCCAAAGAAAGATGGGCATCTAGACAGGCATTTTTAAAAATTAATTAACTTTGCATCTCTACCACAGCCTCCCCTCCCTCCTGACTTTCCACACTCTCTGCTTCCTCTCCCCTTCACAATCCACCCTTCCTCCATAATCTCTCAGGAAAGCCTACCACAGGCTTCAGCAAAGCATGGCACATCAAGCTGCTATAAGACCAAGAACCTTCCCCTGTATTCATGCTGGGCAAGGCAATCCAGTGTGATGAATAGGTTCCTAAGAGCTAGCCCTGCTCCCAATGCCAGGAGTCCCACAAATAGCCCAAACTACTCAACTGTCACATATATTCAGAGGGCCTAGGTTGGTCCCACACAAGCTTCCTGATTGTTGGTTCAGATTCTGTGAGTTCCCATGAGCCAGGCTCGTGGTTTCTGTGGGGTTTCCTACAAAGTCCCTGAATCCCCTGGCTCCTACAATCCTTCTTCCCTTTTCTCAGCAGGACTTCCAGAGCCAGGCCCAGTGTTTGGTCATGCGTCTCTGAATCTGCCTTCATCAGTCACTGGATAAAGGCTCTCTAATGACAACCTGTGTAGTCATCAATCTGGTCACAGATCACAGATCACAGGGAAGGACCAGTTCTGGCTATATATTCACTGCTGCCTGGACTCAGCTGGGACCATCTTTATAGACTCATGGGTGTTTCCCATGCACAAGGCTTCTACCTGATTCCAGAAAGCCCCCCCTTTCCAGTCATCTCTCTCAGCACTGTCCCCCTCTGCCACCGACCAATATGATCCCTCAAATTCCCATGCACACCCTCCCCCAGTCCAACCAGAAGATCTTCTCTATTTCCCCTTTCAAGGGAGATCTATCTGTACCCTGCTTGAGTCTTCCTTGTTACCTAACCTCTCTGGGTCTGTAGATTATAGCATGGCTATCTTTTACTTTACTGTTATTATTCTTTTATGAGTGATTATATACCCTTTCCAGGTCTGGGTTACTTAGGATGTTTTTTTCTAGTTCCATCCACTTGCTTTCAAATTTTCTGATGTCATTGTTTTTGTGTAAATGTGCCACATTTTCTTTATCTATTCTTCTGTTGAGAGGCATCTAGGTTGTTTCCAGTTTCAGGCTATTACAAATAAACTGCTATAATCATAGTTGAACAAGTGTCCTTGTATATGATTGAGCATCCTTTAGGTATATGCCCAAGAGCAGTATTGCTGGGTCTTGAATTAGATTGATTCCCAATTTTCTGAGAAACTGGCATATTGATTTTCAAAGTGACTGTACAAGTTTGCACTCCCACCAGCAATGGAGGAGTGTTCCCTTGCTCCACATCCTCTCCAGCCTAATTAGTCATTTTAAGAATAACACTTCAAATACTATTTGGTGGTGTGGGGGAAATGCTCACACCATCATCTTAAACATAAAAAGCAAAATTCACAATGTCCCAATAGTATGTGACCATATAGAAGTTTTCCCCAACAGAAGCTGTGGATGACAGAATTTTTAGTTATTTTTAGTTTTATTATATATACCTAGTTTTTTGTATTTAAAATGTTTTTTCATACATGAACAAATATTGTTTTTATAAGCAAATTAGAGCCAGCTAATAAATTTTACCTTAAAAATAATAGAGGAAAATATTTGTGGTGATTATTCCATTTGCCTTCCTAGATCTCCTTCCTTCCCTGGGAAATGTTGCCTGCCATGGAGAGCATCACCAGGACTTACATGTGGATTTGAGTTGTATAAGGTTAAGAGGTTTTGGTAGGGATAGAGAATTAGAGAAAAGAAAAGTTGGGCTATCTTCACCAACCAGCCTAACACATTTATTTCAAAAATCTGGCACGCTGGCAGTGGCTACATTTCTTTGGAGGTGACCACTGATCCTACAGGAGTTCCCTTCCATAGTTCTGCCTGCCTCTCTCCGAGTTCTGGCTTGGTTCTGTCTTCTTGCCTCCTCAGGCCACTGCTCAATTGCCTTCTGGTTTGCTAATCTCCCAATGCAACTCCTTGTTGACTCCTTCATCCCACTCCTGCAAATGGTCCCCGTGTATACACTCTTCTCACTTAAGCTCTGAGTATGTCTGCCTTCCATCTGGCCCTGGATGGTATGAGGTTTCAGAATTGTAGCAGTAGCAGGGATATAGAGGATGCCAGAAGCAGATGGTTGGTGTTCAAAGAGCCGAGAACCTTGTCTTCCCAGGAGACGTTTTTCATGAAAAGTCACGGTCTAGGAAGGCTAGGGAAAGATGGAAGACGCTGAGTTTAAAGCATTCAGAATATAAATACTTTAAGTAGTTTTGTGGCTTATTGTGTGACATTTGGAGTATAGGCTCCCAATTCAGAGGCATTGACAGCTCTGGCTTACAGAAGCAGAGGTGTGTTTAAGGGGGCAGTGCCAGTACCCTCCTAAGAGTTGCTGCCGAATTCAGCTGGGCCCAAAGCACAGCATCAGAGAGTACCCTGCTACCCCTCCAGTGCTGGAGCTTTTTTTTCAGGAGTACCCTCCAGTCCCTGCTTCGATACTGAACACTTATTCTCAGCCGGTATCACCCTCACTTCCTAAGACAGACTTTGGTATCCTGCCCTAGTTTTCTGTTTCGGTTTTGGGTCAGATGACACACACACCTTTGTAAATAGCTTGCTCAAAAGTCGAACTTTGACCTGGAAATGACACCAGTCCTTGGCCAAAGAGATCTGAGCAATAAAACCTTTTACATGCACAGTGAAACTTTTTTTTTTTACAAGAACTTTGCATTTTATTTCATTTGAGTGTGTATTTCTCCCACGAGAGGACCAGGGAAATAATCAGGACACAGAGAATGTAATGTAGGCTCGGCCAGATTCAGCTCCCTTATTGTTCCAAGGTGGAAGCAGGGTTTTTCCTGGCCAGAAAGTCCTGGGAATTTGCTTTATGTATGCAGTGCCCGCCTCATCTCCTTCACTTCCCTACACTCAGCGGAATGGCACTAGTGTCCGGAGGTGATTTCCAGGGCAATCCCAGAAGTCAGTTCCCAGCCTGGGTGTCAGCACTGAGAGCATTTTCATTGTTCCCAAATAAAGTCCTAAGGGAATGACTATCTCATTAGAATCCCACAAATATAGAAATAGAAGTCAGATGTCAGATTTTATAACAGCCCCGAAAGGTACATACGTTTCATTGTTAATTTTTATTAAGATGAGTAAATGGAGGCACAGAAAGTCTGTCCCAGATCCTACAGGGAATGAGGGACGGAACCTAACTGAGACCCCCATGGTACCTAGCTCCATGGCCCGGGCCTTCAAGAGATGCCTCAAGCTCCAAGACACAATTTCCACTAGATGTTCATGAAGTGGTGTTTGATCACACATTTCCTCCCTGAGGCAAACAGATGGAAATGCAACCTGCAGTCAGGATTACTTGGTGAATATTAAGTACAAACAAAAAGGAATTAGTGTTTCTTAATGAAGAGTTCTTCAGCTAAGAGTGCTTGAGAAAGACTCTTCCCCCACTGAGGCAAAGCACTAGCCAGAGGTGACTAGAATCTTCTGTGTTAGGGATAGAACAGATTCTGGTCCTCTTCCTTATTCCGTCCCTCAGAGGATTTTCTATTAACCCTTTTCTTTCCCCTTGGTGCTAATGTCAGTGATGGCGGCCACTGTTTTAAATATAATTGGCAAGCATCCACTGAAGCTAGACTCTAATCTGTTGGTTATCTGGAAGCTTATTAGCCAGACTTCCCTGAAGTAGGTTTCTGCTTTAGCTCTTAGCTATTCTGGTATTGCCCTTTCGCCTTGATTTTGCTTAGTTTAACTATAAACTCGGAGATACTTGGCTGTAGTTTTTGCTGGCTTGTTGCTGCTGCCTGTGTGCAATCCTTGTTTCCCCGGCATTGGGGAGGGACGGGGAGGGATTGAGAAGAAGCAAAGTCAACGGCACAAACTCTAGGAGATTCCAATAAAGAAACTCTTTATTGCAAACTGGTTGGGGGTTTTTATAGGGTTAGGGAAATTAAACTGCTGCAGGAACATTTCTGGTTGGTCTTTGGAAACTGGCGGTCACTGCTGGTTTGTTGTGATTGGCTAGGAGTGTGTGTCATTAGTTACTGTGCTTTAGGTATGCTGATGGCTGTCTTGGCCAATTTTGTTTACTCATTGTGAGTTTGAGAGAGCTTGCTTGTGCTATTGCCCTGCCTCACTTGACCATAAGTCTTCTGGATCTTCAAAATCAGACTTAACTCCACTGCTCATCTGGGCATGGGGAGGGGAGATATTTCAAGTCAGTGATTGTCTAACATGTCCCTGGAATTTAGAACTCAGGTCTAATATTTTATTCTATTTTTTAAAAGCTATCTGAAATCAACTGTTCATTTTTTTTTAAAAGAACATTTTCTTTAAAAATATCTTTATTGTACAAAACTATTGCAAATTTAAAAAAACAAGCAAAAGAACAAAAACCAAGAAACATATTGTATACAGAAATTAACTAGACCCAAAGACCCTACAACTCAATGAATGTCTATAGAGTTAGAGCAGCCATTTGTAAGGGAAGCTGTGGAGCTTCATATGGGATTTATTCTTGCACTATTGGGTGCAGTTTTATGTACGTATCCACAACAGAGTTAAAAACTAGAGAATGAATTATCTTTTTATCTTCTTTCATACTCATGTTCAATACCTGCACTCAGTTCTTCCTCACCACTGATAGTTAGCCTTGTTCTCTTTCCTATGTGTTATATTGTATCACACTCACTCTCTCTCTTTCTCTCTCTCACACACACGAACACACACAGATACACACACACACATACACACACACTACTGACTAGATTAGGAATATAAAGGAGAACATGTGGTTTGGGAATTTGAAATTTTTTCCTGGAACTGTGTGGGAGCAATGGGTAACATTAAAATGCTGGAGCTCTTCTGAACTATGGAAAACCTAGGCAGAACAGGAAGACCTTTTAAAATAATGGCACTTTAAAAAAAGTCACATGATGTTGTGAGTTATTAAGTCTACTGGGGGAAAAAAAATCTCAGGGAAAGAAACCTAAAAACAAAATCTGACTTTTCATATCTTTCTTCCCAATACCAGTTTGGATGTAGGAACACAGACTTCAGGTGTGAATTCTCAATTACCTTTCCACTACTGACTATGCTGAGCCTGTTAAGCATTATGTGTTGGCTGCTTTTCAGTTGCTGTGATAAAATGCAGTGACCAAGGCAGCTGATAAGGTGTTTGATTGGTCATACGACTTCAGAGGATTAGAGCCCATCGTGGTCGAGTGAAGGCATGGTGGCAGGAAGAGCTGAGAGCTCACATCACAACCCACAGGTCAGAGGCAGAGAATACAGTGGGAATAGCACAAGTCTCTTGAAACATGGAGGTTCATCTCCTGTGACACACCTCCTAATCCTTTCCAAATAGTTCCGCTAATTTGGAACATGTATTCAAACATAGGAGCCTATGGGGCTCCTTCTCACTCATTCTACCACAGATGTAATATATAACATATAACGGTATGAAAATTATAGCTATGCTTTAAAAATAATTGAAATGCCAAATAGAATATAAAAGCAGCATTGCCACGATAATTCTAATATTCAAAAGATATTTTATATGAAAGCTTGGTTACTCTGAAACACAAGAACCAATCTTAAGAGAAAAAGGGAAGTATTTCAAACAACCCCTAATCATTCTTATTTGTCTAGTGACTAACTGTAGGGCCTAGCTGGTTCACCAATGGTAAAAGGCTTTGTTATCTAGTGAAAGTCATGTGCTTTGAGAGATAAAGCCATTCCAGAGACAGTCAGGAAACCTTTGTCCCTCAGTGATGGAACCAAATCTTGGATAGGTGAAAGCAGTAAGAAGGGAAGTTCACAGTCCATACCACTGCACATCCTGATGTGCTCTTCATGGTAAGCATGCCACCTTTATGTGTAATAATGTGGAAATGATAAACAAGTAAAAGCATGATTCATTGCTTCTGCCCATCTTTCTCCCTTGTCCACGCTTACCTGGCCTGCCCTCAGCTCTGGGAGTTTATCGGTCTCCCTCTCTGTCTTTCAATGGGTACCTGTAGATCAAATGTGGCTGATTACGAGGCTGGCTGCATCTCTGTCTATGACCTATCAGGCAGTCATTTCAATATCACTCTACCTCCCATCTGGTCTCCATACAGCTGCCCACAACTGTAAGTAGTTTCTTTATTAAGGTTTAAACTCTTAATTCAGTGTAAGCAGGTCATGTGGTTCAGTCTAGAAACCAACTGATAGAAACAGCAAAGCTGGAAATCATCCATTTTAGGTCAGGTCATTTGCAAGACCTAATCTTGAAAACTTAGCCAGCCCTGAACATGGATGTTGATTTAGGTACATACATGTAAAGGATGGTTTTCTCATGATTAAGTTTTAATTTTACCATGTAGAGCGGGAATAAGAAAGGGGTATGAATTGGAGCCTTGAAGAATGAATTCATTGTTCATCCATCTGAACCATAATTTAAGAAAAGACTCAAAATGTTGGCCAGATAAGCATACTTCATAGAGTCCTTGCAATTAGTGCCTTGAAGACAAAATTACAGAAGCTTTCATTTCTTTCAGCAAAATAGCCATACCAAAAAGAGTTTGAGAGTCAAGAAAGATTCAGTATGATTGCCACTCCTACTTCTTAACTTTGATGTAAATTATAGTCTTAGACATAAACTAAGCACCATTGTCTTCAGCTCTCATCACTCAAAATGTCCTTTGGGTTATTCTCTAAGGGAGGGGCCCAAAGAAGTTAAAAACTCTATTGGTTGTCATATTTCAGAAGGGCCATCATCTCTTGGGGGGAAAAAGAAAGTGTTATTGAAATTTTTACCAACAGTAATATAACAATTTATAAGAACTCCTCTCTGACTGCATTTTGGTCACCTCAGTCTTGGATGTCACCTCTGAAGAAAAGCCACCATTGCTTCCTTGGACACTAGAAACAAAATCCCACACATAGTATCACTTGATAAATATATACTGTAGACTGTTTGCTCTGTGATTACTGTGGTTCAGTTTGTAAAACTGGAGAGAAACAACTGTCATGAATAGACATGTGTTTGAGTGATTGACTTCTCAAATTTTCATAAAGCCATGGCAGGGAAGAGATTTGGGTGGATGACCTTAGGGTCTAGTGCAGTCAGCACAGGGGTTCTCAACCTGGGGGTCGCGACCTCCTTAGGAGTCAAAGGATCACTTACCATATCAACTATTCTGCATATCAGATATTTCTATTATTGTTCATAACAGTAGCAAAATTACAGTTAATGGAGTAGCAATGAAAATAATTGTATGGCTGGGGCTCAGCACAAGATGAGGAACTGTGTTAAAGGATTACAGCATTAGGAGGCTGAGAGCCTCTGCTCTAGACAAAGTGTGAAGAAAGCGTTTGTCCTGATGGTTCTGCTAAAGCAATGTGGATGGACCAAAGGGTATGGCAGAGGTCACGGCCCACATACGCTATTCTGAAACCCTGTGAATAAGAAAGGCAAAAAGTTTAAGTTTACAATGGTTTTGACAAGTGAACAATTGTTTGCAACTAAGTTACTCTTTGTAAGTCTTATGGGTATGTTGTCTCTACAAAACCTAAGCATACTCTTTTTCTTACATTTGTATTTGTCTGTTTTGTGGGCGTGTGTGTGAGCGCATGTGTGTTAAGGACAACTTGTGGAAGTCCACTCTTTCCTCCATGCAGATCCCAGGACTGAACTCGAATCATCAGATTAGGTGGAGGGACTTTACTCATTGATCCATCTAGCTAGCTCCCTATTCATATTTTTTATTTTTATACTCTGGAATTGGGAGATCATTTTAATAAAGTTGTAACAAATATGTATAGATAGTAACAAGAACGCAGGCTTTTGAAGGGAAAACACTAATTAAATAAACTTCCCACTGGATTGATAAAATAAAGCACTTAACAATTAATATTTATACAAGGTAAAAGAAATGACTTTCTCAAATAATTTTATACAAAGTCATCATGACATTAAACTCAGTCTTTCAAAGCTTCCCTCATGAGCTCATGGATGAATGTATAAAATCTGGCATATGAAATAAATGAAATATTACCTGATAGGACTGTAGTTAGGCAATTTTAGTATTCAATATTAATAGGATTTTTGGATTTTCTGCTTATAGTACTATGCAATCATAGCTAAACAAAAATGATTAATTTGAATTTGATGATTGAGTGAGAGTAGAAATTTTTTATTTCTTAAATGATTATGGAAATTAATAGTTATTTTGGCAATCAAGAAAAAGCTTGTAAATGTAGAATAGAAGTACTTTCTGACAAGAATAGCATCAACTTAGTCTAGATTTATAAAAAATCACTTTTCTGAATATATAAATTTGAATTGGAAATATTGTGTGTGCTTTCCCTAATTTTGAAATGCTTGTGAGACTTCATATCTTCTATGAGAAGACTGCTGACCTTAGGACAGTTATTATGTTTGTTCTCAAATATTCCCTGCAATTTCTATTGCTAACTGGCATTCAGCCAGTTTAGGAAGCAAGGCAAACTAGTGGAAGGCAGAAGAAAGGTCTTCCTTCTTCCCTCTCTCCCTCTCTCCCCCTCTCCCCTGCTCTGTTTATTCTCCCTTTCCTCCCCCCTGCTGTATTTCCCAGCCTTCCTCCCCTTGGACAGTTCCTCCTTTGACCATGTTTCCAGCTTATGACAGCAGAACCCACTATGAATTCATCTTGTGTCAGCCAGTTTCATTTTGTGGGTTCTGCTTACTACATTCCTCTGTTATCTAGCTGGCTATGGAGAAGCATCCTCTTGCTGTGGTTGCCTCTACTTGTGTTCCCATATCCTGCAGGACCTGTCAGGTCTTCCCCCATGAGTGTAATTGATTTCTTATATTCAGTTCTCTCTGCTTGAGTTAGGTGTGTTTCTCAGTTTGTTTAGATCTGAATCATAGGACTCTAGCCCACTTCTCCTTCAAGAAATCCTAGAATGGAAGGACCGGACAGGATGCAATGACATAGTTTGCTAGTTTGGGTAAACTTACATAAATGGGGACAGTTTACAAATATACATATGATTAATTTAAATTTAGCCTTGTGTGCATTTCTCCAAATTCCATATTTTGGATTTTTGTTAACCATTTCTCATGTTCTTTTCCCTGTGTTTTTATACAAAGCTGTCAAAATAAGTGATATGAAGTGATGTTTTCTGCACATTACTCCTTTGCTCACGCATATATAAGATTTCTCTTTGGTGTGTGAGCTCAAGACTCCTTAATCTGGTTCTCATAGCCCTTCCTCTGTCATTTCCCTCTTCCCATATCTTCCTAACCTTATGACCTATGCTATGTTCCAATGTGGACTATCTGTTCCTGTCAAACTCTCTTGCTTTCTATTCTTAACATTCAATTTCCTGTTCTTTGCTGTGTGTCTTCTCTCGGGCAGTGCCACCCTTTCCTGCCATTGGCATTGGCCGTACCTAATGTAGACTAAGAATACTAACTTGCTATCCTCAATCATCATCCACATATGTAACTCTCTGACTCCCTCCAAGAGTCTCGTCTAAGTACTAGTTATTGCCTCTTTATTTAAAATTGCTTGGAATAATCTCTTACCATGCAATAAGTCAAACCGTAACTATACAGTGTTAAATTAAAGATGCAGTCTTCAGATACCCCTTTGAGCCACAGAATTTGTTGCTACAGCTCATTGAGAACTTTATTTGGTTTCCTTATGGGTATCCAACTTACAAAGTCCTAGCAGAAGTTCTCATTTCCTGTCACCCACGGATCTCCCGATTTTGCAAGATGCCTTTGATTTAAGGATCTCTCGTTAGTTGCCTGAATTATAAAATGGATGGTTTTCTCTTTCCCTTAAATCTTACTCTCCTCATTTTATCATAACTTCTGGTCCGTCTCACCATACATTCTTCCTGCTCGTACAACTTAGGAAAACTTTGAGGGAGAACTGCCGTAGCCTCATTTCTCCCTTCTCTCTGGTTCCTTAATGATCCGGAAACCTAAGCAATGAGACTGAACTCCAAAAAGTCAGGACTTTGAGGCTTATCTTGCCTTTTTTTTCCCCTCCAGATTCTTCCTGCCGCCATTCATGTAAATGGGCTCTCTTTTTCCACACTGTTCTCCACCATGCAGCTCGCTGCTCATACCTTTCGCTGTGTTGCATTGCAGTCTGCGAACATGTTGTACATTTGGTTAGTCATTTGTTATGTCTTCGCAACTACAGCTAAAGTATCATAGTCACCTTGAGAGCAGTTGATTGTTAATGTTGAATAAATCCCTTGCATAAAGAGAATGAATGGCAGATGGAATGAAATCAACAGGGGCATCGTCTGTCTCCTAGGCTCTCTGCATCCCATAAAGCATGAATCTGAGAATGATATTGACCTGCTGGCAATACTTCCATAGTTCCCCCGCTTTTATACTTGTCACTTTAACACCTAGCCAATATTTTCAAGAATAGCAATTGTATTAGAATAAAGGTGCAGAATGTCAAGTCGAAATTGAAACTGCAGGCATAGGCAGAAGAATGAGCTCTTTATCAGCATATTCTGGCTTGTGATGGTCAAGAACCCGTTTTCCTAACAAAAAAAGTTATGAACGCTCTAGACTATGAGCCAGACAGGCTGGGCCCCAAGTTTGGATCTCATCAATGCACCAGAATGCTATGGGTTAGGCAATTTCACTAGCTCAGATAAAATGATGAGTAGACTGTTATGAGGTACAGTACAGATGTGATTATTAGGTTTGCTGGGAGCCTGCTGCCCTCATTACAGAGTTATTCCTATTTGAGCTTTAGAAATTGTGGAGGAGAGCGGTGATGAATCTAAACATCATCTGGTGTTGTGGGAGAATTATCTGTCTTCTGACAATCATGTATTTTAATAAAACGCTGATTGGCCAGGCAGGAAGTATAGGTGGGTCAACCAGACAGGAAGTAGAGGCAGGGCTATGAGAACAGGAGAATGTTGGAAAGGAGGAAGCCCATTCCTTGAAGTCCAGCCCAAACCACCTAAGAGGCAACATGTGATCTGCCCCACTGTGAAAGGTACTGAGCCACATGGCTAATACAGATAAAAATAATGGGTTAATATAACCTACAAGAGCTAATAAGAAGACTGAGCTAATGGGCCAATCCGTTTTATAACTTA
>LOEQ01001366.1:818058-834512 GCA_001685075.1 Bramus lutescens
TGAGTTCTCAGTCTGGCGGGAGGTCTCCCAGTGACCTGGGCAGGAGCTCAGGTGGGATGCTACTTGCTTATACCAAGTAGCATCTTTTCTGTTGGATGCCACACTTTCTCTGACTTTGCCGGGGCCTAGTTTACTACCAAAATGAGAAGGATAACCCACAGTTCTGCTGCTCAAGTTAGGATGAAGTGAAAGTTAAGAGCTCACTTACAAAGGGGCAAGACTCCATCTCCTGTCAGGTGTCTGCGTGACATATGGGGCTTCTCTGTTTTCTTCTATGGAACCTTTAAAGGAATGCTCCGAAAAGCCTCTACTCTTTTCAGTTTTCTTTTTTCTTTTCTTTTTCTTTTCTTTCTTCCTTCCCTCCGTCCCTCCCTCCCTCTTTCTTCCTTCCTCAATCTTGTATAGCTGTGTAGCAATCTTGGCTGTCCTGGAACTCGTTTTGTAGACCAGGCTGGCCTCCAACTTATAGAGACCCACCTGCTTCTGCCTCCTGAGTGCTGGGATTAAAGACACATGGCACTACCACCAGGCTTAATTTTTTTCAGTTCTTACATTGCCTATTTTGTATATCTCAACAACGTCTCAAACAGATAAGCCACAAACGCTTGTTTTAGGAGACAATAGTTCTGTTAGTATTTGTTCACAAAATATTGTAAGCTGTAGTCAGCAAGTTGGTCCATTCTTGAGGTGAAAAAATATAATTTTAATTGATTTTAAAATCATGTCATCCAAAGTATAGAAATCACGGTTCCAAGCACATAGAATAAAATTTTAAATTACATATCTTTGTTTAATGTGTCCTTGGAGGGCTCACATACACTGTTAGGCATATGTGGAGGTCAGAGAATGACTTGCTCGCCTACTGTGTGGATGAGGATAAACATAGGCCTTCAGGCTTGGTGGCAAGAACCATCTTGACTCTCCATCTTGCTTTAAATCTCTAGATGCTTCTCCTAAGAATTAGTGTCCAGAAGACAGACTTTTGATAGATACATGTATATATTATTCTGAGCAGTCAAGACTCGGAGGCCAGAGGCTAGAGAGACGACTCAGCAATTGGGAGCAGATACTGTTCATCTAGAGGACCAGAGTACAGTTCCCACCACCGGTGTCTGAAGGCTCACAACAACCTGCACACCCAACTCTAAAATGAGTCAATCCAAAAGCATCTGCACGCATATGTGTGCTTGCATATGTATATGTTCCCCAACCCGTACACACTTAAAGGAATTGGAAGAGAATAGAGTGAAAAGCCTTAAAAAATTACATAGTTCTTAGCTAGGTGGTGGTGGCTCACGCCTTTAATCCCAGCACGTGGGAGGCAGAGGCAGGTAAATCTCTGTGAGTTTGAGGCCAGCCTGGTCTACAAGAGCTAGTTCCAGGACAGGCTCCAAAGACACAAACCTGTCCCAACAAAACAAAACAAACAAACAAACAAACTACAGATAGTTCCTAAACTGTACTTGTTACAATAGAATTGAAGCAGCGGAAAGATTTGATGTGCATCTAAAGCAATGAATGACTCTAACCCATTGAGGTTTCATTTTTGTGTTATTGCTGCATTGGTGTACTGTTGATATCATGTAATTCAGTTAAAAATTGAGATTTGACCAAGTAAATGATTATCCTTGAAATCATAGTTTACTGGCTTTTGAAAATTGGATAATGTTAGCAGCAACACTTTTGTAATCTACACACATTATTAAAGTTGAATTCATGGAAGAATTGCTTATTAAAGTGAAAAATTTACCTTACATCCTCAAATATTGTACATTTCAAAGTTTACTATAAATGTATACATTATTACACAGAGGTAAGCTACAAGCATGTAAATAATCATTAAAAGTAACCACTGATCTTCCATGGATTGTACTTAGATCTTAACAGGGTTAAAAAGCTATTGCTACTCTGAACTGAAGCCTAATTTATATCACAGAACTCAATGGAATTGCGTCGATCAGGTTACCATTATTGTCAGACATTACATTTTCCTGTGTTTACATTTATATATTAGTGAGTGTGGCATTTAAAGGTCACCCAAAGCTTATGAAATCTCTCTCTCACTTTTGAATTTTAAAATTTCAATTTATGTGAAGAATGTTTTCCATTCCCTAAATATTCTCCTCTACTTTCATCTTAAGGGTTATTATGAGCAGGAGATTTTTAGTTATTTTTAGGTTATTATAAGTATGAGATTAATTAATGTTTCCAATGTAACTTGAAATGTCATGCAATACTCTGAAAAAATACTATGCTTTTATCCATTGAATTTTTAAAATAAGTAATAGAGGAAGACCAAAAATGTCAAAATCCAATTTGTACAAGTTTGTTATTTTATTGTTTTTTATTGACCTATATATTTTTCCTTCTCCTGCCTCCCCTTCTACCCTCTCCCATGAGCCCCATGCTCCCAATTACTCAGGAGATCCTGTCTTTTTCACCTTCCTATGTAGATCCATGTATCATGTATGTCTCTCTTACGGTCCTCTTTGTTGTCTAGGTTCTCTGGGTTTGTGGACTATCTGTAGGCTGTTTTTTTTTGTTGTTGCTTTATGTCTATGAGTGAGTACATATTATATTTGTCTTTCTGAGTCTGGGTTACCTCCCTCAATATGTTTTTTTCTCTAGATCCTGCAAATTTCAAGATGTCATATTTTTTTTACCACTGAGTAGTGCTCCATTGTGTAAATGTGCCACATTTTCTTTATCCATTGTTTGGTTGAGGGGCATCTAAGTTGTTTCCATGTTTTGGCTATTACAAATAATGCTGCTACGAATATAGTTGAGCACATGTCCTTGAGGTATGATTGAACATCCTTCGTGTATATACCCAAAAGTGGTATTGCTGGGTCTTGAGGTAGGTTGTTTCCTAATTTTCTGGAAAAATTCCACACTGATATCCAAAGGGGTTGTACCAGCTTGCATTCCCAGCAGCAGTGCAGGAGTGTTCCCCTTCCCTCACATCCTCTCCAGCTTAAGTTATCAATGTTTTTGATCTTGGCCATTCTGACAGGTGTAAGATAGAATCTCAGAGTTGTTTTGATTTGCATTTCTCTGATGGCTAAGGATTTTGAGCGTTTCCTTCAGCCATTTGAGATTCATCTGTTGAGAATTCTCTTAATCAGGCTGGATCCTAAATTTCTTATTGGATTATTTGTTCTTCTGATGTCAAGTTTCTTTACTTCTTTGTATATTTTGGAGATCAGCCCTCTGTCTGATGTGGGGTTGGTGAAGATCTTTNGTAAGATAGAATCTCAGAGTTGTTTTGATTTGCATTTCTCTGATGGCTAAGGATTTTGAGCGTTTCCTTCAGCCATTTGAGATTCATCTGTTGAGAATTCTCTTAATCAGGCTGGATCCTAAATTTCTTATTGGATTATTTGTTCTTCTGATGTCAAGTTTCTTTACTTCTTTGTATATTTTGGAGATCAGCCCTCTGTCTGATGTGGGGTTGGTGAAGATCTTTYCYCATTCTGTAGGCTGCCGTTTTGTCTTGTTGACCATGTCCTTTGCTTTACAGAAGCTTCTCACTTTCAGGAGGTCCCATTTATTAATTGGTGCTCTTAGTGTCTGTGCTACTGGCATCATTCACAATAGCCACAAATAACTTGGGGTAACTTTAATCAAACAAGTGAAAGACCTTATGAAAACAACTTTAAATCTTTGAAAAAAGAAATTGAAGAAGACACCAGAAAACAGAAAGATCTCCCGTGGCCTTGGTAGGTAGAATTAACATAGTGAAAATAGCAATCTTACCAAAAGCAATCTATATATTCAATGCAATGCCCATGAAAATCCCAGAAAATTTCTTCATGAACCTCAAAAGAACAATACTCAACTTCATATAGAAAAACAAACAAACAAACAAAAACTCAGGATAGGCAAAACAATCCTGTACAATAAGGGATCTTCTGAATGCATCACAATCCCTGACTTCAAACTCTACTATAGAGCTACAGTACTGAAAACAGCCTGCTATTGACATAAAAACAGACAGGAAGAGCAATGGAACCAAATCAAAGACCCAAATATCAATCCACACACCTACAAACACCTGATGTTTGACAAAGAAGCTAAAAATATAAAATGGTAAAAAGCATATTCAATGAATGGTGCTGGCATAACTGGATATCAATATGTAGAAGAATGAAAGTAGATCTATATTTATCTCCATGCACAAATCTCAAGTCCAAATGGATCAAAGACCTCAACATAAAGTCAACCACACTGAGCCTCATAGAAGAGAAAGTGGGAAGTACGCTTGAACACATTGNCACAATCCCTGACTTCAAACTCTACTATAGAGCTACAGTACTGAAAACAGCCTGCTATTGACATAAAAACAGACAGGAAGAGCAATGGAACCAAATCAAAGACCCAAATATCAATCCACACACCTACAAACACCTGATGTTTGACAAAGAAGCTAAAAATATAAAATGGTAAAAAGCATATTCAATGAATGGTGCTGGCATAACTGGATATCAATATGTAGAAGAATGAAAGTAGATCTATATTTATCTCCATGCACAAATCTCAAGTCCAAATGGATCAAAGACCTCAACATAAAGTCAACCACACTGAGCCTCATAGAAGAGAAAGTGGGAAGTACGCTTGAACACATTGGCACAGGAGACAGACCACTTCCCCAATTGTACAACAGTCTGTAAGCCAGGTAGAGAGATTCAAAATGCTTGATATTCTGGATTGCAAAGCTTAATCCCTGTGCCCAATAAAAATGACAGCTAACATGTACTATAGTTGCTCCATGCAGACACTATGCTAGGAGCTTATGTGACTTCTCTCTCACAGCATCAAGAGCTAGTTTTTCCTCTTTACCAGTTGATATGCATGGTACCGAGATTAATTGTGAATTTTGGAATTGTGCTTAAATCCAAGGGCTGTGTTTTTCAGTGTTTACTCTCAGCCGTTAACCACATAGACTCCTATGTTGCCTCTGTTAGCTGCTATAACAACAACACATCAAGATAGCATCATTGCTTTCTTATGCAGTGAGGGTTTCATGCATGCTTCCCCACAGCCGCAGCAGAGTTGTCAAGCTCCTCTTCATTGCATCTGTTACGGCACAGTGCATGTGTTGTAGGAGAAGCTCTGTGTATGAAGCCGGTACTGCTGGGCTTCCTGAGCATCTGTAAAAGATGTTCCTCAACCTAACCACAAACAAACCAAAAACTGGGCAAGATACTTCACACATCTAGAAACTTAGTGGGAACATGAGTGTAAGGTATCAATTTCTCTCAGAGTTCTGAATAATCTAGATCGGAGAAAAGTTTCAAGACTGAGAACAGAAGTTGTCATTTCTTAGGGGCTAAAGGGTGAGTGAATCCCAAGGACGCAGGTCTAGATTTTGTATCCAGCTTTAGAGAAGGGACACCACCTGCTGAGCATAAGCAAAGAGAGCTGGAATTTGTGGTATGTTGGAACCAGCTGAGTCAACAGAAGGAACTTTAGGGAAAGCTTTAATATGCTCTGAACGCTGAGACTTTGAATTCTCCATTTCTATTGGGTGAATTCTACTGTGAAGGTGAGTTGATGGAGGGACTAGAATTACGGGATTCTTATCTTTGGATCCTGGTACTACATCAGTGTCTTGGGCACTAAATCCAATTTAGTGAAGTAGTTTGTAAAGGTGATTGTCTCCTTAAGCAGTCAAGGTGTGGATCACTGAGTAATTAGTTAAATTTTTCATCAAAATTACATGTCACAGGTGAATGGATAATAACCGTAACCTGCAGGGTTGTCAACCCAGGCTGTGTATCACATCTGATTTTTACAATTAGCATTTCAAACAGTATGAATTCCCGAATCCCTTTTCCCAAGATTTTGATCAAGTGGGTATGATGTAGACCTTGGGCACAGGTGTTATGAAGAGCACTCCATGGATTCCAATGTCCAACCAGGATCAATGGCTAACCTATCACTAATCTTTTGGTATTTGTGAGCTTTACTTGATTGTTAAACTTGTTTGATGGCAGACACTGTTACAGAAGTCTACAAATAACCTTTAATTATGGCCAGGCAACTTTACTTCTCTTTCCACCCAGAATAAGTTCTCATGGAAGGCACTCACATTATTGAACTGAACATATGTGCATATACTTGATGAATTGAACGAAGTAGAACTGGGGGAGAGCAGTGTGTTGAGAGAGTTGCATGAAGTACTTTGATAGTGGGCATAATGGAATTGTCTAAGTTGACATGTACTTCTCACTGCATATATATGGGTAACCTTGCATGTCAAGGAAACCTTAGTAGGTTTTTCACAATGAATTTCCTTTTTCTGTATATACACATCTTGAATAATTTGTTCTCCATGTTAACATTTCCCCCAGAACTAGAAATAGATAAACTGACTCTATCTTTTGACTAATTGTGGTATCTGGATCTAAGTGAATTTATACTATAATAACATCTGTGGTGATACTGTGTGACCATCCTGGAACAGCTAGAACCCTTGATTTTCTGAATTTTTCAGCCTTTGGTGCCCCCCTCTTTTTGGGGGCCTAAGTTGATCTTATGGTTCTTGGATACACAGATTAGTCTCAGCTTCAATCTGTAAATTACTCTTCAATTTGCTGGGTTTGATTTAGTTGTGGTCTTTAGCCTCTGTCCAGTCCTCTACTTCTCAGACATACAGGCTCTTCGAGGCATCAGACAAGTGACTTAGCATAGCAAGGCACATGCTCTGATTTAGTTCGGGTTCTGCCATTGAGCTGGTAATGTATTGCAAATAGGGCTCAGGGGACTTCAGTGACAGGTCTTCTTAGAGTTCTATTTTCCTATTGTGTAAGAATTTTGAGATTTCATGTACAATTCCAGATTTCTGTCTTCTATTAGGGAAAACCAATAGAGGTTCTGACAGCACTGGGCTTTGCTTTCCCACATGGTGGCCGCCAGCACTCAGACACCCAGTTCTCTTTGGAGGAATTGCGTGTGCTTCACTTGCCATTACCACCTAACCAACAGTAAGGCTTAGTCATTACTGTCTTACTGTCATGTCTAGCCTTTTCTGTCTTTATTTTTATTTAAAATTTGTACTATATTTTAATTTATTGTGTATCTACACATGTATGTGTGCGCGTTAGGGCACATGCGGCATAGTATGTGTGTGAAAGTCAGGAGACAACATTCAGGAATTGATTCTCTCCTTCCATCATGTAGGTCCCAGGAATTGAACTGAGGTAGTCGGGCTTGGTGGAAGGACCTCTATCTAGTGAGTCGTCTCACTGTTCCTGTTTTTATGAGTCACTTAATACGTTGCTACTATTTGAGCTGCTGACAGGCATGTGACTGTTGTTTTGAGATAAGTCCTTTCACTGAAAACTGGGGCGTGCTGATCAGGCTGTGCTAACTGACCTATGAGCTTCCTGTCTCTGCCCTTTCGCACTGGCAGTACTAACAGACAAAACAACATATAGCTTTTCACGTGGGTGCTGGGGACCAAACGCAGATTCTCATGCTTGCATGGCAAGCACTTTACCAGCTCTAAGTTTTTGTTTTCCCTATATTTGCTGGCTGGGTCACTACTATAGTACCTTCTTCACTATATGTCTTGGGCATTGGTCTGGCTACCCTACTGAATTTCTTGGTTTGTCTGTTTCTGTAATTATTCTCAGGACCCGATTCTTCTCACAAATTTCTTCTCATGATCAGTATAGCAAAATGGCAACACAAGTCTACAAAGAAAACAAAAGCTTAGGCCTTTGATAGGCATATTCTTACTTTTATAATCCATTAGTAAAGCATGTTGTCACACTATGGGATGCTGGGGATGTGAAGGTCAAGAATTAGTCTATTTGCAGCCAGGTTTGTCTGCTGAGAAACTTTATAGTTGAGGCTGATTCATCAAAAGTGAAGATATCAAAGCAGCTTGGAATGATGATGGGCATTTGAAGTAGATGCAGCAAAGGGGTCCTGGGAGTGACAAAATATCGAGAGAAGGCCGAGGAATAAGTTCATTGTACAAATCAACGTGGACCAGGTTGTGAAAGACCTTGCTGACTACCCTGAAGGATTTTTAATGCTTTTAGTTACTGTCTCTGTTAGAAATTCATCTATATTTTACTCAATATGATCAGTCTGAAATATTTGTATGAATTTAAAGTATAGACTGTGTTGCTTCATTGTGACTGTGAACTCCACACAACGAAGAATCACCCAGGAAGTATTAGTCTCAATCAAGGATTAGATTAGGTTAGCCCTTGGGTATGTCTGGGGAATCATGGGACGTGGAAAGAACTGCCCAACTGTGTGGGATTCCATTTTCTGGGCATGGTATCCTGAACTGAATGCAGGCATGCATGCATGCATTCATTGTTCTCTGCGCTTGACTGTGAATGTAAGAAATGTAATTTGCTGCTTCCAGTTCATCCATCTTGACTTCCCTGCAATGATGGTCTGTAAAATGGAACTGGGAGCCCAGGAAACATTTTATCCCTTACATTGTTTTATCAGGATATTTAAAAAAAAATCACATCAACAGGAAATGAAAGAGAAATAGGGGCTTCCAGATAATTAGATAATGGGTTAAGTATGTATATTAAGGGTGTATTGCCCTTACCAAAAAACTTTTTGAAATGTTTTTAGCCTTCGTTGATGCCCCCTGCACCACCTGCTTATGTGCTGGTGCCCCACAAGGCTTGTTCTCCCTCTTGTTTTTATGTCACTGCTTCAGCTGGTCACAAATATATACTTCTCCCTCTGAAATTATCTTAGACTTAACATCTTCCTGCTTCTAGACTTTGATGAGCATCCCACATGCAGTCCAAGTTCCTCCTATTCCACGAGTCTGCCGCCACCATTCTCTCTACACATGGTTCAACACCCCTTCTGCTCCTACTCTTCGGAGACCTTGAAATTCTTTACTTCATGCTGAATCCCGCTTCTTCTTCTCACCTCACATGCGAATTGTCATGTCCCTTTGATCTTTAGAACTGTGTCTCTTGGACTTGCTTTCTCTTCTCTCCAAAGCCACAACATTTTACATTTCTTCTGGATAATTTTAACAAACTGTCAACAGTACTCTCGATTTCTCCCAACTCCTAAACTGTCTGGTCATTCTCTACCAAGGACTCAGTAGTACCAAGTTAATGACCTCAGCAGTACTGTCAGCAGTATTTAAATGGTTCTCTACTTTTCAGTGAAAAACTTTGATGCCCTGTCCAGGGCCTTTATCCCCTTTCCTCTTTTAAACTGCAAAATATAGTTAAGTATTACTTCAGGCTTGCAAACAATATGGGTAAATACTGCCTTCCTGATGGGTAGGGTATATCTCCAACCTCCTTTATTCTAGGACCCCCTCCTGCCATTTTCCTCTTTACTGCCACAAGTCTGAGTTTCCTTAACTTTCCATGTTTATGATTTAATTTAGTAAAACATATCTTCCATTACACTTCCTATTAGGCTGCCAAGAAATGGGAAAATCCCAGAATCACAGCAATTATTTACTTAGGGATTCTCCTCCCCTGTGAAAGGTTGTGGGTGCTGACCCATGTTATCACCTGCCCCTGCTTTTGTCATCTTCAGAGTTCCTCACAGATCCACCAGCTTGTGTTGAGTGATGAACACATTGTCTGGAAATGCTCTTGGAAGCTTGAGTGTGGCCTTATAGTGGCAGAACCCACTTCTACTGGTGACACTGGCCACATGCCCTAAGTAGTCATGGGGGACAATTCTGTACTTGACTACAGTTAAGTAGCCAGGCTGACTGTGTCACATGCTGTAATCTTTTTGTTTCTCAAATTCCCCTGTGAGCTATACAAGAGCAGGGAGTCTATCTTGTTTATTTTGCTGTCCCTATGTTTAGCATAGTACCTGTTACACAGAATGGATGCTAAAAATGCTTGCTAAATTATACCAACTTTTACATTTCTTTCTTTTGTAGAAGTGAGGGTGACCTTGTCATCAGCCCAGTGTTTGTAAGTTTGAAATTGTTATATGTGGCAGATTTTTCCTAAAGTCTAAATGCAACTTTTCTCTTGATTATCTTCAAATGCCTCATCATACCCGCATTTGCTGTAGGCAGGCATTTAGTGGTCCATTATATCTGATTGTCTTAAATAACAGCTTCACACTCTGACAGGTTGACTCACTTCTCAGAGTTTTGAGGCTGAGTGTTCTGCGGTTCTGATCTCAGGGAAGCAACATCGTGACGATTTTCTTCACGAAGATAGGTGCGATGCAATATTATATCTGAGCGGTGTTTGATTTTCAGCATTGTATCCATTAATTTCATGTTGATTTTTTTAAAATGATGCTGAATTTCATCAGTTTTGATGGTTTATCTTTAACAGGCATGATATCTGTGTCTTGTGGGTTGCTGAAATCAAGTCTGTCTCTTGTTGCTGTTGCTCAGCAGCTTTCTGATTGTAGGACTCTCATTTTGTATTGCACTGAGATACAATTGCAGGATATCAAGAGACAGGCTGCTAAAAAGGTTTTACTCTCAATTTGGCTTCTGTCAGATTCAGTGCCACGTATTGTCCAGATAAGAAAGGTCTATGTTGCTCCTGTTGTTTTGACTCCAGGTGAGCATATTAAGGTCTCATGGTGGTCCTGGAGCCGACTTGGTGTGGAAGCCCACGTTAGCAGCATATCCTCAATTCTTGGCTCATCTCTCAGTAAGAACAGAGAGCCATGCTCAGAGCTGTTTCTTTGCCTGATTTGGAGTACAGATGAAAGGCTTATGGGGAGTTCCAGCCACAGGCTTCTGATGCCCTTATTGCATGGCAGATAGTGTCCTTCCTTATTCTTTCAAAATAAATGCACGAACCCTAGAAATAGTGACCTCTAGACATAGATGGCAGCTATCCTGTTTCTTCATAGGAGGGAAGAGTTATGGGGTACCTATCTTTGGATCAAAGGGCAGTAACTGCTGCCTCTTAGGCCTGTGAGTACGAAAGCTGTGTATTCACAAGGCCTCTGTTGGATGGGAGACATTCAGTCTTCTACAGTGGCATTTGTTTTATAGCAACCCAAAGGTCAGTTTGGTGACTTAGGAGAAGACAAGAGAGAGAATTACGCTGGGTCATGCAAAATATTGTATGCTTGAGATAGAGGTTGATATAAGCCCTGGAAAGTCAGTGGAAAGAAAGACCAGTGCCAGGAGTGTAACTGAAAAGTGCTCTTTATAATGTAGGACTGGAGGGAACTTGCTCTGGGCGAATGGGGCAGGAGCTGAGCAGGTTTTACTCTGTGGGCCTGGGGACTTTGAGGAGCAAAGTGAGGAGAGGACAGGGGCAGACTGTCCCTGTCCCAGGTGGCTGTCAGTTGCTTTTGTTTCATGGTTGTCACTGTGGCCCAGGATGGCCTTGAACTCATAGGAGTCCTCCTTCCTTAGCCTCCTGAGTGCTGAGATGACAAATGTGTGTCGCCTCTTTCTGAGGTGGGTTTTTTGTTTATTTTGGGGGAGAAGCAGGAAAAAAGAAGGCATTTTTCCTAGGCTGCTTGTCTGAGACAGTAGTAAGGAACAGGGCTGTGCACAGCCAAAGTATCCTTTGTTGTGGTAAGGAGTCAAAGAAACATTCTGGGCATATGGTGGTCTGTTTGACTTACCTTTCTGTACCCATAGCTCTGGACTCAGGGACAGGGTAGAGGGAGAGGCTGGCTCAGGTCTGGCCATGGAGTGCAGCCAAGTAGAGGCAACAGGTCAGCAAATAAGCTTTGAGGCGCATGGGGCAGAGGAAGTGTGGCGCTCTCTGTGTGTGGCTAGAGCAGCACAGGTGGACCTGGAGGAGAAGTGCTGAGTGTGTGCACCTGTGCTCTAACCCCTGCTGCAGAGGCACACACATAAGGAAGACATGGGTGGTGTCCTTAAAGAGCCCTCTGGGTTAGGGAAGGGAGAAGATGAAGAGGTCCCGGGGGCCAGGCTGAGATCATAAATCATGGACTCATAAGAGTGCCAGCCTTTTGTTTGTTTGTTTGGTACTGTATTAGGGCTTTGCTTCTAGGTTGAGATTTCAGTAGATGTGGGAATAAGCAAGGTAGTATCCAGAAACAAAAGCTATTAGATTAAGTTAGCAAATATACAAACTGTATTGGTGGCCTTTCGGCTCCAAGAAGTGACTGGATGCCTGGTCTTTATCCTTCTTCACTTGTCTACAGTCCAGGGACTGGACAGCTTGGGCTCTTGTCCACTGACTTTTTATGAGGGTCAGCTATTGGAGAATAGAGGTCAGGAGGCTCCTTCCCTGCCAGGTCACTGGGGATGGGCCTGCCCGCTTCTTAAAGGCCACAGTTCTTGTCAGGCAGCTTGCCCGTAGCTTGTCGCCCCCCCCACCCCCAGTATCTGCTGCTTTCCTGGATGCTCTTGGGTCCTAGACCATGACAAGGGCTCACCGCTCTTCTGCACACTATCCCTGGATGATTTCTGAGATCTTTGCTAAACCTTTGTAAATTATTTCCTTGGTAATCTCCTAAGTGCCTAGTTTGAACAAACTATCTGTTTCATGCCAGAATTTGAACAGAAGATCCCAGGGAGAAAGAATGTTTTCCTTCAGGTCTCAGCATTCGTAGTATCTACGCCCACAGCAGACAAAGGCTTATGAAAGAACATGTTCCTTACTATAAATGATACTGTCTGGTTTTTATTCTGTTTTTTTTTCTGTTTTTTTGTTTGCTTGTTTAACTTAAACAGGAAGGTAGTTGGGACATATTGATTCCAGTGCTTGTTGATTGGCTAGGAATTGTAGTTTGAATACCATTACATTCTTGATGTTTAGGAAGATTGATTGGAGCATCAGGGCAGCGTACTAGAAATGACCATAGTTCTAAGTTCTACAATGGCTTATAGATTAAACTATTATACTGGAATTAAATTCTTAAAAAGAAGTGTTGAAATGATTTTTTGTTGTGGATTGGATGCCGGTCCCTTGTATTTGATGGAGATAAGATCTGGATCCTGTGGCTCACATTTGGCCAGCACTTGCGCAATGAACCGTCCTTGCCAGCATGCATGTGACCTGATTAACTCTTGGAGAAATAGAATTCTACCCATCATCTCCATTTCTTTTGTGACACAGTAATAGTATTAGTAACTTTAAATTTAAGGTCTGGATTATTTCTCTTTGTAGCAGAGACTTGAGGAAATGTGAGCTACGTAAATAATTCTTGTCTTCATTTATAGACACATTTGGAGAGATTCAGGGGGCTGGACTTTTTGACAGCAGTGTTTGATCCGAAACACTTTTCCGGAACCTTTAAGATGAAATGGAACTGAAGTTCACAAATTGCTAGTAAAAACGAAATGGAGGGGGGGATTGCTGTAGCTAGATTTGTGTTTCATATTCTCTTGCTTTGTTCTATTTTATCTTCTGGTCAAGAAGGGTCACTTAGAGATGGGTCCATGGAGAGTGAGGGACTTCATTCTACTACTGTGCTAGCTTCTTAGGGTGGCCATGACAAACTACAGTGTGCCGGGTGTCTTAAAACAAAAGAACTTTATTTTTTGTTTTCATACAAATTTTGGAGTCTCAACATTCAAAATTGAAATGTTAGAAGGGGTGCTGTCTGCTCAGTGCCTCCAGGCAAGGGTCTTTTCTGCCTGCTTCCACATCCAGTGAGCCCCGAGGTTCCATCATTAATGCCCCCTTCAGTCTGTCCTCCTCTTGTGCCAGTAGCATTGTATTAGAGCCCACCATCATGACCATATCTTGTGCCAGTAGCATTGTATTAGAGCCCACCATCATGACCATATCTTGAGTTCTATATTGAAAGGCCTTGTTTCTAAACTGCATCGTATTCGTGGGTACCAGGCCTTAGAACCTCAACATATCCTTCTTGAAGAACACAGTCCCTCCTGAGACAGTTGCAGGAGGCTTCACTGCACTAGTTTCTTGTGTTTATCTTCCCCCAGTAACAGATATGGGAAACTGATCTTTTTCATTGATTTTCTTCAGTGTTGCTTAATTTATTACTTTTTAATTTATCCTATTTTACTTTCCCTCATCATGGCCCATAGATTCCCTACTTTCTGTTTTCATGGGAACTGAGGGTCTTAGGATCTGATACCACTTCTGCTACTACTAGACTTTGAGATTTTGGCATCTGTGCCTCGCTGGATTTAGGTCTCAGGTGTGTCTAATATTTATCACATCCTATCACCCATGTGATCTGCTTCATCACTCATTGATCGGAAGCTCAGTGGCTTTATGCATTGACTTTCTCTTCAGCCTAGAATTACATTACCTGCGGAGGTGATTCTGGGTGTTTTGAGTACCTGTCATGTGACACAAGTCCATTTCCTTCACAATGTCATCATCATGTATGTACGTGACAAGAAAGCACAAGGTAGCACTAAATGAGTTCCCTTGGTGCTCAGAGTAGGCTAGAATGGCCAAATGTGAAAACTGAAGAGAATGGGGGTGGATGGTGTGCATCTTGTGACAGAGATGAAAGAGGAGCACTTCTGTGATGCTCAGCCTCCTGGTCCTAATGTCCTCGTACACTCAAAAGGATCTTTATGGGAAGCATTTAGATTTATATGTAGGAATTAAGATGAATTAGGATGTACTCATTATAAGCTGAACTTTCTTGGTTTTATAAAAATAACTGTCAGAAATAAATAGTAAGAAGTATTACATGAGGTAACATTTGTCAATCCCTTTGATTCATTTTCAAATCTGCTTTTTCACTCAATCCATTCAGCACATCTTGGCTGAAATATATGAAGAAGCCCTGCCTTAGAGCTCCATGTAATTGGAAAAAGAAGGTACATTTAAATAGCATTGTCAGATGATTAGTTATAGGATTTTTGTAGTAACTGATACTTTCATTTCTCATTCTTAAAACAAATGTATGCACATTTCTCTGAGCCAGGAGTTTAACCACATCTTTCCTAGGCTCTTTTTGTTCAAGGCTTATGAACCTTCAGATGTCAAGATGAGGCTGCAAAGTCATTTAGGGGCCTCACTGGAAAGACTGCACATGAAAGTCTGCATGCAACTGCAGGACTGAGGACCCTGGCTCCTGATGGCCACAAGCTGGAGGCTACCTACCCACAGTTTCAGAGGCCTTCTTCCTTTCTTGGAGGCCACCTGTTTTTCTGTTATGCAGACTTCCCAGCCTGACTCTTTCCTTCATTTTTAGAACTATTTGGCCAGCAGGACAGAACATTAAACAGCAGCCTGGCAATGGCATCCCAGCATGGTTTTTAAAGGTTAGTTTTAATATGGAACTGGAAACCACAGGAGTGATATTTTCATATTTGTTACAATTCAGTGGTTTATATTATTCCTTGATTAGATCATATATCTATGTGTAAATTGTTTCATTGTGTATATTATTTATACAAGTTGATGGTTTTCTCTGTGTTGTTTTTATACACATATATAAAGTGTTCTGGTTACACTGTTCACCTCATCATGTGTGCAATTTTCGCATTCCACCTTCATGTTGGTCACTGTGGAGTCATCATTTGATTGTCCCCTCTTCTAGTAAGATTTGATCTTTTCTGAATTCTCATGGTTGTGTTTATCTTCCTCCCCATATGCATAATTCCTATCAATGTCTTCTCTAGCAGTGGATTAGCACTTAGCAATTTATTTACTTAAACTTGTATTTATCATGGAAGGGTTTATTTCTCCTTTGACTCCAAAGGAAGGCTCTGCTTGATGTATTTGTCTAGGTTGATGGTGCCACTCTCTCATATCTTGAAGTATGTCATTTCAAATCCTTTTGGGTTGTAGGGTTTGTACAAAAGAAACTTATTCAGAAGAGTTTGCTTTTATTTGTCAGTTGGTACATCTCTCTTCAGGCTTTCACTATTGCTTTTTGTCCTGTAGTCTTAGCACTGGAGCTATAATTTGACATGAGGAGACACTTGCTGTGTCTGTGGCATCCGAAAAGCCTCCTGGACCAGCTGTCCATCTTGTTCCTAATACTCAGAACATTTTCTATGATCTACTCAGGACACTTGGTCTGTCTGTCCAGCACACAGGACCTTCCACCCTCTGGTTTTCCAGGATGCCACAATGAAGGGCCTACCTGCTCCTCATCCTGGCACACTCATATTTGGTAATAACAATATTTTCTTCTAGACACCTGCCTTCTCACCTCCCCCAAGGAACAGATGCCTGACGTCTCCGGGATGACAGTACATGGGATGCCTTTCCAGCCACACCTCTCGCTGAGCGTGGATCCACTAACACCTACCTCTCCCCTTCCCCACATTGCCCTGTGCCCACAGGAAGTAGCCAGACTTGAGTCAATGCCCCTTTTTCCTGGAGAGCCTAAATTGTTGGTCACAGTTATCACTTAAATTTCCTGTCATCCCTATATCCAAAGAGTCTGGAATGTTAAGTTGGGAGCATAGTCCCCAGCCCCTGGCATCCATCCCAGCCCCAGACCTGAGAGTTGTATTTGTCAGGACTCCAAATCCCAGCATGACAGGTCCTGACCCCTCCCACAGGGTATTTAAGTATTCCTCCCAGAAGAGG
>LOEQ01001366.1:834519-851209 GCA_001685075.1 Bramus lutescens
AGTGGTTGCATTTGCAGCCTCCAGGTTCTTCTTCAGGGCTACCCAAGAGTGCAGGAATGCCGTTAAATCAGGATGTCTTTAAATTTGGCTTTTGTTGTGATTTGGCTTGATTGTGATTTTTGCGTCAGCAGAGAGCTCGCATTAGGGAAAATTCCTAACAATACTCAGAACATTTTCTATCACCATTTTGTTCAACATATTTTCTATGTGTTTAGATTATACCTTATCTCCTTTTTATGCTTATAAATCACAAGTTTGTTTTTGAATGGTACCCCAGAAGTCTTATACTTGTACTGTGTTATTTTTAATTCCTGTATGTATGAATATCATATATACAGTCTCCTTTCCTACAAACCTTGGTGTTATGACTTTCTATCGAGTCTATTGGTGAAACTTTCAATTCAGCTTTAAAAAAAAAACCCAGAACACAAAACTTGTTGAGTTTTTGTTTATTCTGAATTTCCATGTATCAAAATCCTTTTGCATCCTACATTGATTCTTTTATTTTGTAAGCTCCTTATTTGTATCCTCATAAGGTATTGATATGTATCTACTTGTAATCTTTTCTGTCATTTTTTGTAGTCATTCTTTCATATTCCCTGCAATTCCATCCATTATTATTATAATCATTTACTGTGGAATGATTACCATTTAGAAAAATCGTTTTACTCTTTATCAGTTTTTTTGTGTTTTGGTGTTGGAATTTGTTAATTTGAGGCCAAGTTGTTGACTAAAACTTTAATTTCATCTCTTCTTTCTCTTCTTTTAGTTGAAACAAGTGCTGGCAAGGTTGAGGTGCAGTTTGTAGCGCTCGGCTAGGGATGTAGTCAGCTTAATGCCCACCACCGCCTTCAAGGCAGAGCGGATTCCCAGCACCACCAGAAGAGAACTCAGTACAGTATGAGCTATGACATGGGTAACCCACAGCCACAGTAACATCAGAGGAAAAAGAGTGGAGATAATCCTGAGCTAGCTAAGAAGATATTAAGTACTAAGGATAGGTGGGAAAAATGAAATCAATACAGGAAAATAATACTAGAAAAAGAGGGGAAAATAGAGAAGGGGAGAACTGGGTGAAAGAAGAAAATAATAATGAAAAGACAAAGAAGATACAACTAGAAATAAAGAATAGTGATCTCTGTGCTGTACAAGTCTATTTACTGATACCTTAATTCTTATTGTCCATTGTACCATGTATGTTTAACAACAACAGAGATAATGCATAACAGTCAGTTGTCCTGAAGATGGGGTCAGGAAGGTTTGTCATTAGCTGAAACCCTGTGCAGGACAGACAACAGAAAATAGGAGTCAAATATTCGTTTTTCACCATGGAAATATTTTAAGTCTGTTCTTAAGCTTTCTTAGTATTTAAATAATCCTGATGAGGAGGTGCATATCAGTCTCATAATTAAGATTTCTTTGAAGCAGCAATTACGATTATTCAGAAGATTGAAAACGTATGGTTCAAATCTCAGCTGGCATTTAGGTTTTCTGTGAAGAGTTTGCTTAGATAAGAAGCAAGAAATTGGTCTCCATTGAATTATTTGATTGGAAGAGATGATTGGAATGTTACTAATGAAAAATTGCAACCTAAGGTAGGCACATTATTTTACATTGTGTATCTCTAATAAGCTATTATTTACAGTGACACCAAAAATATAAGCAATGCACCAGGAGGATTTAATTTCCCCATCATCCATATGTTGAGCACCAAGAGTGGAAGAACTGAATTTTAGCTGCAGACAAAGTCAAGGGCTGTCACACCCTCTGTATACTGTCTGTACACTGTCTCACCCTCTGTACACTGTACACTGTGTGTATACTGTCTGTACATTGTCTGTGCACTATCTCACCCTCTGTACACTTTACACTGTGTGTACACTGTCTGTACATTGTCTGTGTACTGTCTCACCCTCTGTACACTGTCTGTATATTGTCTGTACACTGTTGGTACACTGTACACTGTCTCACCCTCTGTACACTGTCTGTTCACTGTACATTGTCTGTACACTGTCTCACCCTCTGTACACTGTCTGTACATTGTACACCGTACATTGTCTGTACACTGTCTCACCCTCTGTACGCTGTCTCAACCTCTGTACACTGTCTGTACAGTCTGTACATTGTCTGTACACTGTCTGTACATTGTCTGTACACTGTCTCACCCTCTGTTCACTGTCTGTACACTGTCTCACCCTCTATACACTGTCTGTACACTGTCTCACCCTCTGTACACTGTCTCAACCTCTGTATACTGTCTGTACACTGTCTGTACATTGTCTGTACAGTGTATGTTGTCTGTACACTATCTCACCCTATGTATACTGTATGTACACTCTCTGTACACTGTACGTTGTCTGTACACTATCTCACCCTATGTATACTGTATGTACACTCTCTGTACACTGTCTCACCCTCTGTACACTCGCAGTTTACATATTTGGCTGTTCATGAAAAGAGCAATTCTGAATATGACTGTCTCCAAGTCTGTAGCTCATATCTGCTATTTCTTTTAAAGAAACCAAAGGTTGTGATCCCTTTTTTATGACTATGTAGATGCTGTATTTTTTTAAAGATTTATTTATCTTTATTTTATGTTCATTGGTGTTTTAACTGCACTGAGAGTGTCAGATCCTCTGGAACTGGAGTTACAGACAACTGTGAGCCACCATGTAGGTGCTGGGAACTGAACCCAGGTCCTCTGAAAGAGCAGCCAGTGCTCTTCAACATTGAGCCCTCTCTCCAGTCCTTCCCCCAGATGCTGTCTTAAAACCAGAATAGTCTTCTCATTGGAGAGTGTATTTGCAGAGTATGGGTGTTTACATAATACTGCATATAAGCTATCAACATGCAGGTTGAAATTCCACGATAAGACGGGTAGTATGGAAATTCAGTAATCAATTGAATGAGAGACACGCATCTGTTTACTGTTTTTAACTATCTGCCTCGCTTTTAACTGAACATCCTGCATATTATAGCTGGTAGTCTTGCATGGTGCTGCCTGGAATTCTTGGTTTGTTTTAGTAGGTAGTTGTATAACAATTAGTATATGACTTTATAAATAAACTTTTAAAAAAGAAATTTTAGCCTTGATTCCTGTTTTCTTTAACACCAGGAGGTATATGCTTTTGGATATTTTTTAAACATTTTTCTATATAGTAATATTGAAAGTCAGTTGGAGTTTGAGGGTGAGAGAAGTGTAAGAAGACTTCCCATTTGTATAAACAGAGGTGAGACGGTGCATACTGTGAGAAGCCCTCTGTGTATACTGCCCCATTGCTATGGTACCATCAAGGGTTAACATCTTCAAGATGGCACCAAATACAGCCCTCTTCTTTGGTATTACTTCTGCTGTCAGCTGTTAGTGGTTGGAATATTGGCTCGAGATTCTTAAAGTGTGCATTATAGTATATGATAGTACTACATGGAATTCAGCATGTACTGCTGACTGGAGACTTGTCTGCTGAGTCGAATATTGAGATCTTTTCATGGAAGGAAAAAAATCTAAAATGAGTTAAGATCTTATTGATGAAATCTGTGAGGCACGAAGTGTGCAGAAGTCAGAGCTCAGATCAGTGAGAAAGCAAGCATTTTGTACCCCAAGGGATATCTTGCGGTTAGTATCTCATTCATTGTTACAGCTGACATAAGGGAAGGATAAAGAATTTGACTGTTTATGAAGGAGAGACCTTCAAGTCTCTAATGGAGCTGGTATCCACCTTTAAAGGTTGATGCCAATTTTAGGATTGATTAAATATATTGCTTTGAGCTTCTTCCTGTCTTAATTTGGCAAAACCTGAGCAGATAGAATGAAGCTTGTCAGCATATCTATCATGATTTCCGTGAGGATGGACTGAGGGACTCAATCTCAGAAGAGAGATGGTTGAGAACATTGTGATTTAGGGAGCTCTCAAGAATATTGTGAGCTTCTGTTGGTTGGGTAGTAATTCGACTCCAAAGGCAAGAGTCAATGCCGCCTAAGAGAATGCTTTCAGGCCCATCGCAGGCACCTTATAAAGGGTGCGCAGAGTGTGGAAAGCCCGGCGATGGACTAGGACTGAGAGTTGTGAATTCTGTTGGCATTAGGTCTGCCTCCATGTGTGCTGTTTCTGTGGTCTAGGCAGCATGGAGAACAGAAACGCCACCAACAGGCACACAGCAGAAGTCAAGACCATCTATGAGGATTCTGGGGAAAGCACTGGGCTTAGCCCCTGGGACCTGAGGAGCAGCCCTGCCTCCTCCATGATTATGAACTCTGGACATATGAGCAAGGTCCTTGAGCTCTCAAGACACAGTCATAGAAACTTACCCTGAAGGCTCCTCTCCAGCCGTAAAAATGTTTTGTATTGCCTCATTTATTACTTTCAAGTACTCATTTTAAGTGCTAACTTCCATAAGCTGCCAAGGAGCAGTCTCAGGGCCCTAATATGATGAAGTATGATAAATAGATGATTCATTTATAATTAACTGTGTGTATCACCATACCAATAGCCCTTGAGCTCCAAGTTTCTCATAAAAGTTTTTCTCCCTTAGGTAGGCTTCCACTCTCAGAATTTTGTCGCATCTTTAGTTTGTTTGGAATATAAAGTTTGTGGTATCTCAGTCTCATCAAAAGATTATTGCCCCACCAAAAGGAATGTGCTTTGTTTTGTTTGGTAGTTCACCTTTGCTTGGTCATGATGTTATCAATAGCAGAATATATACATAAAGCACTTAATAAAACTGGATGAACAAGTAACCAGAGCATATATTTCAGTTCACACCAGATTATTATGAACTGTCAACTATTCCACCATGACTTAGATAAAGATTTAGAATATTACTGTGCCAGAACCATCCTGTGCTAACTTTGCTATTGTTGTAGATCTATGAAGGTGTGACTGACAGGACCAATCGCAGTAAAATGCCATAAGAAAAAAAAATGTTAGGGCTGACTCAGAACCCTGTAACATTTATTCTCAACACCAAAGAGGAAGTATCGCTTTCCCGAGATCAGGCTTTGAGCTACTTATCCAGAATCCAGAATAATGCCTCCTAATTAGAAAAGGAGGAAGGGAAGAAAGTGTACTCAGGAATGACTGTGGTCCATTATACTGAGAACAAAGGGCTTTGTTAGTTTTCTGGCCAGAAAGAAATGATTTTTGAGATGAAGACCTGAGATCTGGGAGTTGAATTCTGTTCTAGCCAGAAATGAGAGATCTAGAAACAAGCTTGGAGGAGGAGGAAAAGGAATGTGCCTGACGTACGGATGGGTACGGTGGGGAGAAGGAGGAGGGAGGAAACAGGGTGGGGGAGTAGCAGCCCATAGGAAGCCCTCACCTCCAGGGGCAGGGCCCCTGGGTGCTCTTACATTTTAACCCAGAACTGAGTTGGTGGTCACAGTGGAGTCTCACTGTCAGCGTAAGGGAATATGCTGCTGTATTTTCTATTCTCTAAGACCCTGTATCAGAATACAGTTAGGAGATAACTGGACATTGATCAATTGCAGATATTTGTAGAAACACAGTGAGTATATATCCCCCCAGAATGTTAATTGTTCTGAAGAAATGAACTGAACACATAGATGCTACAGAGAACATTGCATTTTATGACTAAAATTCTGAGAGATACCTCAGCCCACTCAGTCCATATTCATTAATTGGCAAATGTCTTAGAAACCTTGGAGCTACAATCAAGATGGTAGTGGTTATCTATTATAGGAAATTATAATTCTGTCTGCTGGTACATGTTCCTTATATGATCATGTCTGGGAATGACCTCGGGAATGACCTCTCTCTGTGGAAAGGACCTCTCTCTGTAGGAGGGAGATGTGAAGGACACTGTCAAATGGGCCCAATCTCCATCCTTCCTCTCTGATGCTAGATTTCACCCTGAGGTATTGGCTACTGGGAGGAGGACTCTTTGTGGGCAACATAACCATGGTGATAACGATAGCAACGTGGATTGATAGGACCTCACCTCTGCGACACATGCTGAACTCTAGACGCTTTGTATGCATGATCTCATCTGACGCCTTCTGACAGGGTGGAGGGGTGCCGTCATTCTCTCCTACCAGACTAATGATGTCATTGAGACTCTCCCCTATCTGTCTGTAGCCGAGGACGAGGTGGCCACTTGTCTGATCTTTTTTTCTCTCTGTGTGTCGAAGTGTCAACAGCCTCTGTGCCTGCCAGCTGATCCAGGCTTTAGTTAATGGTAAATACTTACTAAATAGCAGGTTCTACTCTGAAGGGACTTGTGTTCCTGGGGCTCTCCTTTGTCTGTTGGCATGATGTGAGTGCCTCTTCCACCCTTAGGTACTGAAGCATGACCGTGCAGGCCCGTTTGTCCTTCAGCCTCATTCTTCTGCCTTTTTCTTTGTCATCACTGGCTCTTTGCTTTTGCAGCTCAGTACTCCTGCTCAGCTTCAGCCCTTGGGTGTCACCGTCTTCATGACATTGCTGTTGTGGTAACTGGTCCCTAGGCTCTTCCCAGGCCAGAGTTAGCTTCTCTCTTTACCCTTTTAAATTCCCCTGTAAAGTTAGCAGCTGTTGCAGTGTCAGCTCCGAGGAGCTAGCCAAGTGGGT
Source organism: Bramus lutescens (assembly GCA_001685075.1). Classification (NCBI taxonomy): domain Eukaryota; kingdom Metazoa; phylum Chordata; class Mammalia; order Rodentia; family Cricetidae; genus Bramus; species Bramus lutescens. Next base: position 841,086 of record LOEQ01001366.1, read on the forward strand.
GTTGATGTTATTTGATTGCCCCTTCATTTAGTGGTAGAGCCTCTTTCTGGGTAGACCTGTGGTCCAAGACTGAGTTTGTTCTCTGAGGAGGCGAGGCTGCTGTCTGAAGTGCAGCTTCAGCAGAGTGCTCCATTGATCTCTTGACTGCTGGTTGCAAGCAAAAGAGTCTATTATCTCCTGGGTACTTACTATTTATATGCCATCTTTTACTAAAAGAAGTGATGACAAAGTTCCTTAGGATCTGGAGCTAGCAGACATTCCATATTTTACTAATAATATTTACTTGAACATATATATTTTGTGGTTTTAGCTCTCTAGTTTTAAAGGAATTACCCTTCCTTCCAAAACAAAATTTGAACTTGCTGCTGTCATATGGGAACTTAAGATCCATGAGAGACTAAGGTCTTAGTTTTAGATTCCAGCCCTGTATGGATAACACCTTGTCACTAACAAGCAGCTGGATGCAGTGGTCCTTTATGTGGACTCTGTAGAAGGTTGTCTAGATGTAAATATTCCTTGTCAGCTTATACTCACGATACCTCTGTTTCTTCCCGTGCGAGACGGAGCTGTTTCTGTGGGAAACTAAGAGTTGAAATTCTGAAATGTTCTTACGGTGTTGGCTATACACTAAAGCCTATGTATCTTCAATATGCCCGGGATTCTTAAGAGGTTTGCTCTGACAATGGAGTTGTTCTCAGAACCCAGACAGAGTTTGGTGCCGAGAGATTTACTGTAACAGCCAACCCTTTTAGTAAACCTCAGTTGTGCTTTATTTTCCTTGGAAGTTTCTGCTCTAGCCTCTAGAGCGTCAGTGTATGGAGCGTGTTCTACTCTGATTTAGCAGCTAGGTTTTCATGGATGATTGTCCACTTACTGATGTTCTTTCTGGATGTCTAATAGAGATTATTAGATCAGAAGAGGACTCAGCAATTCCATACGAACTGACTTTAAATTCTGATCACTAAGTATAATATCTAAGACATTCTGCATACAGCTTCACTACAATCTGAATATTGCCAAACACACAGACTTGGAAGTTATGAAATGGGCCATTTATTAGGAGGAGACTCCGAATGCATTTTTCCAATAAACCTGTTCTTAGTTTGAAAGACATTAAGTCACAGTTGTAATGAATTCTTAAAATATGAATTACATCTTTGTTTTCTAAATTCTAGAAATAGAACCATCCTTATGAAAGCATTTAAGAACTATCATGCATAGCCTAAAAGTTGTTTAAATTGTTTAGAAACTGATATACTTGGCTTCCTTTTTAGTGGAAATGTAAATTATTCAGCCCCTGATACTGATGTTAAGAAAGTAGTTCAAATTTTTACTTCTAACTTACACTCTTTGATGCATTTGAACAGGTATTTTCTTTCCTTTTGTGTTGGGTGAATATAATCTGCTAATGTTTTATGTGGTGCCATCCATGCTGGACACACAGTCCCCTGTCTGCTGTCCTCCAAGCTCTGACTAAGAGGTTTCCAGAGTTTTGCACACCAGGCCTGAGTGAGAATATGTGCTGTTTTTTAACAACTTGTCCACTTTTAGTTCATTCTCTGGTCTTCAGTTGCTTCTCAGGCAGCAAGAGTCTTTTCCTGGCACCATGGTGTAAAGCCTTGTGGAATTCCAAGCCTGCCATTCCTGTTCCCTGACTTAATCTTTCAGATGGTCTGGATCTTGCTGTGGCAAGCCTTGGTATGTAGATCCTGGATCCTATGTATTAATTGACTCTGCTGTTCAAATATTGTATTTCTTAATTGCAGGGTTTAGGTTAAAGACCTGTTTGTTAAGGCACATAGTTGTACTTTTAGCACTCAAGAGGCAGAGGCAGGCAGATTGCTGCAAGTTCAAAGCTAGATTGTTGTTCAAAGAAGTGCTAGGCATGGTGGGTTTGCATTGTAAGAACCTGTTCAAAAGACAAAGAGAAAAGAAGGAAGAAAGCGAAAAACAAAAAACAAACATCCTATTTCTGAGACACCCTTTCCCTTGCCCCAAAATTCTTCTTTTAGAATTGCTGAAGTAGCATCTAGAACCTAGTGTATACCTCTACTGACTGTATACGACTCTCTGTTCAAGCTTTGGTCTGATTTTTACATCTTTCTTAAAAATTTGTTTTTGACTCTTTCTAAAGTTACACAGTACCTTTAAATTACCCTAAAGAGAATGATTGGTAGGGATTTGCCTCCCACTAGCTGCTAGGGCACTGCTAGCTTTGAAGACTGTCTGCCTTAATCAGTACTACATGAAAAGTGTGTACCTAGATCCCCTGAGGCATGTTTGTTTGAATGTCTCTCAGTGATCAGAGGGAGAAAGGGGAGGGCAAGGGGAATGGGAGCTGGTATCAAATTTACTTTTCATATAGTGTTATGTTATTTAAACCACAGGATGCCTGGATATGTTTGCCTCAAACTTCTTTTTAAATTACAAGTGCTTTGTATATGAAGCTCATAGTATTTGCCTGTGGTTCACAACATGACAGCAAGGGTGTGTGCATGTGGGTGTGCATGTATGTGTGTGTGTGTGTGTGTGTGTGTGCACTCGAGTATGTACATGCTTACATGTGAGTGGATGTATATGAATTGTCACTGTTATATGATGATGTAGCTTAGGCTGCATTGTTGAAGTATACATATTTATTTTCTATTCCTACCCATTTTGTTTCTCAGGGATGGTCAGTGTTTGTGTCACTGAAAGTTCCCGCTTGCTTCTCTTACAGTGTATGTAGACTATGGTTATAGTCATTGGTCAAGGATCATAACAACAATAAAAAATACAGCCAAGCTGTGCCAGGAATTATGTGGCATCTCTAATGTCTGGTTTTCATTTCTTTTGAGGTAGGGCATTGGCTTCCTTTCATAATTCTGACACAATCATTTTAAAATAGGAAGTACATATTGGAAAAATACATATTCAGGGTTATAAATCATCTCTTTTTCTGGGGTTGGTTGAGTATATCGATAAAGGTATATTGTTTTTATTTCTAGTGGAGAAATAGAAATTACTTTTTAATATATCCTTAAAATATAAGCTACTACTAACAAATATCTATTGATCCAGTGTGTCAGACTTTTACTATAATATATAGTCTTGTTAGTACTGTTAATGGTTATTGAGAAAAGATGAGTAAACCAAGGCACAGAAGGCTTAACGATGGGCAGTAGTAGCAGCCAGCAGTTACTGCACGGCAGACACTTCCCAATGTTCCTTTCCCTGCTAGCCTTTTGAAGCCTCTCTGTAGTAAAGCCTGCCAACACTGTGAACATCACTCTTTTATAGGTGAGGAAACTGGGCTGTAGAGCTCCTGTGCACAGCCCAGATGGCCAGTGGCAGAACCAGGTCCCAGCCCCAGCCATCTGTTGCCCTCTAGAGTAGAATAGTGGTTTTATTTGCTTCTGTCTATGATAAGGTTTCTCATTTTTAGATGGTGATTGAAGAGTGATTTATTTAGAATAGTGACCCCTTTGGTATTGGTTTTGCCCTTAGGACATTGTACAGTGTCTGAAGTTATTTGTTCTTCTCACAGGGAAGGAAAGGGTACTACTGGCATGTACTAGAGACCAAGCGTACTCATAAACACCCTACAATAAAGAGGACAACACTGTCTCTAACAAAATCATTGTTCCAGGATGTGAGTAGTGTTGAAACTGAGGAACTATAACTTGGAGTACTTTGAATATTTTTAAATGTTGCCAAAACTTTATATTAAATAGTGAAAGGGCAATGGGCAGAGCTGGTGCTAAATTTCTCCAGGGAAGAGCTTGGCTTTGGGACTCTGCTCTGTGACTTGGGGTCATCCTTATTTTAAACAATGCACGAGGGGACTCGGATCATCATAGGTAATTCCACATAAAGAAGCTTTCGGTGATTTAAGGTGACATATCTTTAAGTTCACCCATGGAGTTGGGTTTTAGGTACCGTGTAATGCTGTGTCTGGGCTTCTTCATGGTGAATAATACTCTTTGTGTGTGAGTGGGGTATTAGAGTGATGTCATAGCAGATGACTTGTGCCAGAATTTAGAACACAGTAGGTAATGTACTCACTCACAGGAGAGGTGGGAGCATGAGTAATTCCTGTCTCGTGAGAAAGGATGTAAGCTGGTTTATGATGATGATGTAATATTTGGGTGCTTGATTTATCATTCCCTTCTGCAATGATGCAAAACCCCAGCAACTGCCCAGGTAATTAAAATTCAGAGTGCATCTTGAAAGTCTGGCGGGTAAAAGTGTCACATTTGCCCTGAGACTTAACTGCTTATAGGTGTTTCTAAATTTCCAAGTCAAGATTGTGATCTGTGTTCCTTATGGTAGGAAGTTTTTAGATGCTTATTCCACAGCCTAATGGAGCACACAATTGTCATCATAAAGCTGTAGATACTGGAAGGTGGTGGCAATGTGAATAGGAATTCTTGGAAATGTGGTGATTTGGAAAATTAGAGGAGTATGATCTGAGTTGAACTGGCCAAGTGATTGACTCAGGCAGCTCAGTATGGCAGTTCAAGTGCAGAGCAAGTAAATTATTACCACAGACTTTCCTCCAGCAGAGACTGTGAGAGTCAAGCCAACCTGGAAGCTGTGGGTTTTGGATTAAATCTGAGAATGTAAGAACTGATCAACCTTCTCATCTACCCCTGAGATACCATGTTGGGGAGGCAACTTTCCTTTTTGACTTTAATAATCTAAATTACTTCATATTTGTCTCTTCAAGATTTTCCTAGCTTCTCTCCCTGTCATGGGCCATGAGCAGCAGGTGACAACTAGTGTTCAGATGCCAACCCACCAGAGGCATGGTTGTCTGATGGAGGACTAATCCTGTCCAGACAAGGTCTATAGGACCATAGACTCTGAAAGCTAATGCTCACTTTTGCTAAAACAGTGTTTCTCCCATACCTACATTATAGTGTGTAATCTCATGATCTCAATCTTATGGGCGCATGTATCTGTGGGTGATAAGGTAGATGATTTTTCATTTAGCTATATAGTTCTGACATATAGAATATATACTAGGATATGCTTCATAACTGGATCTATTTGTCCCACAAGGACTGTGGACATTTAAAAGTCTGCCTTCCTTTGCTTACTGGATGGCTTCCTCCACCCTGTGAGACCTCCAATGAGAGAATTTAGTCATGTAGCCAGACTAAACCTTGGTTCCCACAGTCATATCTCCATTCTGTTCCCTGAGATAGATTAAAAGTTACCTCCCTGCAAATATCTTCCATTTGGCAGGACATGCAGTCAGGAAAGGAGTCTTTCATATAGATCACATTTGGGACCTTCAAAGATAAAGGGAATTCCAAGTTCAGAGACTTGCCTTTGTTTTGCCTATCTCTATAAACTGGAAACTTTACAGAATGAAGAAGAGAACAACAGGAGAATAATAAAGAAACTGATGCAGAAAAGCACGTAGTGGAGAGTTCATTTGCCCACGTCTTCATGAGCTATAGGGTCATAAAGGGAAAGGGGAGATAGCAGTGCACAGCCCTGGTCTGAGGGTTTTTCCTCAGTTTGTCTCACCCTCTACCTTCAAGTCCATGATTCTTCCTTTCTCCTTCACAGTGGGTATGCCGGGAAGCCCAGCAGGATGACCAGCACCTCTCTGCCTCCTATTTGAGAAGTCTTCTCTCCCTGTCACTCCTGCCTCCGTCACAGCTCTGCTCCAGCCTCTCTGGTACTGAACTGTCTCACATTTTTCTTTCTTATTCCTTTCTTTTTCCTGTCATCTGACTTTAGTCAATCTTGTCACGTGTTTCATTCCAGAAACATGGACTATTGAAGATATTGTATGAGAAAATATGTAATAAAAATATACAGATAACTCCACCCATGTGAGGGAAGACTTAACATGTTTGACCCCGGTTAAAAGTGAACTTTATTTATAAGTGTCATTTTAGAGCATTTGCTTTATTAAAAATATGCTATATTGAGGCCGGGCAGTGGTGGTGCACACCTTTAGTCCCAGCACTCGGGAGGCAGAGGCAGGTGGATCTCTGACTTCAAGGTCAGTCTGGTTTACAAGAACTAGTTCCAGGACAGGCTCCAAAGCTACAGCAAAAGCCTGTCTCAAAACAGACAAACAAAAAAGAAAGATGCTATATTGGCATTGTTCACACCTGACCTCATTAATTAGAGAATAGGGCAGGACTGTCAACTCTCTGTAAAAGGGTTCTTCTATAAGAGAAGCTATGGCCTTACCAATCCTCTAGTAGAAATTTGTGTGATACACAGAGCAAATCAGTTTGTTGGAAAATGAGTCAAAGGAACAATAGGACTGTAAATTTGGAAACAAAATTATCATTTGTTAAAACATATTTTTATATCTTGTGGAAAAGAGGTTACATTTTTACCAGAAATTTAAAATTCACTGAACTATGTCATTCTCCATTGAAAAACTTTCTTTTCCTGGTTAACTATCAGATTGCATAGCGATCAGAATCCCCAAGGCCAAGGGAAGCACCCTAACAGATGCATCATACTGTCCCTTATCAAACCGTTGACTGTCTGGGGCTCCAAGCACAAGGAATCTGCCTAGAAGCCACTTAATAGGTTAGGAGCAGAAGGTGGCTTCCTGTTAGTTCCCTGAACAATGGCTTGTAGGACTGTGCACTCTGCTTCTGGACTTGCTCTTCGAGAAGTTGTTTAATTCTCCTGGAAGTGATTTTAGATGTTAACTTGTACTTCTAAGTTAATTCTGTGCTCCTATTCTGCCTTCTTTAACATTTTATTCTAGTCGTTGAAGCCTTGCTGTGCCCTCGTTATGTGTTGAATGTTTCCTAATTGCCCTACAACTAAAATTTGAATTTGAGTGAATATGTGGATCTGTTTATTTTATAAAACATCATTGGAGGAAGTCAAAGTAATGGAGAAAAGGGAAGTCAGGAGAGAAGTGTGGTGAGCAGGTAGGAGGGACAGTGTGAGGGACAACAGAGGGTTCAGGCCTCCCAGTCTGCCAGGTGACTTGTGTGGGTTTACTGGCATTCTCAGGGCGTTTTGGGCCTCCCAGTAAGAATTCTGTGGAAGGGGTGCTCTCTGAATACTATTGTGTTTTAAAGATGCAGAAGCCGAAGCACAAAAGTGTTTGTGATTTTTCCCAAGCACACACAGGTAAATAGCTGGAGACTGAGTTGAAAGACAGACAACTGTTGTGTCCTGTAAGGTCTCTACCTGAGCTCTAACTTTGGATTTGGCTACTCCAGTTCTAGTTCACCTTGCCACTTTTTGATCGCCTGAGACTTCCTTCTACATTGTAAGTGGATGCCATGTGTGTCGTAGTATACATTGAGAACTTTAAGGTGATGAATATGAATGGCCTGACTTGTAGAGACCTGGTGATTCTTGCTTCTGAGTCCTTCCATTTTAGGTGTGGAGGAATAAATGGCAAAGACAGACTGTATCTTTAGATCTTCCTAAAGACGCCACTTTGGTTCAGGTACTGCTGATATCTTGAGAGATTTGCAAATTCTTTCAAGAAAGCCTACTCAGCTAGGAGATTACCTAGTTTCTTGCTAGCTCAGGGGATTCCAAAGATTATGAGACACAAAGTATTCCATAAATGTCCCGAAGAGAAAAAAGTTTGTTCTATAAATGTTTGTATCTTGCTAAGGGCAGCCATTGCTGTTGGTCTGCTTGAGTGTGTACACAAACGGATAAGAATGTTTTCCCTGTAATGTGCAGGAATGTTGCCAAGAATCCCTTACTCCCTCTTAGTGGTAAGATACGATTTATCTGTCCAGTTTGTTTCTTGGGATTAGTATTTTCTTGACTATTAAGAAAGAGAAGAAATAAGTTTGAGTGAAGATATGTTTTGATGTCTTCCGATTTTTTTTCATGTGATCTCTGGATCTCCTAAAGGTCACAGGACTAGAATATGATGACCAGACTCTTAGTCTTCTCTTCCACAGCAGGACACAGCGGGGCAGGGAGTGTGGTAGTGAAAGCCCTTGATGAGTCTGGTCTGGATTGCAAAGGAAGCCCCTCTCCCCTGTTCCTTTTACTACCTTCACTACTAGCCACATCCGTCCACAGTTGACCCAAGTCTTTCTCTAGCTGTAGAGGAGCCTGTAACAAGGATCTAGATGTTTGCATGGGTACGATTTGCTTCTTAAAAATAACAGTGTATATCTGTGACATTTACTGTGGCCTGGAGACCTCTTTAGTGAACACCCTCTGAGTTATTTATTTAATAAAGAAGTTTTTTCTACATCTGTATGCACGGAATGAGACTTACAGAGGTGCTGCTCTGTGGTTTTCATGTTGGGATGAGAAGCAGCAGGTATAAACACGTCATGTCCTTTCCCCTTGTTCAGAGGGTAGGACACATCTCCGGGACTGGTTTATTTATTTTATTTTTTCTCCCTAGGTGGCATGTTGCCAATGAGGCGACCTCATTGGTGAGCTGATTGATCTGGGAGTGGTTGGCAAAGGTGTCAGGGAGATGGGGCTTAGGAGAGGTGAGTCCTCAGAGCAAGGAAAGTTTGGAGGCTGGGAACAGAGACCAGGAATTCTATTCAAGAGATGGGTCTGTGCTAAAGAAGCTGCAGCCAGGAATTCTGAAAGCAGGTAGAGGAGAGGGGGAGACAGCAGGACACACAATGGGAGGTGAATATAGGTGTGATTACAGGTTCAAGGTTTGTAACTGGAACCTTTGGAAGTAATTAATCACAGACCTTTTCCTCGAGGTGTGACACAGTTTGGCAGTCTAGCTTCTGGGAAACTGATAACCGAGTGTTTAGACCCTGAGTACAATGAGCTACTTGGACTGAGTGCATATATTGCTTATAAAGAAAGAATAATATGTTGATAGCTTACAGGAGAACAGTGGAAAATCTGCTGAAAACAAACAGCTTATTCCTGAAAGCATACCTATTCCTACTCTAGACCTACTGATCTGGAAAATTCTAGAAAACATGTACTTTAGCATTCTAATGCAATATTTCTCAGACTAATCATATACAAGCACCCCTGGAGCAATACTTGTTTATTTTTAATGATGCCTAACTTCTACTTCAATGCATTTTTATTTAATTACTGTGGGATATGGTAGGGGGATTGAGGTTTTAGTTTTTAATATTTTTCTTTTTTAGCCCTTCATTTTGCAGCTGAGGAAATTCAGGTCTAGAGAGGTTGTGAATTTTTCCAGGGTGAATTGGTTGAATCGTACAAACAAGATTGCGTGAGCAACAATCTTCTGTCTCTTAGCTCAATGTCCAGAGGCCACTCTCAACTTTACAAAGGAAATTTATCACAGGACACTGTTGACGTAAGCCTTAAAGATGCAAGTCTTAGGAAGGCAGATTCCTCAGGTTGTAGCCCAAAGTCCAGCCGTAGGAAGTGACTATATTGTTCTGAGGACTGGGGTGGTAACAGCTGTGAGTTGGTTTCTGGCTACTTGGAGTTGGAGCTGTTATGGACTAATGTGGCACCAACGTAGTGGTGGCCACAGCTGAGACTGTGGGAACCTGGGGATGCTGCTTGAAGCCCAGGGGAAGAAGGACAAATCCCCTTGATTCTTTGCTCTTCCATGGTGTTCTCTGATTGCTACCAGTACTTCCTGTTTGCCAGACCATGTGGGAAGAGTCACTTTCTTGGGCATGTTCTCAGAAGGGATGGTCACACTGGAGTTTCTCAGTAAATTGTCTACAAATTAGAAACTTAGTCTTATGGTGCTGCTATATCAAAATACCACAAGCTGAGTAACTTATAATGGACAGAAATTTAATTCTCACAGTTTGAGAGATTGGGAAGGTTAAAGTCCTAGATATAATGTATCTGGCAGTCTGGTGAGCCCTGCATCCTCTAAAGGAGAGGAGCCGTGCAATCTCACATGGCAGAAGGCAGAAATGTAAATAGCTAAAGGCCTATTGAGAGCTCTCCCATGAAGACCTTAATCCCATTCATGAGGGCAGAATCCTCGTGAATCTGTTGCCTTATATAAAGACCCCACCTTTTGCTAGATCACTTTGTCCATTAGGTTTCAACACCTAAGGTTGTGGGAGGGAATATTCAAATCACAGCAAGGAGGGAGTACTCCGATTTTGAAGACTAGCTGTATTAAAATGGACAACCTCTTCTGTAGTAATAAGGGGAGCGGGCCTGCTTTTCGTCCAGCCCAGCTCCCGCACGGC
>LOEQ01001366.1:856433-874312 GCA_001685075.1 Bramus lutescens
CCCTCCCTCTCCCTCTCCCCCTCTCTCCTTCTCTCTCTCCTCTCTCTCTTTCCCTCCCTCTCTCTCCCTCCCTCTCCTTCTCTCTGTCTCTCCCTCCCTTTCCCTCTCCCTCCCACTCCCTCTCCCCCCTCTCCCCCTCTCTCTTCTCTCCATCTTTGTGTTCCTTCATCTCTCTCTCCCTCCCTCTCCCTCTCTCTGTCTCTCCCTCCCCCTGTCCCTCTCCCTGTCCCTCTCTCTGTCTCTCCCTCCCTTTCCCTCTCCCCCCTCTCTTCTCTCCCTCTTTGTGTTCCTTCCTCTCTCTCTCTGCTTTGCTCCTGCTTCTCTCATGGTCAGATCCAGTCCACTGCTCATGTTCTTTCTTTCTCAGCTCTGGACTCTTCTAGATGCCTATGGCTCTCTCTCTCTCTCTTATCTACAATAAAAACCTTCCCCTTAGCCATACCATGGATGATGATGTCAGTTATTTCCTCAGTTTGTACAGTGTCTACTTAACTCTTAAGATTAACCTTAGGATGACATAAAGTGGGAGATAGGAACATAACAATCAACACAAGCCGCGAAGGCAAGACTTCAGGCTTTTAGTGAGAAGTGCTGGTGTTTGTAAAGGGATTGTGACATTACATTAACAACTGTGGCTATGGATAGGTGTAATATAGGAATGGTCTTGTTCTCCAGCTCTCTGGGAGTTTGGTTGTGAGAACTAGATGAAGCTCCAGAGATCATCCTTGTATCTCCTCTCCTCTAAGTCTCCCCATTTTCCAGTCGTAAACTGTCATTTGTGTGCCGTGTGCATAGCATGAAACTACTTTCAGTGTTGCCTTTGAGTTCTGCACATCATGGACGTTAACCATTCATTAATTTAAGAGCATTATTAATTTCCCAATGTATCTCAGGCACTGTACTGTGGCTTTGCTAGTGCAGAGGGTAGGAGACATCATCTTAGGGAGCTCATGGTCTAGAAGGAGGTGCAGGTCAGCACAGCTGGATTGATGGGGTCATGTACAAAGGAGGAACTCATGTCACATCCTCTGTGTGGGTAGACAGTGGCTGACTATCAGGAAGAGGTTTCTAGAGGTTCTGGGCTGGATTTGGGGTGGTAAGCAGTGTGCAAGAGGAGGGCTCTGAGGGTCTTAAAAAGGCGTATTTAATCATTGTTGCTCCCTGTTGTCCAGGCATTGTATAGAACCGTCTTCCTTGTATATCTGTCCTTTGCAATTCCTCTAGAAGACTAAAGGAGGCTGACAGAATTAGATCCTGGGAGAAATGGAAACGATCATAATTAGGACTCTTCCAGACGGTATGCATAGGGTAACCTTCTAATGTGCTCAGATTGTGGTGGGAGGAGCCCTGTTAACAACTATGTCTGGACCAGAGCTGCTCGGTTGTCTGAGACAAGAGATAATATTTTTCTGCTCTGGTTGTATTATGACAAGGCTATTCTTTGCTATAAATTGCCCTGTGAACAATTATGTTTAATTCCCTGTTTGGAAGAGCCCTGTGATCCAGTTCTGCATATTAGTAAACCAAGAGGATTTTGGGCTGGGTGTGGAGCTCAGGTAAAACTACTTTATATTCCTGCAGCAGAGATATATCATTCTGAGTGACTGGTAGTGGCATGGGGCTGGGTGGGCAGCAAACATCTACATGATCTCCGATTCAACAGTTAAGTTTTGGAGCACAGGCTGATGGAGAACTGTGGATAGGACTCCTAGCTTTAGTCTTATTGATTCTTTGCTATCCTTTCTGATCACGACTCTTCCTGTCCCCATCTCATTTTCTGTATGTGAAGTAGGAAGGATAGTCAGTCTGTGCTTAGTGAGGGGATGCCTTCATCATTTGTGATCTCTATAACAAGTGTGCTGTAGGTGGAGGGTTGCATAGCAGGAATTCATTTCGCATTGTTCTGGAGATAGCAGAACACCCAGCATGAGCCAACAGGAGGATTTGCAGATGCCCATTCATGGCTTCCTCACAGGGCAGGAAGCACAACTGGGAAGAGACTTTCTGCTAGTAAAGGCACTAATCCCACCCTGATGACTCTGTCCTCAAGACCTGGCTACCACTTAATGCTAACCTATTAGGGGTTGGAGTTTCAGCATTTGAATTCTGGGTAAATGCAAACGTATTGTCACAGCAGTGATATAAAAGAGCTTGAAGGAGTGCTGATGAGCTGTTCTGTAAATGCACGTTCTTACCTTTGTGCATCGATGGGTATAAATATCAATGATGGATCTAGCAGGTGAGAGTCAGACTCTCGTGGCTAGGATAGGGACAAAAGGACTGGCAACTCGTGGCAAAAGACCTCTTTGTCTGTGGCTGTTTCAGTCACAATGGGACATCATCACTCACAACTGGAAGACTATAACATCTCCAAGAAAATGTTTGTTCTTGCAAGGATTTCCTCTTAGAAAGAGTAGGACTGAGCCTCTGAAAACCACCCAAGACTAAAGGTGTGTGTGTCTCTGTGTTTCTCCCCCACATGTGTGTGTGTGTGTGTATGTGTGTGTTTGTGTGTGTTGAAGTTAGTTAAAATATCCATCTTTGTTTTTTAGGAAACATGTATTCATATTCATGAATACATTCATGGATATTTGTATTCATATGTAATATATACGAACCAAAGCATTGAATGACGCCAAAAATCAAAAGGTATTTTCAACTTACATATGACATATAATAGGGTTTTGCTTTACAGAGAGTAAAGTTCTTTCTATTGTAGTTTCTTCAGTGTTTGTAGTAAATTTAACATCTCAGGTTGGAATGCAGTAACTTAAAAGGGGAAAAATCACAGTTTTAATAATTACTGCAGTCTGATTGCCTGCTTTGTCTTTTGTATTAAAATAAATGCAGCAATTTCTGTGTGTTTAATACCCAGGAAACTCTGTTCCATTTTTATCTGCAACTATAAAAAGTATTACTTCTAAGTAGGCACATTCAGTTTATCCTGGTAAATAATCTAATTCTAAGTATATGTTTGTTATGAAGTTGTCTTTCAGACTGCATCTAATGGAAGGAGAGGGAAGCCAATTGTCTTTTATTGTGGGGCTGACAGAATGTTTATTAATGGCCATGGATTTGAAACGAGCATCTTACTAAATGGAAGTCTTTGGCCAACCTCTGACCCCTTTGTCGCAAAGGTTTGCGAACAGATAATACGATAGAATACCAGCGTTTTTCCAGATGGCTGCATGCCTGAAACTCCTTTATGTCTAGCTGTCATTCAAATATGAATGCCCAGTGATTATAAGTGTCTCTTTCTCTTTTCTGGAATGAAATGAAACCTTTTATGCATTGTGTGTTAAAACAGATGAACTGTTTGGCTCATCAGGAGGGAAATTATAACAATGGCTGCCAGCTAGATGGCGTAGTGGAAGAATGCCCTTCGGTGCTCTGGGGCAGATGGCGTGTCCAAGTGTCAGGCTTGGGAAGGACGGAGGAGTTATAGAATAATTATTCTGAATTTTAATTTTATTACTATGTCTTAACTGGAGTTGTAATATCTTTTAATAAGCATGCGATGTTTGAATCTTTTTTTTTTTTTACCAAACTTTCACATGTATCTAATAGGTCACCAGTAATTTCTTGAAGTGCTGCTGTGCAAGAAGAGTTAGCGTGCTGTGCATGTGTATATAATACATGTTTTATCATATGAAAATCGCCATTGATGCTTTTCTACCTTTTGTTATGCTACAGTTGGCTTTTAAATCTATATGCTTCCTGAGGTACCCATTACAGACCCTTGAAATCCCTTTCTCCAATCCTACTAATGTGGTTTGGCAATTTGCAGACTACTAAAGATGAACAATTATCATGTAAGTCTGGTTGAAATGCAGACCTGCCTGGAGGGCAGAGAGGATCTGGTGACCCTTCTGTGACCTTTGTGCTGACAGGATAAGGTTTGAGGGATCATCCGCATTCATATTATGAAACCAGGGTATTTTACAAAATATTGGCTAGAGTGACACTCTCAGCAGGGAGCTGTAAGTTGATTCTCCATTTTCCTGGCAATCTACGAAATGAATAAAGTACAAATTCAAGTGACCGAGTGGAAGAAAAAGAATGACCCCTCCTCATCCGTTTTTTCACGCCTACTTAACAGGATGGTGCTATGTCCTGTTCATGTTGCCAGAGCTGCAAAGGAGAAGAATGTTCCCATGGACATGATGCCTCTGTGAGGACACTGATGTGCTCACTTGGATTTGAGCATTATGCAATTTATGTAACTTACACATGCTTAAGAATAAATAACTAATTATAGACATGCATTCTTTTTATATGTCAATTGAAAAAATAAATAATTAGTTTAAATAAAAGATATTTTTGTTCTGGTGGTGGTTTCTGTCTTAATAACAATTATACTTTCTAAAATACTCAAAGAAAATAAGTTTGCGTAAGATTATCCCTTATTTTTCCCTTTTAGAGTTTTAGGGTAGATTCTATATTTAAGTTATTGTTTCATGTCCACACCCTCCTCATGATTGTATGTTCAGTTTAGTTTTGGAGCAATCTCACTGACTGAGATGAAATTTATAAACCATAAAATTTGTTAATTCAACTTCTCTCATTCTATTTTATTTACTTTTATTTTAGTGTTTTGAGACAAAATCTCCCTTCAGTAGTCATTCCTGGTTTTGATATTGTCTGTTTATTTGAGACAATGTCCTGGTATATAGACCAGACTAGCCCCAAATTTGAGATCCTCCTGCCTCAGCCTTCCTAAATGCTGAGATTATAAACATGTGCCCCCTTAACTATCTTGAACCCATTTTAAACTGATTTCAACAGCTGATAGTACAGAGTTATTTCTATTACCACAGTCAACTATTAGGTGTTTCTACAAGGTCACAAAGAAACCCTAAGCAACTGTCTTCTCCTTCCCTGTTGCCAACCAGTGGTCTACCTTGTTTGAATGTGTGTTGTGGACATTTTAAATATTTGAGTCATATGTGAATTTGTGCTTGCTTGTGATTAGCTTTCTTTCGGATGACGTATTTTCAAGCTTCACCCATGCTATAGCTTATATCAGTGCTCCAGTTCCTCTCATGGTTGGAAATATTTTCTACGTAGACTAAGGCTTCTTAGACTTTCCACTCATTTTTGCCTGGTTATGCAACTTCAACTATATAAATTAAACATTTACAAGTAATAAATCATAAATTTATTTTAAAATAATTGGTATGAATATATTTTTACCATTTATTAAAGTTGAAAACATATTTGCATAGTAATGAGATAAAAGTGTAATATAGATGTGAGTGATAATCGAGTTCCTTCCCTGGGACAGGTAAAGAATTGAGTGTCAAACTAAAATGTTGTAAGACAGCAAAAGCCCTATATGCTGTGTCTAAGGGTTTAAACAGCTGAAAGCAGTAATGTTTCAGGTAAGCAGGTGGTAGCTTCTAAAAGACAACTATGGAGTCTAGGGCTGCTGTACCTGATTACGGATAAATATATCCTTAAGATCTCAGTGGTGTAAGGCTCTGAAGTGTGGCTACATGCCTGTGGTTAGCAGTGTGTGTGTAAGAAATGGGCTGGCTGCAATGATGGAAGAGACATGGTGATTTGTGAAATCCCTCCAGTCATACTGTGCCCACCATGCACCCCACACTCTATAAATGATTTCTGTGTTTCTGTGTAAACTCAATAGTTATTCTTACCCCGACTTGTTGCTTTTAATTGTCTTACAGTCTACAGTCTGAATTTTTTAAAGATGAGCCAATCCCCTTCAGTTTAAGTAAGGCTGATGTCTTGACAGTTATTGTAGACTGAATATGCAATTGATTATAAGTATTCTTTATATTTATTTATTTATTTATTGGAACAGGGTCTCTTTATGCAGCCCTGACTGTCCTGGAACTAGCTATGTAGACCAAACTAGCCTTGAACTCACAGAAATCTGTCTGCCTCTGACTCCCGAGTGCTTGTATTCAAGGCAATAAGTTTTCTAGGTAAATACTTGGTAGAGAGTAGAGTAATCTCACTTGTAAGAAAGCTGAGGAATTAGACAGGACATAGGAAGATCTCATTTCTACTTACTAACAGGGTCAAGGAACCTTAAGTCTTCTATCTGGAGACCTTGTGCCTTCTCTCTTCCCTGTTATCCTGCATCTTATATACCTTTCTACCTCTGATTCTCTTTCCCTTCTCTCCATTGTGTTAGTCATAATCAGCACATTCCAAACTTCCATGGTGGCATCTGAATGTTTTAGTGTGGAAACAACTCTACTGAAAGCATTTGACTTGATGAGTTCCACAGTCTGTCTTTCTAATTTCCTTGAACTTGAAAACTCCATCAATACTAATGTTATGGTGATCACAGCACCCTGGTGTACTAAATAGTGGTCCAATTCACAGTTGCTTTCTGAAACCATAGTGCATAAGAAAAGAAAGAAAAAGGAGTCTGAGATTAAGGACTCGTAAAGCAGATAATGGGTTCAGCCAGTTTTTATGGTTATTTTATTGACACCTGGAGATGAGTGGGATTCTAGCACCAAGAGATTCAGAACTTGACTCAGGTATGCCGAGGTCACTCACCAAATCATTGATTTGTTCTCTCCTTCATTGTCGTGACACCTTGTCCATTTCAGTAATACTTTATTGATCTATTATAGTTCCGGTGTAGCATGATGAGAAATAGGTGATGTGTGGGACCCATGGAATTCCCAAACATGTATTCTCACCATAATAAAGAATTAAGATAGTAATCACTGGGAGAAAACTGTGACAAACTTAGCAAAGGCATTCTACCAACTGTTCAGCATCAGTACTGTACTGTGGGAGCTACTATGATCTCCACATACAGCTGTGCGAGTAAGAGGAATGTTATTTAGCCCACGATCAAACAGGCAGCTATGGTGGAGCCCACCTATGGCTCTGCTCTGAGAGCCTAGCACCAGTTCTTGTTGCTCCAGGGCTGAACTACTGCCAAGCCAACCCTAATTCTAAATCACTTCTTCACTGTGAACATACTTGCAAAGAGAAAGTGACTTGATTGCTCTGTCTCAGGATATCTTATTATCTGACCTATTCTTTAGAACAAAAGTCACAAAATCAAGAACTTTTTCTTTTCTTTTTCGCACTTCTTGCAATTCAAATAGCAGAAAGTCAGGAAACAAAGATGTTGACAGTGATGTCAGGAAGTGGGGTGGTCAGCTACTTTCAATCATTTTATTTTACTATCACTAAATCTAAAAATCTCAACATTGTTTCACTTAGGGTCATGAGTCTACCTTACAAATGTAGCTCCTAAGAATTTAATTGTGTGCAGGTTTGTTCGTTGCTTCATAGGATAGTCAGATGTCACATAAGTTTAGAAATTCCTGTTTGGATTTTAGTCTGCTTGAGTAGACCAAGGACAGTTCTGTAGAAAAGTTCGCAGAATGTCTGACTGGCATGGCACCTTTCACAGGCTCCACCTGAAAGTAAAGGCGGCTGGATCTACTGTGCTGTCTATGCCTCCACTGCACTGGCTGGACTGGCAGAGGATCAGCTCTGTCCCTGCCGCTGACAGAGGGTCTCTTGATGAAGAAAGCATTGAAGAGATAGGAAGCCATGGTGGAGTTTGAGAAGACTTTCATGAGGATTGGCACTGAAGGGAAGACTTGATGGCTCCCTCTCTCCTGCCCTTATGTTGTTGTACGATAGGCCCGTTCTGGTGACACAGGGGATGCTCTTCAATGCTGGTATTAGGAATTGAGAAGGAAGAAGTTGGCTGAGAAGAAAAATGATTTAGGTAAGAATATCAAATGTTGTTGACTGTCTTGTAAGACAGGAAGTTTTCTATCCTTTAGCCAATTTAAGCAGTCATTGGGACAGGTCATTTCAATAGTCATTTCCTTCTGAGGAGATGAAAATTCAGAGTCAAACATATTTTCATAAAGGAAACTGTGAGGATAAAATAGTATTTTGCTTCTTTTTTTAATCTTCATGTCATTTCCAGACCCTAGTCACAGTGGGAGAGTGCCCTGCTCTTGAGCTCAGTCAGAGCTTTCTAGTGTAGCAAAAAAGTGGGGTTTGTCCATTCACTTTGCAAACTTTCTTTTGTTTTTTTTTTTGAATAACTGATTAGTTGCAGGTGTGAGACTAGACGCTGCACGTGAGACATGCGCTCTGTCTCCATACAGCTTGCTGACAGACTGCTGGGCAGAAAGACAATTAAGAAACACAATAGAGCACTCTAATGAGTCTTGTGATTTTTTTGATAGAGAATGAATTTAATAAATAATTATACTCAGAATTACAAAATCATGGGATAAATGAATATAATGCCTTGTGTTATAGTCTAATAACCATAATTTTCTCCTATTTCTCTTTGAAAATTCTTTTTATTGTAGAAAATTTAAGGTTACACGAATGTAGTAAGAATATATTATGATTCTCTTACCCCCACAAATCTTGAATATCCAGCTCTTGAGTCCTCAGCTGTGGTCAGTGTGGCTTTGCCTTTTTCTTTAGCTCTCTATTTCTGTAATGGTTTTGTTGCCTGTTTTTCTTTTTGCAGATTCTGAGCATCTTGTAGTGAACAGGTTTTTGTGTGTGTGTGTGTGTGTGTGTGTGTGTGTGAATGAGTGAGTGTGAGTCAGTTTGCACATTTGGCTAAAGAAGTGTATTTGATTACCCTCGAGCTGGAGTTGCAGGTTGTTGTGATCAATCTGCTCTGGATCCTGGGACGCTAACTCAGGTCTTTTGTTAATACCAGAAGTCTCTTAACTACTGACACATCTCTTCAACCCATAAAAATTATTTTCCAAATAATTTCTATCCTTTAAATTGGGCCAATTTGAAAGGTAAGAATGTATGAATGTGTTTGAACAAAAAGGCCATAAGATGGTTACTCAACTTGAGGCTCAAGATTGAATAATGCAACTTCTAAAAAGCCTTCCTTTCTTGGCTTCTGCTTGTCTGGTGGAAAAGGTATGGAGTGTAGGAAGGGAGGAAAAGAAAAGAGAAGAGAAAAAACCCTTCATTATATGCAAATATTGAATTCTTTCTAAATAGAATTCAATTAAGTTAAGCTTGATAAGAAAAGAAGTTGCAGTAAATATTTGTGTCTGTGATACACATGTGTGCATTTGTATAAATGCAGCAGTCTCAGGCTTTTTAGCAACTAAGCTGACTGCAGAATTGCATGTAGGAATAAGCTTGCCAAACCCATTGGCCCTGTCTTTTCAGACCTCGTCGTTGTCTGTGGTGAGGACATTGTATTCCATAGTACTGGGTCATGCTCCCACAATTCATGTCTGAAAATGGAATAGTTTTTCTCATGTAGCTGGAGCGGAGGTGGATTCCTTTTGGTCTAGATCTGATGCATTAATCCTATAGAACAAGTAGGGGAAGCTGTATGTAAGTCCTGACTAACACACACAGCCCTCTGCACAGTTTACTGCTGAAAGCAGCTCAGAGATGCTGGGATTACCTTCTGTCTTCAGGCAGAGCAGTGGGCAACCAGGGGAAACCAGGGCGAGTGGTGTTAGCCCAAGAATATCAAGGGAAGGCCGCTGTTTGCCTAGGATTATATGGCTAACATCTGAATGTTCTCTGTAAACTCATTTCAGTTTTTAAACATCTCTATTAGAAACTGGGGAGTAGGGAATTTTGATCATCTTTGTCTGTGAGTAAATGGTTTCAGGTGGTCCAGTCAGTGGGGGGAACTGAGCCGAGAACTTTTTTTTTTACCAGATGCTGCTGTTTTTATGTTGGGCCAACTATGTGGGAAGCACTTCAGGGCTATTTGTATGAGTGACCCTGGTGAAGACTCCAGTCTTTGCAGAGTATGTTTTCTGGATGTTGGGGTTGTGAGGTCTTTGGAAGGTTGTTGTATGGGAAGAGTTTAGGACATTGTGTGTCTGGAAGAGTTAGTAAAAGTTTGCATATGTCATCCCGCAATAGAACCTCTTTGCTTTTGTTTAATCAAAGGAAGTGATTGTGATTCTGTCTGACTGGAGCACACTATTAATGCCTTGTGTGTTTTTTATTATGGATAAAAGCCCTTTGCAGACCCAGTTGCAAATGAGTACTTTCCAGAGTACTTAGCATTTAGCCGTTAAGATCATGAAGTTAAAAGTGAGCTCAGGTATGGACCGTGGGCTGCTGTCTCTCACCCATTCCTTTTGCTGACATCGTGAAGCAGGGGTAATAATTTGCAACTTTATGATTTGGACATCACACTTCCTAGCTTACCAGTTTTCCTGAGTTTATTTTTACCTCATGCATTTAATAAAGTAAAAAATAAAATACCTTTCTACTTGCAAGTTGGACAGTTAGAAAATAGAATCGTCTTGTAATACAGAGAATCTGAGTGGAAGCTGCCTGCACTCATGTATCAGTTTCTGCTATGACTGTACAAGAAGTAGGGTCTTTATCCTTCAGCGTCAACTTTCTCTTCTGTAGTTTGGGGGAGATGGTAGTGTTTGTGTGATAAGGCTTTTATAAGACCATTTGTTAAATGCTTGGAATAATGTCTGGTACATAGAGTTCATATAAGAACTAAGTTAAATATTGTTATCCATAACCTTGTCACATTTTTTTTGTCTGCAGTGGACTTCATATAAGGCAGTGGACCTAGGGTGTGATAATGAGGTTTTATATTCTCATCTCCTAGTACTTCCCGTGTATCTTCTCAAGGGTTAGAGATGTTTCATGACTCAAGTGCTCGCCATTGCATCACATAGGTTGATAGCCTGGAGGGATTAGGCTATACCGCATGGCACCAGTATGCAGCAGCTCTTACAGAGTGTCATTCAGTTTACCTTACATTGTTCCTACAACAAGGACCTTGACCCTGACTGACTCATTCCTTAGAGCATAGCTCCACTGCTAGTGATTCGGGAATGTATGTTATGTATGTGAGTATAATATTACATAGCATGTACATATCATGTTGTTTAAATGGCACATTATTGGGTATTTAGGTTATTACACATTTTTTTTTACAATGAGAAGTATTTCAGTACTAAAAAAATCCTTCCAGTTTCCAAAGTATTCATAAATTCTTTCTATGACCAACTTTTTGAATCGTAATTTCTGGCTGAATACAATGTATGTACTTTAAAAATATTGTCATAGTTTAGACAGAGAATTTGTTAAGGGATCCAAAGTTGCTCACACCCATGTTTTAGGAAACTGTATATTTTAACTTTTTTCAATATGGGGGATAAGAAGCCTTTCACACTTAAAAAAATTACTATTATAATAAATTTAATTTCAGTTGCAGGATGGATTGATTATTTTTATTTTCTTTGGTTGTTTGTGTTTAAATAGGAAAGTGTAGAGTATTTTTCTTTGCATAAATGCTTGGTTTTGGTTTAAAAATTTTAAGTACTTTCTTTTAACCAATATTTTCTTCCCTTACTCTACTTTTCTCGCACTGTTTTCCCCTAATTCTTCCATTTGCTTTCTTTGCTTCATTGTCCAAATTAAATCACTCTACTTCTGGATTTTTTTCAGCTAAATTATAGTGTAACAAAGGTGACTATAAAAAACCGCAGCTAAAACATTCATTATATCGTTAACAAAACAAGAAATGGGACTGGGGATTCAACTTAGTATTAGAAATTATGCTTCTCCACACACATACATCTGGTATATAAGAAATTTAAGTGGAGTTTGTATAGAAAGGAAACATCTTACATTTTACTTTTTAGTTCTAGAACTGACATAATAAATTTATTTAAGCTTATGTCTAACCAAAGAGTATACTTTTGTTATATTGACTGATATTCTCTGCTCTTCCTAGCATTTTGGCTAGCTTCTCTATTGATTTAGTTGCAGAATGAACCATGAAACTCCTGGTTTAAAATCACTGCGTGTAGACTTACTGAGCACACTCTTGGGTCTTCCTGTTCAGTCATCTAGGTTAAAATAAGATGATATGTTTTTCTCTGAATGCATCTGTTTATGACGAGCTTTACGTTATTGTTCCTCGGCTGGTTAGTTAAGAACAGTGCCCAGAGACTTCCTTGAGGACTGGTCTTTAAGCACCGTTCCTGCATATAGACCTGATGACCTGCACTTCCTGATAATGGAAGTAAAGCATTTCATGCATCGGATCTTCTCATGCATATAACCTCGTTTTCTACTCCATTTATTTGATAATTGTTTCATCATTTGAGATTCAATTTGTAATAGCAATGAACACTCTTTAATATTTTCCTAATAAGGATTAGTTGGAGAGGTTAATATGGTCAGAAATTTAAAGAAGCCCAGAGTCATCTTAATGAGTGTCAGGTAATTAACCTACATGAATAGATTAAAGAAATCGAGCAGGCACGCTGATGGGTTTTCCTTTCAAGTTCAAATTTAGAACATCATCTTTGTGGTGGTTAGGGCTTGCATATTACATGGTGATTGCTATATTGTTTCTTAATATATAAAAGGCTTAATTGTGGGACCTTATTAGAATTCCTCATCAAATTTGATTAATGGAAGAATGATTATGATGTGTGATATGAATTTTGAATTCTTTGTAGAAAATTATATCCTTAAGATAAATAGATTCCCCCAAGTGAATTTGTTTGTGAATTAATCATCAGTGCTTAAATATATAGGTCTCCTGTTACAAGAAGAAATCATAATGCTGAATTTTATCGTTCATGAACTACTTAAATAAGGCTTAAGAAAATAGGGCAACATGAGGAATTCAGGATGGCTACTGTTCAAACCTTGATGAAAATCCATCAGTGTCAGTGGTCCTTATAAGACTTAAAAGACGATCTAGAAGTCATCCCAAGTGGTTCTGAGGCAAGACTTCATCAAATTAGTCAAACATTTGAGTTTATCTTCTCCTGAGGAATTTGAGAAACTTGGAGAAGTTTTTCCTTGTTTAACTGTTTGCAGTGAAGATGGTGTGTCTTGATTCTGCTGTCCTGGGTTGGTGTGCACTTAGCTGGTGATTCTCACCTCTGTAATAGTGGCAGTTTTAGACCTGGAACAGCTCAGACCACAGGTCTTCTGGTTTGATCTCCTTACTGAAGAGAAAGTGGCACCAATTTGGAGGATGAGAGCAAATCTGGATTTTTACCATAACTCTGTCATTTGATGTTAACTCTTGCTAACACTTGTTTTCTGCAATGATATCACAAAGAGCCCTTTCCCATGGGAACACCAAATGAGATGCTTGTGGAAGCACACAACTCTGCTACTTAATACAAATATAAGATTCCCCTTGATGCTTTCTATATGAAACTTCTCTTACTCCTAGGTAAGTCTCTTCTAAGCTGAATGAACTCATTTTAATTGATGATGATTTTCAGCATTAACAATTTTCATCTTACTGGAAATCTGTCTCAGATATTGTTCTGTTGCTTTGAAGAGACACCACAACCAGGGCAATTTATATAAGAAAGCATTTAATTTGGGGTTTGCTCAGGGTTTCAGAGAGTTAGTCCATGATCATCATGGCAGGGGTCATGGCAGTGAGCATGGCAACAGGCAGGCAGGCATGCATGGTGCTGAATTAGTAGCTAAGACTTTACATGGGGATCTGAAAAATGGAAACAGAGAGAGAGAATGCAAGTGAGACTGGGCCTGGCTTCTGTAAACTCACAGCCCACTTCTAGTGACTCACCATCTTCAACAAGGCCACACCCCTTCTCTCTAAACAGTCCACCAACCGGGAACCAAACATTGAAGTTTACCATCCTGTGAAGGTCAGTCTCACAATATGAAACTACCACATACCCAAGAACATTATTAAAATCACAGCATAAAGAAATATGGTGAAAATCTGACTGGTACTGAAATGAAGGGAAGACAGTGTTATTATTAGTTATACACACACCCTTCCTAATATGTGGTTAGTCAAATTGCCAAGTTAGTCCAGAATGTGGGTCCTGGTGTACATTATGGCTTGTGTCTTTGTTCTATTGTCACAGACTGCAGTATGCACCTCTCATTAATGAAAGTCCCCAGTTATACAAGAGACTAAGTCAGTGTATTATGGACTCTTCCAGTATAACAAACTTTATGCTGATTGCTTGTCTATAACATACAAACAACCCATGTCTCTCTTGCCGTGGTTAGAAGATAACACATTACACAGGATGATTGATGTTTTAAGTGATTTGCTGTCATCTAAATTTTAGAAAATAGATTCGATAAACAAATATTTCAGTGAACACAATTGTTTCCTTCACAGATATGCAATAAATATTCTTAATCAAGCTCTAGAGGCAGGATAATTTAACTAAACCCCTAATACATATAGGTTACCTTAGATGCCAGGTAGCATTTATCTCCTAAATTCTCTGAATTCTGTAACTGTATGTTCTCTTATTTTATGTTTCTTCATTTAGGTTTTTAAAGTATGCTATGGAAGTTCCTGTTCAAGAACTAGAAAGTACAGATGGAACAATCTCTAACTCAGAAAAGTTAAAAATACTATATCTTTATCACATATCCTGAGGCATCTAATTTAATTTCCTTTTATGCCTTTCTGACTTCTAATTTACAGTCTGCTAACATCTTTGAGAATTTTCTTAATTTTTCTGGATTGACTTTCTGATAGTGTGTTTAGAATTAAAGACAGTACTTTAGCTGTATGTGAACTATTTTGTAGGTTGTCATCAGATCACCAGTATTATTTCAGAAACCCTCTTAAAAACTGGCTCACTGCTCATTGTTGCTTTGGTGGGGCAAGGTTGGGGCTCGGAAGAAAGCTCAAGCGTCATGAGGAATTGTTGGTCTTCCTGAGATCTATGAGGAGCCAATAATGAAAACAAGGCAAACTTACTCAACCAAATAGGCAGTTATTTTTCTTAAATTGAGACATATCTTTATAATCATGTTAGGACATAGGAGAATCTTCATACCTGTCAACTCCATCCTCACAGACAACTGCAGCTTGCACTTGGCACTCAGCTGTCTGGCCACAAATGGCGTTTGGCAAAGGGGCAAAAGGGTCAGGAAAAGTAAGTATGTGTGCCATCAGATAAACCTGATGGGAACGTGGGGCGAAGTCTTCAAAGTACAGGGAGCACTTCCAGTTTTCACTTTAGCAAAGACTTTTGTATCTTTGAAGGGTAGCCCCCCTGGACACTTGCTTACGTGAGACTAGTTGATTTAGTACGTTTTTTATTTAATTCTTCAGGATTTTTGGTGTTGTTATTGTTATTACTTATCCTCTACCAACTGATACATAGTAGGTAGTTACTGTTTGCTCTGATGTGGAGTGTTTTGGTCATTTCTATTTAGGTTTGAGTAGCAGCTGATGCTGAGGTCTCATCAATGAGACAATGATGTCTATCCTTAATGACTTCACCTTCAAATCTCTGAATGTTAACAGTGTTCAGAAAGCTTGCATGTGGAAAGCAGAATCGCCAGTTCTCCCATGTCTTTGATATCCTGAGTGTTTGCCCTCCCCACAGAGAACTGAACAATGGGCCTGAGATTATTAACATGCTTTAGATTCTGTACTGTGGATGAGTGTTTTTGTACTAGAATAAATTCTTAGTGGTAGCTCAGTGAAACAACACAGTCTCAGAATTGGCAAATGTTCTATCATGCAAATTAAACTTTAAATAATTGCCAATAGATACATTGAAGGAAGACATAGGCATCTGAATATATATTCAACTATTTCTGTAAAACACTCTGAGATTTTAAAAAAATCAATGTTTTTAAAACATTTTGGGGCCAAAATATTGTATATATGCAAGTCATTTCCAATATGTTTAAAAATGAAATTCTGTTTTATCCCCATCTTTTTCATGTTGTGATAAGATTATCTCTGTTTTGGAGAATCAAGCCAAAATATTTCTGGTTCTCTTCTGAGTGCCTCTTTCCAAAGGCTTTTGGTGTCTTCTTTGCTCATTAAGCAGTAAAAGGCTCACAGCAGCTGGAGACCAGTGGCTTTCCAGTCAATGACTGTTTGGTGTGGCTCTCAGAACCTTGGCCACTTACAGAGCTCCTCAGGCTGTTTTGATGGCAGCCAGAGTACAGAGCTAGGGGAACGTAGGAGATAAACCACACTGTAGGTTTTCTGTAAGCTACTCATTTTATGGGGAAAACTATCCTTTTTGTTGCTGGGGTGTGAGTGGGAGTCATAAGATCGATTACACAGTGGCCTTTGGTCATTTGTATTCAGACTTGAATAGTGCTTGATGCTGGCCAAGGCTGATGAGACAGCTTTCTAGCCAGTGTGTTTATCATTTTAAAACATGATTTCCTAGTTCTGACTTTTCAGGTGACTCGGTGCCTCCCAACCTTTTATGTAAGAAACACAAGGGTGATAGGACTTAATAAACATAGTGGTGTTGAGCCCCTATGCTCAGATTATTCATTTAGGGAGAAGTAGATAGCTGAATAGCCAAATAATTTTGGTATAGTAGGGTGATCTTAAGAATTCTTAATAAATATGGTATTCCATTTGCCTATTCTAATATATCAAACTGAAAATTATTGGCTTAACAAATGTATTTCATTATATATATTCAGATTGTGGGTAAGGGATGTGGCAGAGTTTGAATGTGATAGTCTTCCAACCATGCAGTGTCAACTGGGGTCATTTGGTAGGAGCTCTTCTGAAGCATCCAAGATTAATTAATTCAAATGCTTGGCATTTTGGTACTAAAGGCTAGAAGGTAGACCCAGCTGTGTCCCCCACCATGTCATGTTGGAATATATTTGACAAAGCTTCTCACCATGACATTTATTGTGTCATTTGCACGAACCCTCAGGGGAATTAGGCACTGGCTGTAAGGCTTCTTGTAAACCAGAATCAGAAACCCCTAACATTGCTTCTGCAATGATTGTTGGGAATGAAAGTCTGAAAGACAGCCTTGATGCAAGTAGAGGGGAGTTATTTGTGAGAGGAATAGAAAAGAACTTGCAGCTGATTTTCAGCTCCCACTCACTGAAGTCAGAAGGCTGCTGCTATAGCCACACCACAGATAATCTGCAGGATTGGTTCAGAGGTTAACTCTCCAACTATAGAAGCTTGCTATCTTTTACTTGATTGCTTTCAGTGCCTTCTAAAAAATGTGTCTGTCTATATATTACCCTCCTTTTCTTTGACCCATCCTTCTGAAGTACAGTGGTGACTGTGGAACTCTTCCCTAAAACTACAGATGGGGATGACCCTGTTCCCTATGACAGAAGACTTCTCAGGTCATACAGTTCTGTGTGTGAAGGCAGGACATGGTGATTCTCACCTCTGAGAATCTGAATGAGAATGGCCTCCATGGGCTCATATATTTGGATGTTTGGTTCCCAGTTGATGAACTATTTAGGAAGGATTAGGAGGCGTGGCCTCATAGGAGGAGGTAGACTTTGATGCTGGAAAAACCCTGTCAGATCCATTTTCACTTTCTTTTTGCTTCTGTCTGGTGGATAGGATGTAAACTCTCGGCTTCTGCTCCAGCATCATGCCTGCCTGCTTGTCGGCTTGCTGCCATGCTCCCTGCCATGATGATCAAGGTTACTTCAAACTATGAGCAAGCTCTCAATTCAATGCTTTCATTTATAAGTTACCTTGGCCATGGTGTCTCTTCACAGCAATAGAACAGAGACTAAGGCAGCAGCTTCACAGGTTCTGGAGAGAGACAACTTGGGTTCAAGCCTTGTTACTGCTACTGTCTATGTCATGGCCCTGGATAGTGCACTATCTCTATGTTTTGCCATATGGGTTATTATGAGAATCAAATGAATAATATACAAATAAAGTCCTAGAATGTGCTACAACATTGGTGGTAATTTAATTGATGTTCTTACTAAGATTTTGTGGCTTGGCAGTCACAGACTCATGGCCTGTCATGTCCAGCCTCCTTTCCCGTGACTGGACTTGTTCTCATTCTGCAGCCTCTCTCAGCCTCTCCCATGCCATCTGCATTTCCTGTCATCTCCTCACTTACACAGATCTCTATAGTAGACCTGTCTCCTGTCAT
>LOEQ01001366.1:887041-912600 GCA_001685075.1 Bramus lutescens
CTCTCAGGTTTTACGTGGAGTTCGTTAACCACGTTGGGCGCCACTCTGTAGTGGTAGGGGAGAGCAGGCCCTGCTTTTCTTCCTGCCCGGCTCCCGCATGCAATGTTTATTTTTCACTGGGTGTATCTCAATCCCTGGCTTTCATGTTAAAGAGTTTCTTGAAATACTGGTGAACTGAACCCATTGTTATTGTAGTGGACCATTGTTGTGGCCTGACTGACTGGAGATGATTCTCCTTAAGGGTCCTTCTGACTTTCACTCATTCCCTGAAATATATAATTTCCTTCAAGTATATGAAGAAAGCCTTGCTTGCATGAATGTATAGTAGTCATTAAAACTGATCAGACTAGTGTAATATGTTTCTAAGGAAAATTATGACATTTTCTTTGATACTACACCCAAACCTAACAAATGGTGCTTTCTTGAAGGTTGATTGAAGACTAGCACCCACAGTCCAATGTAATGAATGAATTTTCAAACTCTACTATATTGGATACCACAAATCTTTCATTCTCTTAAAGTGGACTTTTTACTTGTGATTGGTCTTGAATCCCTTTGTAACATACAAATATTGGCCACTTGAAAGAAGCTGGTTGCCTGAGTCTGAAAGTGTTGGTGCATCTTAGGGAATATTAAAAGATCACATTTACTTATGCCATCATCGGTCCCATCAGAGTGAAAGTGTCATGCTCAAGACAGATGATACAGTTTGTCCAAACCCCAACTTTTCCGTGAAAGTACAAATTTTATCATTAGCAATAGGCGTTCAGTTGTCATTCTTAAAGTGACAGGATCCCTGAGTACTTATTTTCTTAGAAATTATCTGTCAAATACCTAAGCCCGCATAATCATGGTTTTTCTGTCAGTCAATATTTGAAGGAAAAGTAGTCATGGAAAAAATTACTGAATCAGTTTGCCTGTCAAACAGTAGTTTGCATCTTCTCCCTGAAACAGTTTTGTCCTCATCAAAAATATTTTTAAACCTTATGTTGTCACATAGAATATTAAAAAGATGTGCAATCAAACACTGAGATTTAGTAAAGCTAATCACTTTCCCTGTTTTGTCAAGCTCTTTCAGTGAAGGCACATTTATAAGAAAAAATGATTATTCTCAAAATTTAGTTCTAACTGGCTTATAGACTTACATGTAAATACATAAGTGTAAAACTTTTATCAGAAAACTTAGATGACTTTTGGCATGCTAGAGACCTTTTTAGATAGATCATCAATGAAACAAACCATGAAGGAAATATTCCATAACCTAACTTTCATTTATTTCTTTGTAATTTTAGTAATTTATTTTAGGTTGTTTTTTTTGAGATAGGATCTCATATGGCCCAGGATGAGCTTACATTGCTGGAGCTGGCCTTGAACTCCTGATTCTTCTGGCTCTACCTCCCAAGTCCTGGTGTTACGTGTACATACAACTCTGACTAACTCTTAGACGTTATTAAAATTAAAAAGTTCTACCTTAAAAATACTTTGAAAAGGATATGAATATAATACAAGCAGGGTTCTCAAAATTTTAATGAAATTTATTTCTACTGTGTGGAAGTGGGGCACATTTGTGCTACGGTATACATGTGTAAGTTGGAGGGTAATTTACAACCAACAAAGTTGGCTTTCTTCAACTGTGTATTTCAGGCTCTTAGGCTTGGCAACAGCTGTCTACCTGCTGAGTCACTCAATGGCTAGAAAAAATATTTTCAAAAGAAACATCTAGTAAAGGTGTATAAATAAGTCTCAAAGGTAACAAATAAGATAATGAACAACTTGACTGAGAAGCGAGCCTCAGCTCTCCAGTTAACTCACCAAAGAAGACATGCATGTGACAAGTAAGTATATGAGAAGGTGATGCCTCTGGTCCTGGGCATCTTAGAAAAATGCAAATCAGAGCTCCAAAGAGATACTAGTGCACACTAAATTGTTCAAATGCAAAGCTCCAGAAGCATCCAACACTGGTGCAGATGAGTACTCACCTCCAGTTTGTTACTGATGGAAATGAAACTGGACTAGTCACTTAGGAAGATGATTTGGGTAGTTTCTTACAAAACTAATAATACCTTTTCTATCAGATTAGTATTTACTCAGAGTTGAAAAATGTATCACACAAAATTTAGAACATGTATCTGCAAATGTTAGTGAAAGAGCCCTTGCTTAGCATGCTGAAGGTTCTGGTTCAGTCCCAATTCATAAAGCCTCTATTTAAAAACAACAACACACATGCACAATCTCTTCATGAATACCGATAGTAGCTATAGTCATAATTACTAAAACATTAAAGCAACCATATGTCCTTCAGTGTGGGGTTGATATATGGCAGTATTGGCAGACAATGAATGCCATTCCATGTTTTTAAAAAAATGTCCTTTTGGGCAGGACAGATGACTTGCTGTGTGTGCATGATGACCTCAGTTCAGATCCACAGCATCCATGTAAAAGCTTGCGTGGCAGTGCTCATTTATAACCTGATTAACTTTCATTTGGGTCTAGGTGGATCCTTGGAGCCCATTTACCAGCTAGCCTAGAATAATGGATGAGTGCCAGTAAGGGAGAGGTACTTTATCAATAAACAAATGAATAAGTAACTAATAAATTGGAGAGTGATTGAGAAAGATACCAGATGTCAACCTTTGCCCCCACACACATATGCACTTATTTATATACATGAACACACACTCAAGTAAACATGTACATATACCATACACAGAAAACAAATGAGAACATATGTACACAAGAGAGCGAGAGACAGAGATCCTTCCATGGCCTGAGAGATTATGGAAGAAATCTGAATGCTTATCACTAAGTGAAAGAAGATAACATGAAAAGACAGCATGTTGTACTCGGTCCATTCTTTGCCATTCTAGAAAGGAAAAGGCACGTGAGAGTAAAAGAAGCAGATTGCCTGGACCAGTGGAGTTGAGCGTGAACAGAGCACCAGATTGGGGGTCATTGATAATATTCCAGATAACACTGTGAAAGTGGATGTGTGTCAGGATATATATTTGTGCAGACTCACAGAATGTGAAACATGGAAAGTGAACTTAGGAGTTTTGTCTATGTAAGTTGACTCTTTGTAACTAATGCACTGGAAGGATATATTGATAACTGAGGTGATGCATATGTAATGGGAAGTATGTGGGAAGTCTCGATACTTTGTTCTTAAAATTGCTGTGAAAAAGTCCTTAAATATAGAAGTGTTTCAAAGTTGACCAAAAAGAAATAAAACTGGAAGCAATTACAATGTGAGAGTGAAGAAATTAAGGGCTTCCAGTTTTGTTTTGTGCCTCTTACTGCATCCCTTCCTGGTGAGGTACTACCAGTCACCCTGTTTTTTTCTTTATATCTTATATTTGTTCCTTTAAAAAAGATTGCAGCATGTTTTTCTCATTGTGGACTTTCAGAATTCTTAGCTGTACCATCCTCTGTTAAGAAATATAGCGCTGTATTATCCTTCCATAAGACTATGTGCTTGATCTAAGGTTGGAGGTAAATTCGTACATGTGTCCATGCCGCTAGCATCCCATAGAAATAAGCTGGTCTCATACTGTCTGCTTATATTTTGTCCCAACCCAATTCCAGATCTTCTGCAGCTTGTGGCTGCCTGTATATGTCCTCAAATCACAAGAGCAATGATGACATGTCTTTTCTTCCTGGTGACTCCTTTTTGAGACACTATTCAAATGCCACCTGTTTTCTGATGTATTTCTGGTCAAAAAGCAGACATTCTGCCGTGTAGTCTAGGCCTTTGGGGAGCTTTGCAGGCCATTATGCATACCAATATGAGCCAAGCATCCAGAATGAGTGTGTACTAGGAGAACTCTCCATTATTCAAACCACATAGCCTGACTTGTTCCAAACTTACTTCACCCATTGGAAAAAGATAGAGTCTTTACTCATCTGCTCCTTTAAAGACTTCTTATCTGTAGTATAGCTCTCTTCCTTCTGGACCATACTCTTGGCTGAGAAATTCTATCTGAGACAATAGACCAATCTACCATGGAAACAGTGTGCCTTGATAAACAGAGAGCATGAAATGTGTGAATTGGAGAATCACAGAGACTCAGCTGGCACAACCAGATTGTTCCTCACTACTGGGGAGACTAAGACATTTTGTGCACATTTTAGCTCCTGTCCTTTATATTAAGCTGTAATGATTACTCTTAAGCCAATGAATTAATGTAGCTAAAATGTTGTCTAGAGTGATGGACACTGCAGAACCATCCCTAGTGGCTATTCCTCCAGCTAAAATGATGATAGTAACATAAGCTATCACATCCAGAAGTTCTTTGGGTGAAAACTGAAAAGTGTGTGTGTGTGTGTGTGTGTGTGTGTGTTGTTACATGTGTGCACATGTTTGTGGAAGCCAGAGGTTGACATCAGGTGTTTCTCTCAGGCATGTTCTCCCTTATTTTTTTGAGACTGAGTCTCTCACTGAATTTGGAGTTCTTTGATGTTGTTCAGCTTGCAGGCCAGTGAGGTCTGGAAATACATGTTCCAAGGTAGGTATTTCAGATGGACATGACTGGCTTTTATGCAGATGCTACAAATTCAAATTCAGGTTCTCATGCTTGTGTGACAAATGTTTAAAGTCTTTTTTAAATTGGTCAGCTTTTTAAAATAATATAGCTTTAGAATAAGACAAGTATGTTCGATCAGTGGCTTGCTCAACTTGCTCAAACTTTCTCTTGTCGCAGTTGGGATTAAATACAGAGACCTACAGTCAGATAATATGCAGAGTGTGCATTGAAACACTCAGTCCTAAACGGATGTCTCCATCAACTCCATCCCTCAGGGCTCAGGGAACCTGGCAGAAAGAGTGTAAAATCCAGAGGAGATGGAAGACACAGAGAAAACAAGGCCTCTAAATCAACAGGACCATGACACATAAAAACTCACAGAGACTGAGGTAGCGTACACAAGCCTGAAACAGATAGGGTCCTAGAGCTGAAAGGAGTGGACACATGTCCCATTCCTAACCCAGAAGCTATCACCAAGTGGTAACTACTTATGAATGAACATTTAGTTTCTCCAGGGGAGTCTCACTGGGGAAAGAACTACTCTTAAGTTAGGCTGCATGGCAGCAGTAGATGGCCAAAATAAATGAACTTAATGATATCTTTGGGGTTTGTATCTTAATGCCATATCAGGGCTTTTGCCCCTCTTTATTATTTTATTTATTTTCTTCCCCTTTTTAACTCCAATGGTCCTTTGTGTATGTGTATGTACACAAACACACACACACACACACACACAGTGGCTTCCAAT
This sequence comes from Bramus lutescens, assembly GCA_001685075.1. NCBI lineage: Eukaryota > Metazoa > Chordata > Mammalia > Rodentia > Cricetidae > Bramus > Bramus lutescens. Next base: position 892,310 of record LOEQ01001366.1, read on the forward strand.
TTTGTGTTTTTATGGGATTTCAGAGTATAGGAGCAAGTGGGTCTCCGTGTCTATATCTGTTTTTTGACCCTTTTCTGAGGCTCTTTTCCTTCTGTTTGTTTCGTCCTCTTCTGATGTGTTTGTTTTTGTTTATCTTATTATACTGCATTTCATTATATTTTATTATTATTCCTTAGAAATTGAAGGGGATGGATTGAGTTGGGTGTGGAGGAATTGGTAAAAGTAGAGGGAGGAGAAGCCATAATTAGGATATATTAAATGAGAAAAAACTATTTTCAATAAAAGAAAAACATGTAAAAAACCCCAAATATCAAAGTTTCAATTCCTTCTGTGACCTCTTAGAGTTGCTACATTAAAGCAGGCCAGTGATGCTATGCTCCTGACATGAGTCCTGTGAGTGAAGGGTGACACAGAAGGGGAAAGATGGAACTGAGCCTTTGGTTTTATCTAAAATTTCTTGGGTTGCAGATTTGGGTTTAACTCCTACACATATGTCTTAGAGCACTTTGGGAATCTGATTTTCTTTGCTGCTTGATTTCACTTTTGAAGTTTTTCTTTCTTATTTTACGTTCTTAAGTAGTTACACTGTAAATGGTTTCTTGAATAAATAATTCATTTTGTTTTCTTTACTTCTACATTAGCTTCTTGTTTTCCCTCTCAATATCTTCTTCCTACATAGGCCCTGTCCTGTGGGTTTAGCCGCTGTCTGGCCCTTACTTGGCATTGTAATAAGTCTTTGCCTTTCGCTCTTTCTATCTCCCAGACAGTGTGGAGCACTGAATGTTGGGATGTGGCTCTTTCTAAGAGGGTTGTGACACCGAGAATGGAGAAGGTCAACATTTGAGCGTCCCTTTGCATTCCAAATGACTGTAGTCCATTGGCCTCATTGCATGACCAGGGTTGAGCTCATGTCTTCAGGGTCTTAATGTAAGCTGAGGGATGTGCTCCGGAGAATTAATTGGCAGGCGTTTCATTATCAGTAGCTCCTGGTGGCAGAGACCTGTCCTTTTCTACTTCCCTCATTTCTGATTTTGCAAAAGTACAAAATGTCTTGAGAATATCTCAACTCTGTCACTATTATCAAGCAGTTGTATTTATAGTATCCTTCACAGAGTGAGTGACAGGACAAAGACATGAGCAAAGAGCACTTTGTGTGGTGACTCATTGCTAGGGAGTAATATGCCAACATTTGGCAATGTAGTTGTGTGGCTTATTTCCATGTTAAACAACAGCTGCCTTTAGATTGTGACTTCTGGGCGTTCATATCTAAGGTCATATGAGTCAAACTTATCACCACATCAGTCATGCTCTACAAAAGCAATATGCTTTCTCCTTAAAATTTATGTATCTTTGAAGTCCTTAAGTTTATGATAAAGCAATAAAACTCAATCACAGTTCACACTTGATATACTTACTACCTTATAGACATGCTGTGATGTTTTTAATACCACAAAACTACTGGTGGGTTACTCAATGAGTTAACAAATGGAAATTACTGCTTCATATTACAAGTAATTTTCTTGTTAGTAAAGGGTTTAGCTTAAAATACTTTATTAATAGGATTTATATCAAATAAAGCATGTGTTTAATGTATATAGTTTGTGTCGGAAGATATTTACACACATGGAAACCATCACTGCAATGACATAAGTATACCCATCAGTTCTGCATGCTCCTTCTTGCCTTCTCCTTTGAGTTTCTTATAAGAACACATACATAATCTTTTCCTTTGTAGCAATATAGAATTGTTTGCTGTTTAGACATCGTGTTGTGAATGGATCCCAGGGACTTACTCATCTTGCAAAAGTGAAACTTTGTGCCTGATAACCTCCTCCTCCCCTTATCCCTGGTGGCAGTCATTCTTCCTTTTATACCTATCCTCAAAATAACTATCCATTGCTTGTCAGTCATGGAAAAGTTCCTAGGATAGCCATTAATACTGTTTCTGCCATCCTGCCCTGTGGAGGTAACACACAGATTGATTGCTTGTGGCCATTCAATTAAATGTGCCTTTAAAATTAGTGTGCAAAGATAATGCGCTTTGATTTTCCATTAGATTAATTTGGCACAGGGGTTTTATGTGATAATTACTTTAGTGTTTGAATTTATCAATTGTTGATTGTTTTCCCTGGTTTCATCAAGACTCCTAAAAATTAATTTTAGACCTTCAGTGTTTTTATACTAGAGAAGTTTCTGACTATTCACGGAGAAAGTAAAACTTTATTAAACCCTCGCAGACGCCACAGACATAAAGTCCCATCACAGATTAGCAACAGTTTATTCGTTTGGGTTTCGATTTGCATGTGTCTCTCTGTCCTGGGGACAAACCTAACCCTGAAGGTCAGTGAGCAGCCCTCAGGGTTTCTGAGCTTCTTCAAACTGAAGCTACTGTGCTTGCTACACACTCCCTGTTTTATACTCTGGGTCATTGTGTGTGACAGTGGACTAAGGGCTCTAGGACTACTAGACTTCTGGGGGCTGAACTGCTTCTGATGGTGACAATTCATCCACCTACTATGGTGAAAAGCCTTGTTCAGTCATTTCTACATAACTTCTCAGAGTCGCTGTTCTTATACCTCAGACCTCATTTGACACAGAGAAGATTTTAGATTTTCAGTGGTCAGTGTTGTTCGAAACAATCTGTTGTTGATGTTGCTTTGTTTTACTCCACAGCTTTTACTAATTAAGTGAGGAGTGAGTGTTGCAAGAACTCTACTCTTGTGAGCATTTTCTCTCTTCCATTCCACATCATCCTTGTTAGTAAAATATGATACACATTTCTGGAAGTCAGAGCATTTGGCAGTTCTTTATGAATAAACTCTATCAACTGAAGAAGAGATGCTGGAAGAAGCAGTAAGTTCACCTTTCATTTGGGCTTACTGCTGGGTTTGGTATAGGCTGCTGGTCATACCTGAAGACCCTGTATTTATAGTTGGTTGAACTTTATTTTTACTTTCAAAGGCTTCTAGTCCTACTGTATCATGCAAGGTACTTGCTTTCATACAGAAGCCTTGCAGGATGCTTTTAGCTTCTACAGCCACTTTGAATTCTTAAACAGGTTCATAACTCCTGGAGTTACGTGCTTCTTGCTTGATTCTTCTACCTGCTCATCTCTGTCCTATTTACTCTCATTAATTCTACTTCATTGTCCCTCACTCAGTCTCTCTACAGCAACAACAACCAATTAAATACCTAGAACACTATGGTGTATACTCTACAGTGGTGAAGGTGTACATGCTGTATCCATCCAGTTTGTTTTAGTTCGGGTTTTATTATTATGAAGAGACACCATGACCATGGCAACTCTTATAAAGGAAGACATTTAATTGGCACTGGCTTACAATTCAGGGGTTTAGTCCATTATCATTATGGCAGGAAGCATGATGGCATGAAGTCAGACATGGTGAGAGGGAGAGAGAGAGAGAGTCACAGGGACTGACTTGAGCTTCTGAAACCTCAAAGCCCACACCGCAGTTACACACTTCCTTTAACAATGCCATACCTACTCCAGCAAGACCACGCTTCCAATAATATCACTCCCTATTAGTCCGTGGGGGCCATTTTCATTCAACCAACCACAGAGTCTGACAGGCCAAGAACTTGAAGAAGGCAAAAAGTCCTTTGCCTTAGTAGTTCTGTAAAGGACTGGTCTCTTTACATAAAGACTGAGGAGGGTCAGAGGACCTAAATAAGGACACTTAAAGCTTCCGGAGACAATAATAGCTCCAGGACCTACAAGATGGTTCTGAAGTTAAAGGCAGTTATCACCAAGCCTAATGAACCATGTTAAATCCCCAGGACCCACATGGTAGAGGAGAAAACCAATGCCTACAATTTGTCCTCTGACTGCCACATGCCTTTCCTGTGTTTGGGCCATACCTACTCAAATAAGTAAATATTTACAAAGAATCCCAGAAGCCAGGAACAGGCCCCAGATAATACAAGTTGTTTTCATACGGTTACCCAATGGCTTAGCACCAGCAAGGACTTTTTCTTGCTCATGCTAATTAATGGTTTAGTGTAAGTTGGAAGGTGGCCTTATTTGTTGTTGCCACTGGGGTCTCAGGCTGACAGAGCTCCATCTTAGCATAGCTTTTCCCAGCAGTTAGTAAGGCAAAGTATTTGTGAATGAGTTAGCCTCTCTGAAATGGAACAGACCAATAGTCACATGTGTTATATCCAGTCAAGACTCATTGGCCTGAGTAAGTCACAACACTGCATCTTAACTTCTGAGAGGACAGAAGTAGCTGGACTGTGCCCAGAAGGAGCAGAATATGAATATTAGTGGACAGTGCTGGCATCTCCATAGGTGATATACTAGAACTCTAGGTGATGGGGAATCCCCTTCAGCCAATGGCCTTTTAGAGGCTGGACCAGATTGAGGCATGACTTTGGGGTATCAAAAAGCTGTGGTCCCGCCTGCTTGCCCTCTCTTCCTGTGCTTCACACCTGGATGTTGGACCTCTAATCCTGTTCCATGAGTTTTCCCTTTCAATAAAGAAAAACCTTAATATGCCCTATTTAGAGCTAGTGTGGGGTTATTTGATTTGCGCCCCGCCATCTGATGCTTTCTGATGGTGTTCTGCTTCATCTGGTGCCCAATGTGGTAACGAGTCCATGGTTATCCGGACACCCCCAACTCTTGCAGTGCTCCCGGTTCACCAGCCCAGGCACCCTGTGGCTCTCCCAGTTCTCCAGCCTGGTGTGTTACCCACCCGAGGCCCGCAACCCACACACTGCTGCTTCTCCAGCAGGCAGTCTCTGTGGCCTTTCTTCCGCTGGTGGCCCTCACAGTTTGCACTGCTTGTCCAGCCAACAGCTGGTGCACCACACAGAGTTCGTCACTCTCGACTGACAGAAAGCTTCGGGCTTCCTTCTTATTCTGACCACCAACTCTCAGAATCACTTCAATTGTCCTTAATAACTGCTTTTAACTTGTTAAAAACTTATTTATCAGTATCAAAATAGGTGATGGTGTGTGCAACCAGAGCAAACAATCCCAGAGAAGCCACTGAGAGCTAGCTTCTCCTCCTCCGTGTAGCTCTGGCATGCGGCTGCAACTGCGACACCTGCTGGCCAATAAATATTTTACACCTACTCCAATTCACTGAAATTGCCTAAGGCAAATAAGTGAACTGATAAATTTGAAAGTTATAAGATTACTAACAATATTATCATTCAGGAATTTAATAACCATTATTCTGTGAATGGTATTCTGCAAGGCTTATGTGATTTTCCTTATATGTTTATTTATTTGATTTTGGGAATTAGTTTTGGTTTTCATATTATATCTTTAAGAAAATGGTTTGATAGCAGAGCACTTTTAGAAGTGATACAGTCTTTACAAAATAATAGTAAAGAGCTGACCGAAAAAATTAATACTATTGAAAAGGATAACATTAATTTGACAGAAAAAAATCCAATCAATGTTGAAGGGTGCTGAAAAATTATCTGACACAATTCACATTGTTAAATTTACCAGTCAGAATCTGTTGAAAAGTTATGATAGGTTAATGGGTAAGATATCTCTCCAGGAAGGCAATATGCAAAATCAATGAGGGTATTAGAATGAAACAATGGACAGGAGATTCAGACTTTACAAAAGGCAGTGGTAAAATGATTTGAAAAGACTGAGGAAATTATCTAAACTGATGATCAGGGAGAGAAGGTACAAGGACAGGATATAGCCTCACAAGTACGTGCCAGAGACTCGGATGACTTACCCAGAGTTTTAGCTGCCTATCCCCTGTTCAGCCATATGTCACAAAATACCCTAAGGTAGTCAAAGAATATACATGGAAACCGATTGGTATGAGCGATCTAAAAGAAATTAAACAAGCAATAGTATCTTATGGCATGCATTCACCATTTGTTAGGGAAATGATGAAAATGTGTGATTCAAGCATCAAAGCCACTCCACACGATTGGCTTCAATTAATCTCAGCAGTCCTAGAAAATGGACCTCAGCTGCTTTGGAAATACTTTTTGTGAGAAGAGGCAAAAATTTTAGAAAAACAGGGAAAAGCAAAAGGATTTGAGGATTCCCAAGATCAAATTCTTGGCGAGGGTCATTACTTTGATCCTCAGGACCAGGCTCACTATCACAAATGCACCTTGTCCTTATGCAGTACAGCAGCTTTAAATGCTTGGTGCAGGATTCAGGAATCAGGAAAATGAAGTGAATCATATAGTATGGGTAAACTGGGCCAGAGAGAGCCCTTTAGTGACTTTTTGCAAAGATTAACTAAGGCTGTACAAGTAGGAGTAACAGACCCAGAAGCTAGATATGTACTTAATGAAACTCTGGCTTTTGAAAATGCCAACTTAGAATGCAAAAAGATGCTTGGGTCTTTAAAGGTTAGATCAGCACCAGTAGATGAATGGATCCTACAAACGATTAATGTTGAGACATTTGAATATAGTACTGAGGCTTGGGAAGGAGAAGTGATTTCCAGTGGTATGAGGAGACACCAAAATGCCAAATGTTTTAATTGTGTTAGAATAGAATATCTGAGAAAAAATTGTAGACAAGGAATTCCTAGGAATAGGCAGTCTCACCCTCCTGGAATATGTAGGAGGTGTGACAAAGGACAACATTGGACCAATGATTGTAGGTCAACAAAAGACAGACAAGGCAACTTGATACCATCAGGAAACTCTTTGAGGGGTATGCCAAATGTGGTCCAGTCATTCCCAGTCATTGTGGAGAGCATGTCTCACAAGGAAAATGAAGAAATCCATTGCCTACTTTAAAGAAACCGCACTGTTCTGGATGTTGGAATAGACATGGAGGATGAATCAAAAACTCCAGTAGGAAATAGGAAACATATTTTGGCAAACTTCTATAAATGATCAAAGACCAAAGCTAAGAGTGTGTATAAATAACATTGTAATTGTGGGTTTGATAGAAATGGGTTCAGACATGGGTATCATTACTCCAGAATCTTGGTATCTGAATTGGCCTCTTCAAGAGGCAGCTGTTCAATTCATAGGAATTGGAACCCTATCTCAAGCACAAGATAGGTTGAATGCATAGGGCCAGAAGGACAGAAAGAAATCCTGAGGCCATACATAGCTAATCCTGTAGTGAATTTATGGGGTTGTGGCCTGTTGCAGCAATGACATACCCTGATTAACATTCCTTCCATCCCCAAAACTCGTGTTTCTGGAGGAGGATATTAAAAGGTATTATAAACAAAGGTCATCAGCCATTCAGGCTGTACAAGAACACAAAGCAATTAGCAAACTTTTGGAGGTACCAACAGCCATGCCTTTAAAATGGTTAACTGAGAAACCAATATGAGTTAAACACTGGCCTTTAACAGAAGAGAAAATGCAGGCTTTAGAACAGCTGGTACAGGATCAACTAGATGATCACTATATTGAAGAATTAACCAGCCCTTGGAATCCTCCCATATTTGTTGTTAAAAGAAATCTGGAATATGGAGAATGGTGACACATCTAAGAGCTGTCAACAAGGTAATTCAACCCATGTACCTTCTACAACCTGGAATTCCTCTGCCTTCTCTATTACCAAAAGGATGGCCTCTCATAGTTATTGATTTAAAACTTGTTTTTCACTGTACCTTTACAAGAAAATGACAGAGAAAAATTTGCCTTCACATGGCCTACTTATAATAATTCTAAGCCTACTAGGAGATACAAGTAGATGTTACGCCCACATGAAATGCTCAATAGCCCCACCTTGTGCCAATACTTTGTAAGTCATCCATTAAAAATAATATGTAAGCAATTTCCTAAGTCTATAATTTACCATTACATGGATGACATTTTGCTATCCATTTCAAATGCAAATACTTTAGAAATAATATTTGAAGAAGTAAAGAAAGTTTTCCCTAGATGGGGATTACAAATCGCTCCTGAAAAAATATACAGAGGATATTAAAATGGGTTTACAGAAAATTAGAACACAAAAGGCACAAATTGGCAGAGACATTTTACGGACTCTTAATGACTTTCAAAGATAGTTAGACTATCTATCAAAGGTGGTTAGGAGACATTTCCAGTCTGCAACCAGCTGTTTGGATAGCACCTGATCTAATAATTCATTTAAACAAAACCTTAGATGGTGACAAAGACTCAAATAGTTCTAGGAAATTAACGGCTGAAGCCGAGAAAGAATTAACAGTTGTTGAAGAGAAACTACAAGAGGCTCATGTTGGTAGGGAAGATCCATTCTTAATTGCATTCTACAGGAATTTTACTGCAGAGGAATGATATTATCTCAGAATGGATTTGTTTTTTTACCTCATAAACCAAGTAAAAAATTAAAAACTTATGTGGAGAAGGTCTCTGAACTAATAAAACGGATATTGAGACTTTGTCAACTTTGCTAATTCTACAGACTTACTTGGTCATGATGTTGCTTCTGAATACTGTTGCTAGTTTTAGTAACCAACTGATGCTCATGTTTTGTCTTTTACAGAACCTTCTGAAAGAACATTTTCTTCAATGTATCAGTCCAATTTTTACCTATTTTTGGATCTATAATATTCTCTTCCTTCAGTTTGTAAATATAGAAGGTATTTCACTTTCCAATTTGGTTAACTGTGATAACCGTATTCAGTAGCCTCTAATCTAGAGTTTCTGTGAGTTGCCTTTGTTTCTAGCTGGGGCTTTGTTTGAATTGGGGGTGGAGGGAGATAAATGTTTAGCATGTACTGCAATAAGTATGGCTGTTGATCTTTTCCTGTTTTGGTGCCATGGTAACCTCTTTCTCCTACTTAGGTGGGGCTTTCTCAAAGGTAATTATAGATTGACTTTTGAACTCTGAATAACTAGAATATGAATTAGTGAATTTTTCTTATATGGAAGAATAGCTGTGGCTGTTCTACTGTGTGTATATATTTATATTATATATACATACATCTATGTGTGTGTGTTTGTGTATATCCTTTGAGGATTTCATACATGTACACAGTGTGTATTGATTAGTTCTCACCCTAACTCCTCTCGTATCTGCCCATTAACATCATTCCAACTTCTTTCATGTCCTGTGTTTTTAGTCTTATGATACACAGAGTTTGGTTTGTGCTGCTCATACACTCATGGGTGTGGGGCTGTTGGAACATGGTTGGCCTACCATGGACCCCAGCAATGTAGAACACTGACTCTCCTTCTCCCAGATTCCATCAGTTGTCAATAACTCTTCAGTTTGGAATGGGAAGGTGTTAGCCCTTTCTCCCTCCATGCTGGAATGCTGGCTGGCTTGATTTTAGAAAGGTCTCGTGCAGGAAGCCACAGCCCTTGTGAGTTCATGAATGTAGTAGTCCTGCTATGTCCAGAAACACTGCTTCACCCAGACTTCCCCAACCTTTAATCTCTTAAATTCTTTTCTTTTCCTGTGATTGTCTCTGAGCTTTTTGGCAAGGGTTGTCTCATTTATGACTAAGACCTCCACTGTCATTTATTCTGCATACCTTGGCCAGTTGACTTTCTGTATTAGCTGCCATCTACTGTACAAAGAAACTTCTCTGAAGATGTTAGACAGTTACACTAATCATAGAGATCAGAATTTAGGGGCATTTTGATACTTTGTCTACTTAGCAAAATAATAGATGTATGTTCATTCCGAGGCTTATGAGCTTCCCAGCTATGAGTTCTTGGTGAGATTCAGACTTACCCCACCATACATGTGTTTCCTCTTGTGACTGGAACCTCATATCTGATCGGGAATTGACTGTTTACCACTATGAATTTTGTCCAAGCATTGTCTCCGTGGTCATCCACTGTCATTATTGTAGTCAATAAGGTTCACAGGTAGATAATAACCCCTCAGCAACATGCAGAAGACCATCTAGTGCTTTGAAAGCTATGGATATCTTCTTAGTAATGTTTGATTTTTGAAACTCATTGTTTTGAAATAATTATAGGTTTAGAAGAAGATTCAAAGTAATCATGGGCAGATCTTACATTCCAGTCACCTCATTCGTCTCATTGGTTGATCTTGAAGAGTAGATTGCCACATCAAAACATCGGATCTGTAGAAGGTCCAAGCACAGTTATGACATTTTATACCAGGCAAGGCTGTACTGTTATTATAAGACTATTCCATTATGTTGGAACCTTCATGCCACTGACTTTGAAGTCATTACTCTGGCCTTCATCCCCACCATCTCTTTTCCTAGAAAACATTTCTGTGATTTTTGTCTATTTAATACATTGTATAAATAGAATTATATAGCATTTGACCTTTGGAGATTAGCTTCTTTGCATTCAGAATAGTAATATGAAGATAAATCTAAGTTGGTGCATTCAGCAATAATATAATCTTTTCTATTTTTATTTTTATTATAATAAGAACATGTGTAAGATCTGCTCCTTTAACGTACCTTTAATTGTTCAACATAGGAATGTTGATTACATTGTCAATGCAAACATATGACTATGACTTAACCATCTTGTAGTTGAAACTTATATGCACCCCATGTGCCCCTCGATCTCTAGCCAACATTTGACTCTCTGCTTTCATTTAACTATTTTATATGTCCCATGTAAATATATTATATTTGTCTTCCTATATTGTCTTATTTCTATTTTAGCAGAATTTTCACAAGGTTCATCTATGTTGATGTGTATGATAATTTTTCATCCTCCTTTAAGACTGAAAGTCTGAATCATCCTTCCATTCATCTGTTATCGACACATATGGATATATTTACACACACACACACACACATACACACACACACATACATGCATATACGAATGTCACTCATGCTTTTCTCTTCATCCATCTTTTAAGGAAGTTTTACTTATTTTTATATAGATGAGTGTTTTGCCTGCATGCATGTAAGTGAACCATATGTATTCCTGGTGCCAATGAAAGCCAAGAATGGGTGTTGGATTCTATGAACTGGAGTCACAGATGGTTATAAGTTGCCATGTGGGCTCTGGGAATAAAACCCAGATCCTCTGTAAGAGCATCAAGTGCTGTTAACCACTCACCCATCTCTTCAGCTTATCTAGTTATCTTTTAAAAGATATGGGCTTGGATAACAGAACTAACTGATAAGGAGTTGTTTCTATAATATATAAAGAACTCTTACAAATCAACAGTAAAATATCAAAAACCTGAAATAAATAGGCAAATGACTTAAATGGTTTCCAAAGAAGACATGTAGATGGCCCAAAGTGCATGTAAGGTGCTAATCATCAAAATTAGAAAGAAATACTTTCTCAGACCTATTAAAAGGCTATCATCACAAAAACAAACTAGTCAATGTTACATAAATTCTTTAATATTGTTGGTGGGGATGTTCAATAATATAGCCTCCATTGAAATGTTATAGCAGCAGATCTTAAAAATAACAGAACTATTACAGATTCCCTTCTAAGGGTGTAGCCAAAGAAATTTAGGTCAAGGTCTTGAAGAGGCATTGCATTCCTGTGTTCATTCTAACATCATGTTGGATGAACAGGCTCCAGTAACAGACAGCTTTTTCCTCCATGTGATCATTAGATACTGTAATTCATTAGTGACTTACCTGTTATGGGATAGTTTGGTTGTGTCTAACTTCTGCTTCGCATTATGCCTGATATGAGCAACCATGGATTAACTTGCAGGCAAGGGCAAGCAACTACTGTTGCAGGGGAGGACACAGTCCGCTTGCTCTAGGTGGGGAGACTGTTTCCTATGGCAAGATGAACCCATCAGAATCAGAGAGTTAGTGTCTCCCACAGATCTGTCCTATATAGGATCACATGCTTTTTTAATCAGTACCCCACTACAACTGACAACAATATTAAAGACTGCCATTTAAATGTATGTCTGAAGTCAGTCAATCATTAATGAAGGCTTGGGTTTGGTTTTCATCAACTTATATGGATGATAGAGATACTTAGGGTACACTCAGAAACCCTAAGATTACATGAATATGGAGCTGGGAAGTTTCGTCTTTGCCCTCATTCTCTTCCTGTGTTGTTTCATTTTGAGATACTGGAAATAACCAGGCAGTATCATTATAGTGCTAACTTTCCCACAGCTGTTCAAAAGATTTTACATGTAGAGTCACTAAATTACAAAGGGTAAATTGGGTGTATCAAATGCACTTACATTTTATAGTTCACTAAATAGTCTCTGTCAGATGAACAAAGACATGGATTCTAATGCCAGTAAAGTGTGTCAGCATCACAGTCACTGCCATTACTGGCCAGGAGTGATGCTATACAGGCAACATCCTCTGTAAGTCTGTGTTCCTTCCAGAATGTAGTACTCACCCCCTGGCCGGGAGGCAGGCTTTCTGTCTCAGTCTCAGAAAAATCTCTAACAAGGTGCTTCTCAACCTTCCTAATACTGTGACCCTTTGATACAGTTCCTCATGTTGTGGTGGCCTCCAGCCATGAAATTATTTTTGTTGCTACTTCATTGCTATAATTTGGTACTGTTATGAATCATAATCTAAATCTCTGTGTTTCCCCACAGTCTTAGGTGACCCCTGTGAAAGGGTCATTCAACAGGGATCTCTACTCCCGGTTGAGAGGCACTGCTCTGGCAACCTGTTAGAGGTTTCTCACATCCAAGATTGCCATCAGAGGTTTGCAATTTATTTTAATATTCTAGAATAATAAGCCTTTACTAGGGAAATTATTTCTTCCTATTCCACATCTTGTGCTCTCATGCTTACTTTTGTTTTAGGATATAAATGCATCTGCTTGCAAGGGGAATAGTTATGCACTTTGAAAAGAAAAAAGAAAACAAATTAGAGAGCGATCTGGGTCTTCATGCCCTCAGCTTCCTGACATCCAGGAACAACAGAGGCAGTGGACAGGGTTGTCTCCTAAAACCAGGGCCTCTGTTTCCCAGCAGAGGAGGTGTGCTGCCCTTACTGCAGAGGAAATTCAGTTGCCGTTGAGAAGAACTGGTTGCGTTGTACAAATCCCATATACTACTAAGAGACACTTCACAAAGGATCTCTTCCTGGATGGAGGGGAAGTGGTGTTGTCTCAGATCACAAAGGCCCTCAGCAACAGCCAGGGTCATAAATAACAGAGCTGGTGTAAGTCCCAACTGATTTCAGATATCCTCCTGCTTCAGCTTTATCCTCTCCCAGTAAGCATTGGTTCATACCCTGTGGGTCAGGGCTGCCTTGGGGGGGGGTCACATAGCAGATATCCTGCACATCAGATATTTACATCATGATTCATAACAGTAGCAAACTTACAGCTATGAAGTAGGAACAAAGTGCTTTTATGGTTGTGGGTTACCACAACATGAGGAACTGGATTAAAGGGTAGTAGCACTTGGAAGGTTGAGAACCACTGAACTAAAGCAAAGCATTGATATTATCTTTGGGTATATTTAAACCAAAGTCTTGAAATGATATTTTGAATGAACACCGACCTGATCTTTGTTTTGAACATGTTATTATGTGGGATTTTTAAAATTTGTGCCACGCATTTCATAGTTTTTCCTATGTGATATAAGGAAAATTTTCTATAATGGGAAGAATATTCATTCTATGGAAAAGGGATGTAGGTTTCCTAAAAGGTCACTGATATGTGTATTCTCATTATGTTTATGCTATTTCAGATATTGTATATATGCTTAAAATTATAAAAGATAAAATGGGACTTCTTTGTATAGATAGTCACAATCTAAATTGTAGTTATTTTACAGAGTAGAAAATCTTAGTTTTGTATGTATGAGATAAATGGCAACTTTAATGTTTTTGGCACACAGAATTAATAGTTATTTTCTGGAAAATTATTATTTTTAACTTGATTTATAAATTACTTATGATTTGGTACTGAGGCATAAGAAGTAGTAACCCTCTAGATGGACAACTGGGGAGAGTTTGGTTCAATGTCTAGCTTTTATTTGAGTCATTTTCATGTAACTGGGGAAGAATCTGCCATCAGATTATATTTGGCAAATGGGTTATTTGATGAAAATAACCCCCCAAATTAAAAGTAAGTATACTTGTCTCAGTTCTTTAGGGTATTTGCTTCCAATATCTCCTTAAGAATGCTCAAGACCCTCATTTGCAATGGCATAGCATTTGCTTGCTATCTGCATATCCCTCCTACACCCCCCCATGAGTCACCTTTGGGTCACATATGAGACTATGGTATGGACACAGCACCATTGTTAAGTGCACAGACTTATGTTGCTTAAAGACTGATGGCAAGGAAAAGCCTGTGCTTTTTTAGTGCAGATGCCCCTTTTCCTTTTCAGGACATATATCACAGGTTCACAGTTGGTAGGGTTGTAGAATTCATGGTTGTGGAGCACTGGATATATTTCTTTATCAAGTCATTGCCTTTCTTTCTTTTTCATGATCCATTAGCTGATAAAAATGTAACTTTGGTTCTCACTTGGCTGGCATGGTAGTAAAGTCCAGCCCTGCACCCCCAGTAACATTTGCAATTGCTATTATACTATTTGAAGTACTCATGAAGCCAAAGGAAGTGGATGACATTATACTTTCTTTAGAGAGGTAGGTAAAAGGTAAATATAATTTTAAAATATCCTTTTCTTTGTTTCAGAAATAAGTTTGGGTGAAAAACAGGCCCATTAGAAATATGAAACTCTGAAAAAAAATTAAGATTGTACAACTGGAATTGTTTCCTTCTTTGTGGTTTTGAATTATTACATCCTGGTCTTCCAATGTTTTCTTAAGTTTGACCTCTTTTAGTGAAGTGCCATGTTGCAGTGTGTCTGACTTTTATTGCTTAGCTTCCCTCACACTTACATTTTAGGAAAACCTACTGTCCTGCAGCATTTACTCTGAACGTTTCAAAAGCAGAGTGAAGTTAAAATCTTAGAAAAGTACTTTTGTGCTCAGAACTGGGTTTCACTCACTGTTTTCGCTGTGTTTTAAGTTATTGTCATATGCTTTCCATTAGGATCACTAGCTACATGGCATAATTTTCACAAAATTTGTAATAGAATGTACATTTTTGTTGTATTTACTAGATTTGACAAATATTTAGACCTTTGTACCACACTTCTATCAATCCAAGAGCATTGCTATTGCTCCAGAGTCTTCACATCTCCCATCACAAGTCTGCCTGGTCCTGTTGCTCACACTATTTAATGCTTGGCTTCTTTCACTTAGCCTTAGTTTTTTGAAATCTTCCCTGCCACTACATGCATTTGTATTTTTTCCCTTTTATTGATAGGTAGTATATTCTTTTGTGAATATACTCTAGTTGATTTCTACATCTTTTGTCTTCCTGTTGAAGAGCACCTGAGGTTCCAGACTTTTAATCACACAGGAAGCTGCTTTTCATGGTTTAATTATATATTTAATATATGTTAATCAAAAATTAAAGATTTCATCTGTAATCAGACTGCCTGATCACAGTTCCTAACACCTGCAATATTGAAAATTTGACTATTATTCATTGGGGGAGGCTGCTTGTTCATTTCCTGGCCACCCAGTCTGAAAATAATCACACAGAAACTATATTATTTACAATACTGTTTGGCCAATAGCTTAAGTGTATTTCTTGCTAGCTAGCTCTTATATCTTAAATTAACTCATTTCTATTATTTTATATTTTACCATGAGGGTCATGGCTTACCGGCAATGTTCCGGCTGATGGCTCATGACTTTTCCTCTGGGAGCTCCATGGGTTCTCCTGACTCTGCCTTCTTTCTCCCAGCATTTGGTTTAGTTTTCCCACCTAGCTCTATTCTGCTAAGTCACTGGCTGAAACAGCTTTATTCATTAACCATTAAAAGCAACACATAGACAGAAGGACTTCCCACACCATTTCCCCTTTTATATTTAAATAAAGGGGAAGGTTTTAATTTTAATGTAGTAAAATTACATATAACAAACCAGATATCAGGCAAAAATTACAGTTATAATATTTATATATACTTTATCTCTTATTATAACTAAGGAAAGCTATAAGTATCTATCCTTCAAATCCTTTAAAGAATCCAGAAGAATATAATATTACCAAAGTCAGGAAGTACATTGTAAGCAACTTCCAAAACTCTAAAATTGACTGAGACATCTTGCTGCCTAGACAGTCACCCAAAGATCTTCTGTATCTTTGGAACATGTATCTTTACCTACAGGCCCATAGTATCTAGCAGACTTTTCCATGAAGCAGAAAATTCGGAGATTCGTTTTGCCTTGTAATGGTAAATTCATCAGTTGCTTTCTTCTGTGTCCTGCAGAATGTCTGCCTATGCTTAACTTGGTTGTTTTGACTAAAATTCTTTAATGTTTAATGAGCAACCATCCTTCTAAAGACAGGGAAGTTTCTACCTGGTTTTACTCTTCCTGCCTGGCCCTGTTCCATTTGAGGAAGTTCATTTTTAGAAATGCCACTGTGAAGTATGTAGATGGTTGTGTAAACCTACTCCTAAATTTTGCTCATTTGTTTTGTTTTAGGAAAATTATGTAAGTTGTTTTTATACTATGAAATAGTTGCTAAGGTACAGTTCTTGCTGACTTTTGGGACTGCAAGATTATCAAATATGTTAGATAAATTTTTTACATGTTATATGGATAGTTTATAAATGCCTAAACTTACAGGGTTGAAAACACATAGTTTTTAGAAATCTTAATGATTTAAAAAATTTTCTGCTGATTCTTTTACAACATCAAAACTATTTAATCAGCCAGTTTACGTAGACAATGGCAGACACATGAATAACTGCATTCAAAACTTGGAACCTGATAGAAGGCACATGCCTGTATTCTCGGCATTTGTAGGACTGAGAACCATGAGTATGAGAAGTTTAAGGCAGCCTGGTTATATGAGTTCTAGTGAGACCTTGTCTGTAAATAAGTAAATACTAGTGTCCACGTGACATTGAGGTTAGGGAAAGTTGAACTTATACAATGTCTTAAATCATGAAAGCATTATGAATAATGGAAACACATGTTTTTATTCTAGCTAGGTCTTGTGTTTTCTTGGAACAGAGTTTTTGACCGTAACACTGTTCTTTCAAGGTTTGATCATGCACAGGAAAGGAATTGTCTCAACACCCCAGCTGGGTACACTTGCCTGGAGATAAAAGAAATGCATGCTTGAAAATCATGTTTCTTTATGTGATGCTCTGGAGAATATTCTGTGGGGGAGCAGGAGTCATAGGGGTCACATGATGAATATGCTTAGGCATTTGTCTCACCAATGGCACTAGCTCTCTGGTAAAGCCTTGCGTAGACACAATCTGTTAATGGTCACAAACAACCCAACAGGGCCTGTGTGTCCTAGTGCCTTAACTTACTTTTAAAAAGATAGCATGAAATTGGATACCCTCTAACACATTTTTAGAAGTAAGAAATCAGTGATCAAATATAGTCAGAGACTGTTTGTTTCCTGGCTGCCCAGACCCAAATTAATCACACAGAAACTATTAATTACAACACTACTTGGCCAATAGCTTACATCTAGCTAGCTCTTACATCTTAAATTAACCCCTTTCTATTATTTCATATTTTACCACGAGGCTCATGGTTTCCAGCAAGGTTCCAGTGCATCTGTCTCCTGTGGCAGCTATATGGCATCTCCCTGACTAGGCCTACTCTCTACATCTCTGTTTGGATTTTCCACCTGGCTTTACCAAACTGTTGGCTGAAAGCAGCTTCTTTATTAACCAATGGCAATGAAACATACTCACAGAATACAGAGGGGAGTCCCACATCAGTTAAGTATTCAGCTGCTCAAAGAGAAGAGAAGTTTGAGATCGTGTGAAAAATGTTTAGTGGGAAAGTATACTCTTAAAATAACTCCCAAATTTGACCAAAAATGGAATTTCTAAGAATTAGAAATTTGCCCAAATTCCTCCATGTTTGGAGTTTCTGCATATTATACTTGAGGTAGGCATTGCTATTTATTCCCTGTCTATGTGGGCTGTTGTAGTCTTTCTGCCTCTTGCTGTGTTCTTGCCTCTAGCTTGGAAGCATTCTCATGTGTCCAATGATGTTTCAGGTCCCAAGTATCTGAGTGACTGTCTTTGCCAAGTGTCAGTGTTTTCCTATTCCACATCACTTACCATAGCATTGTCTATCAATAGCATGGATGGTTTCTCTGCCTCCTGCCTGTTTCTTCTGCACAGTTGCCATCTTTTTATCCTCTTGTTGCTGATGTCTGCAAAATCATCACTGCAGTAACCACAGTAAAGGAGTTAACATGAGCAGCAACAGTCTCTAACCCCTGTGTGTGGCCATGAGAGGCAAACATGGTTCCTAGCCTCTCATTAAATATTACAATATCCATGCCATCTCAATACTATTATTATGTCTAGTAATGTGTTTCATTGCCTGAACCCTATTGAATTTTAATTATATTCCATTTTAGGTTCACCTAAATATTGTGTGTGTGTACATGTATGTGTGTGTGTGAAAATTTTCTCAGAAAAAAACACACTAATTCATCTAACACTTTAATGAAATGATGTAGTCCTTTCCTGTTCAGGAAGGATGTAACAAAGGCCCTACTGTTCTTGATATGTTACACATGAGTGTGTTACAGATAGATCCCAGGAGAAGGCGCAGAGGCCTGGCCCTGTCCTCATCCATGACTTGATCTCTTGTCATGTAAAGTGGGGTAATTGTGAACTACATTCCCAAGCTTCTTATGGAAGGTAATATATATGAGAATGCTTTGTAAATTATTAATGTATCATAATAGAAATCATTTCCCCAGCTTATTAAACAATAATGAGATCATCTTTGAGCCATTGGACTTTGATTAGCTTCTTTTCCTTAAGATTTGTTTACTCTTTTTAGGCATATTTTCCTTTATTTTTGTTAAGCTGCTTTCTAAGATAGCCTTCCTAATTATCTCAACTATAGTGCAATGTATATGTTTATAAGTGTCTTGAGGTATACACTCTCTGGCCTTAATATTTGTGACTTAAGGATTAATTGAATATGCTTATATTAATTTGGTCATTAAACAGAACAGATCAAAGTACAGGGGCTGTTTCAACATTTTTTTCTCTCTCATGCATTGTCGTGAGAGACTGGTTTTGCTAAACTTGTTTCTCTTAGGGTGTGGGTATTTCATATATATTATATGTGAGAAACTAGTATTGCCCTTGGTAGGACTCTGCTTCAGAGTGCTGACCTCAGAATGTGGAATCAAATGGCAAGTGCATGTCACTTAGCTCATGGACACCCTGTTGGGTGATAGCTTTTATTCTACTTCTAAGCCTTTCATAGCTGTGACTCTGAAAGCTTTGTCCACTTTGATGTTAATGTTAACGAAACAGTAATTGTTACCTTGCTTTTCCTACCTTTTGTATTCATGGGATTTGACCTCCACCTTCCGAAGGACTATTTCCACTACCTTCCTACACCTGTGCTCTTAAGGCTGTGAACTTGGCCTTCACTCTAGTTTAATAGCCTTAGCTTAATCTAGCCCAGTGTTACTGTGCTTAGGCTTCTACCCCCACCATGTGCCAAAGATAATATGGTGAAATCACAGGTTTTCCAGCAAGTTTCAGACAAACTTTACAGTTGGCAGTGGTCTTTTCTATGTATCCAGGGCTTTCAACTCACCTTCATAATATTCCTTTATATACATTCATAGTAATGACTTACGTTCTCTGGCAAGTGATGCCCTTACAAAGTGTTAAAATTGCTCTTCAGTGGGTGTTTCTGGTATGAAGTAGGTTGTGGTGTGGTGTAAATCCTAGCACTGTGTTCACACCTGCTATTATTCTTCTTGCTCTTGCTTCATCCTCATTGGTTCTGTGTACTTTACCTAGAGTGCATTTGTTTTTTATTTATTTTAATTCTTATGCCTCTCTATATGTAAGAGGTTATCAGGATAATTATATATGTCTGTTCTTTCAATTTACAATTAACATGGAAAGAAAGCTTTTAATAATGTCTGTTATCACATTAAATGTACTAATAGTTTTTAAAGATACATTATTCAGTTATATGAAATTCTTACTATTGCACCCCTATCCTAATTATATGTCTTTTAAAATTTAATACACCTCCACATTTAATGTAAGTCTTGCTTTAACATATAAAATATTTGTCAGCTTGAAGAGCATATACTAAGATATTTTGAGAACATGCTTTATTATTCCCTGTTATTTGACATATACTGAATTCTAATATTTATACCACTGTAAATTTTGAGGATGATATTTTTGGGACTCAAATTTTTAAAATTTAAATTTAGAATAGAATTCTAGAAGTTAAATAACCAGGCCAAAGTACACTTTTACTATATCTGGATAATTTTCTTTTTTTTTCTTGATGATTCATTTTCTTTTTTTATTATTATTATTTTTCCATTCAATTATTTACACTTCCTTCCCTCCTCGCAATCCCCTCCCGCTC
>LOEQ01001366.1:915866-926443 GCA_001685075.1 Bramus lutescens
GGAAGAGCAGGCAATGCTCTTAACCTCTGAGCCATCTCTCCAGCCCCGTATTTGGTATTTTTTATCTTGTCTTTTAAAAATTTATTTTATTCTCAAATTGGTGCTATGCTGCTAGTTGTCCAGGTTTAATGTAGATAAAAACTGGACCAGTAGTAACAATGTCTACATGAGCCCCTCTTTTTCAGATGAGAATTGAACTCCATTGAGTTCCGTTTACTCATGTCAGACATATAGTTATGTTTGAACACAGCAGAGTTGTAATTCATACTCTTGTTTCTAATAGCACTTTCATATATAATTTCTAATAGCACTTTCATATATAATTGCCATTACTTTGTAATTACGCCAATGAAATCTATTCTTTGGAAACTATTCTGGTATTTCAAATACTGGAAGTAAGTGTGCTTAGTACCAGTTGTCACAGTGATTTTTTCAATGCTTGAATTTCTAAGAAATCAGCCTCTATTGTACTTCAAAACAAAACTGATGTCTAATAAAATCCCCTTTGAGATAGCAGCTCTTTGTAGAACCTGACAAAAAGAAAACTTTATACCAATAAGAATATTCACAAATATTCTGTTTAGAAATATTGAGAAGAAAGGGGAAATCAAAAAACTATCTCAGGAAAAAAAACCTGAGCATATTTATTTGAATATACTTCATCTTGTTTTGTAGCATTATTTTTTCTAGCCAAAGCTGGGATTGAGCATGTGGACAGAATGCATATGTATAGGACTTGACTTAGCCGGTTTGCTCCTCAGCTTTCTCCTGCTTCATGTGGGCTCTTAGAAAGCCAGGGAATTCTGCCAGAGTTCCCTTTAGTGAGGAATCTGTGAGATGCACCGCTCTTAGGTCATGACTGTTGGCACACACAAAAGACACAGTTAGTCTCAAAAAATCATTTCCATCAGAGTATCAGCAGAGATCAACATGGTCCTTGGATGGTATTTTGCAGGTCATTGCCTGAAATGGAAATTGGCCAGACTTTTGGTTTTCATTAGTAATATACAGACATTTAATGATGCATGTTTTTCACAGTGATTTAAATAGACATCTTTACATGGAAGGTTGCCAATTCAGTACCAAGATTACATGGCAGACTTTCCCTTTAGTTTTGTGATGCAGAGGGTATTTATAGTTTCCTGCTTATGACAGTAGTGACATAGGGACAGCCTTGTATAATTGCCCAGCTGACTTCCAGGCTAAAGACTTGTGTTGTCATAGTCTACTCACTCTCCCTCATATCTAGACACTTGGCTTTGCACAGCTTGTCTGAAGGAGTGCAGATGTTCCTGGGTGTATGACTCCTTTAATGGAGAAGATTTGGAGGACACTGGCCAGTTGTTCATGTAGATCAGAAACCACACACTCTTTAGGGCGTACTCACCAGTGTATGCTGGGGTTTAAAGACCTTAATGTAATTCAGCCTTGTTAATTTGTCCCTCTTGTAGCTAATATAAAAGAAACATAAAACAAATGCAAATCTTGTACAAGGGGGTGGAACCCAAGTCCACTGTGTAGAATTGCTTGTCCGCAGGCTGGTTGATTTCTAGCTGCCCTGAAGTAGTTTTCCTCATCCCATGCCTTCTGTGAGGACTCTACTGTGTAAATCTTATTTGTTTGGGTCCTGAGAAAAGCTGTTCTGTGCTCTACACTTTTGGCTACACATCCCATCTCATAATGCCTTGGTTATTCCCTGCCTTCATTCACCTTCAAATACAAGCAACACTCATTTTTGGAGTTGACATTTTGTAGGCTGAGACTGCTTTTTTGTTCCCAGCTGCCCAGACCTGAAATAATCACACAAAAATTATATCAATTGCCACACTGTTTGGACAATAGCTTAAGCATATTTCTAGCTAGCTCTTACATCTTAAATTAACCCATTTCTTTTATTCTGTGTATTACCACAAGGCTCATGGTTTACCGACAAGGTTCTGAGTCGTCTGTCTCCTTTGGCAGCTACATGGCATCTCTCTGACTTTA
Source organism: Bramus lutescens (assembly GCA_001685075.1). NCBI lineage: Eukaryota > Metazoa > Chordata > Mammalia > Rodentia > Cricetidae > Bramus > Bramus lutescens. The sequence goes on from LOEQ01001366.1 coordinate 917,853, forward strand.
CTTTCTTTCTCTTAGCATTCAGTTTATTTTTTTCTGTCTAGCTCTATTCTGCCTTGCCACAGGCCAAAGCAGCCCTTTTATTAACCAATGATAATAAAACATATTCACAACATACAGAAGGGATCCCACATTAACATTATATCATCAGGATGATGTTTTTCAAATGTTCATTTATTATTATGTTTGTGAAAGTACTTACTTTTCTTAAGGATGGAAAATTTCTTGAGGGATGGTATTTTACTAACGAGATCATGTATACATGTATACAACAGAAGTTTTAGATATTAGTTTTTGTGTGTATATCAATCCTGGTCACGTTACTATAGTGTATAATTTAACAATGTATTTCAGGTTCTGAAATAGTCATTTTCATTAGTACTGCTAAGACAACTGTAGGTGAATGTAACACGAGGGGCCGGCTTGTTGGGATTTTTGTCCCGCCCAGTACCCCACAGCCAGCAGGTCCCAAAGAAAATCACACAGAGATCTCCATAAGTTATAAAACTGATTGCCCCATTACCTCACTCTTCTTATTAGCTCTTGTAGCTTATATTAACCCATTATTCTTATCTATATTAACCACATGGCTCAGTACCTTTTTCAGTGGGGCAGCTTACATCTTGCTTCTTAGGCGGCCTGGGCAGGAATGCGGAGGGAGCTTCCTGTCCCAGAATACTCCTGTTCTTACTGGTTGACCCGCCTCTACTTCCTGCCTGGCCAATCAACATTTTATTAAAATAGATACATGATTGACAGAATACAGACAATTCTCCCACACCAGGTGAAAATGATTCCATTATTTTAATTTTCAATTTAAAAATATTTTAATTAGCCTGGGGAGTTGGCTTAACTGGTAAACTGCTTGCCATATAAGCATGAAGACCTGAATTTGATCTTGAGAATCTCCAGCAGAAGCATTGCATAGTGATGGCCACCTGCAAGCCTAGCTCTGGGGCAGCAGAAACAGAAGACTCACTGGGGCTTTCTGGATGCAAGTTTCACTGAATTGGGAAACTTTAGCTTCAGTGAGAGACTCTGTCTCTAAGTACAAAAGAATATACACTCTCATCACAGCTATTAGAATATTGCCAGTCACTAGTTTGTTAATAAAAGGAAGTACATGTGTGGAAGATTAAAATTCCATGGCTCCCAGTGATGCTTACCATATGTAATAGAGAGCTGGTAAGAAGAGCTGAGTCTGCACATCTTTGCTGTATATCCTGGTGATACCTTTTCACTTGGTTGTGTTCCTGTAATGGGGTTTGACCCCAGGGCCTAGCCACAGTAGACAATTGCTCTGCCACTAAGTCACATATCCAGCCCCTCATGGTACTTTATGATTTTATATTTAATTGAGAACAAATAAAGTTTTGATTGTGTCCATTGGTATTGTTTTCTTTGGGAACAACTGCTCAGTGAAACTGTTTATCAGCCACAAGTTCAAATCTTGGGTGGCTTAGTCAAGATTTACATGGAAGTGCCAGGCTTGTTGCTTCTTAAGAGGGTTCTGGAGAACTTTTATTTGATAATAAAACCCTAAGAATGTAAATGAAGAACAGTCACTCTGGGTCTGTTTGCAAACCACCCATACTGTGTCAGTCAGGGTGGAAGGGAAGCAATGGATTGTCTACATTGGCATCACTGTGATAAATAAATACCGAGGGGTAACTGTAGGCTCTCTTATACAAAATGTGCAATACCTCAAGCCCAATAATTTAGTAGAAAAACAGTAGTAAAATGTGTCCAATAAGAGTTCCATGCAGAGTTTGGTTGACTTGTTTATGGCTCATTTGGTAACTGCAATTATTCAGGAGAGGCATTCACACCCCTCCATTTTCTTCCTCAAGTGGTTCATTGATTATGTGAAGGACAAAACCATTTTCAACCTCTAGAGCTTCTTAGGGAGTAGCCTATATTTTACTTATTGTGAAGTGCTAAGTAATTTTCTTGTACATGGGAACTATAGGCACTTTTAAAAATTTGTATTTTGAGATCATATTTTCAATCCCCTCATTTTTTTCTCCCCCAAACCCTCCTATGTATCCCTTCTAGCTCTCTTTCAAATTTGTGGCTTTTAAATTTAGTTTTGTTTATATACATTCCTAAAAATAACTTGCTCAGTCCTTATAATGTTACTTGTGCGTATGTATTCAGGGCTGCCCATTTGTTATTGAATAATCAGTTGGTGTGCTCTTCCCTGGGGATGACTTTTTATTTCTTCTGTTCCTGTTATTCCTTAGTTACCTGTATTTTGTTTGTATAGGGTTGAGGCCCTGTGACCTATTTTCCCTGCCCACTTTGGCACGCTGTTGGTAGCCTATGTTTAAGCCTTTTTAAGTCTTTGGTCATGAATGCTACTATTCTTCAGCTTGTTCCTGTGAATTCCTTTAGACTGACCTTCCCTCTATGTGCTTGTGTGAGTGCCCTGTGTCCTGAGAAGTTCCACAGCAATACTACATTGTTTAGATGCAGAAAACGCAGAGTGAACATATTGCTTCTTTTGGCTAACTACAGCCAGACACATCTCCCTAGACATCAAAAGTGGACATGTTCAAATTTCAAAAGCATCTGAAAAAAGCCGTGTTCACTTGCTTCTTGACTTTGAATTATAATTTTGAGGTATAATATCTGGATAGTTGATGTCTGTGATGGCCTTTTCAGTGCATGCTACCATTAAATATGAGTACAGGATCAGTATCTTCTTTTCTTGTCCCAAAACTCTTTGTAACTCTAGGCTAAGCCCTGCAGTGTTAATAGTGAACTTCACATTATGAATCTGCTAGCCTATTTTGTTTGAATATGGGTACTTGATTAAAATGTACTTAAAATAGGGTGCATATACCCTGAAATTAACCTGTGTAGCTTAAATAAAAACTCTGCCCTGGTCCGTGTGGGCCTGCACCTCCACGTGCCAGCTGTCTTGACTGGCAGATGGAATGTTGCCTGCTCCTCAGGATTCTTCAGTTCTGCTAATGGTGCTTTTCATTTATTCAAGATGAAGAGAAAGCTCTGAATGTATGATTGTTCTTCCTTATTTCTCTTCACTGCCTGAAGAACTTTCAATTCTTTGCTTTAGTGTTACATGTTTTTGAGATGTATGTGTACATAAATGCAAAACTGTGTTCTGATGCTTCTTTCAATGATGTATTTGAAGCTGGAGCTTGAGTCACAATGTTACAGACCTATAATAAAGTTCTTCTGAAGGCTGAGGCAGGAGGATGGTAAACTCAAGGCCTCTTGGATAACTTAATGAGACACTGAAAGTAAAAGTAAAAACTCCAGAACATACAGCTTATTAGTAGAATGCTTGCTAAGATACCTGAGGCTCTTAACGCTGAAGAAGAAGAAAAAAGCTTAAAATGTACTCCAATATATTTGAGATTCGTCCATATTTTAATTGTTACGCTTCATTGTGTAAAAATACTCTCATATCAATACACCAAATTTTATGTATTTTCTTGATGAGTACTAGTGTTGTTTTCAGGTCGGGGGATTTATGGCCAGGGCTTCATGAAGATAATGTTCTTCTACACATATTTTAGTGTAGAATAGAGCTGCCCTTACATGCACAGGTGAGTGGATTGTATGTTTAGACTGATTTTAAAGCACTGTTCTTAAATTTTGGGTAAAGTGTCAATGGCAGCTGTACTGTCTCCAGATAAAAGCACAACTATGAGCAGGCATGCACACAGGCAGATCCCACTTTAGAAACTTGTACAAATTAGGTTGGTCTTGTTGTTTTCGTCTGTGTGATGCTGTGGTGTCTTCACTGCCTTTGAAAGCTCAGCATTTCTTTATTGTTGCATCCTTTCTACACACTTGACTGCAGAATGCTGGCATGAAAATGATCTTGTGAAATAGGCTTGGGAGAGGTGAGCCTGTGTCCAGTTTCCAGCTTTTTGGTTAATTTGTAGTGGGTGTCTGTATTCATTCTGCGATTTATAGGAGGCAAGATAATTGAAAAAAAATATTCTTAAAGAAACAGGATTAGTTTTTAACTTAGAAGTGGATCATAAATAAAGGGTGGGAGACATGGGGAATGCGTGCTCTGAAGTGTGCCTTCTGAGGAAGCTCACATGCTATGCTGGTGCTTCTGGTGACATTGTCTTATTCTGCCACGTCAGCTGACTTGAGGAGAGGACACATTAATGCTGTTATGGTTAGGTGATGTGGTGTGCTATATATCTATATGTTGATGGTTAGGTGATGTGGTGTGCTGTATATCCATATGTTGATGGTTAGGTGATGTGGTGTGCTGCATATCTATATGTTGATGGTTAGGTGATGTGGTGTGCTGTATATCCATATGTTGATGGTTAGGTGATGTTGTGTGCTGTATATCCATATGTTGATGGTTAAGTGATGTGGTGTGCTGTATATCCATATGTTGATGGTTAGGTGATGTGTTGTGCTGCATATCTATATGTTGATGGTTAGATGATGTGGTGTGCTGCATATCCATATGTTGAGTTTTATTTTCCTACTATAAAATAGAATAATGGGCATTCACTTTAAAAAGGAATCTCTGAAGTTGAGATTTTAAGAGGCACCTCCTTGGGAAAGTAAATTTTTTTGGGGGGTGAGATATCAGTATTTGTTGTATGTTCTTTTTTCTTTGGGGTTTTTATTTCAAAGGATAATGCCCATTTGGATAGGAATAAATCTTCTATCTTATGTTTCTTTCTGGACATTGTGTCAGCTTATTGGTGGAGGAAAGTTTATTTCCTAAATAAACCAATTTCTGAAGTGGTATATTTTTCTCATCTCTAGTGGACTGAGCAAAAGCCTTTGACACAAGAGGACCTGATGATACCCTGCAGTTAAATGGTAGCTTCATGGGAACCCTTCCTCTACCCCCAGAAGTCATTAGATTTGGGGCTTTTCTCTTGCTTATGCATAATGACACTTCCCAGAAAGTAGAAACAACCTGTGTGACTTTAGAGACTTCTGATTGGGTTTGCTGAAAACAGCATCTCCTGTAGCATTTCTGCCCTGAATTCTGTAGTTACATTCCTGGTCCATCTATTGCTGTGTTTCTCTTTGGGAGGATTCTATTATAAGCAATGCTTTGGTTGAAGACTGTGGATTTCTCAGTGCTCCATCACTTGCTTGTGCGCCCTGGAGTCATGAAATGGTACTGTCTGCGTTTCCACAGAGTAGCTGTCCTCTTTTGTGTCCTCTTTCAGACCCCTGCTGTCCTCTGCCTAACATTGTTTGCTGTTCAGTGTGAGAGGCCATCTCTGTAAGCTGCATTTCTCACTACATTTGTCTCTTACTGTGAAACAGGTAGGAAAGGCATCGTTCTTTGTAGGTATTAAGCACTTTTTCCTTGTTTATAATTACAACATCCTTTGCCGTTATACTTGTTTGTTTCCATTCAACGTGTGTTGAGCATCCCATGCTACCCCTAATTTTTCATCTACATATGAAATCAGGGATATAATAGTGAATGTGACATGGCATTTAAATTACTCACAGCATAGGACATAGTATGCTCAGCTGTGGCATGATGTAATTAGCATTAGCTCTATGGATATGCACTATGTGGATACTAAACTCTACCCTGTATCTATTACAAAGACTCACATTGTTACATTCACAATGCGATACCACAAAATCCAGTATAAAGTAATGACTAAGTATGTACTGTTATCCACCAACCTATAGTTAGCTGGATTGTTCTGGTACTGTGGTTGTCACTTGCTAATTTAGTTTATCTCTGCAGTCCTCATCTGGGGTCTTTCATTTGTGTTGGGGGGCATCAAGCTGTACGATGCAGTATTATATACATTTCTATTACTGTGATAAAAACAAGGCGATTTATAAAAGAAAGGGTTGGATTGGGTTTATGATATCAGAGGACTAGAGTGTGATATCAGATGGTGGAGAGAAGGCCTGAAGATAGGAGGCTGGAGCAGCAGCTGAGCGCTCACATATGGACACTCAAGCAGGAATCCAAGAGCACACTAGGAATGGAATGAGTCTTTTGAAGTCACAAGCCTGTCCCCAGTGACACACCTTCTTCAATATGACCACATCTCCTAATCCTTCCCAAACAGTTTCACCTCCTGGGGACCAAGCATTCAAGCGTATGAGCCTGTGGGGCCCATTTACATTCATACTGCCAGGGTTGCTTTTAAGGGGACTCAGAAGAATTATTTCTGGTGTTTATTCTCCTCTAGCATGCTGTCTTGGCTTTTTATTATGGCAAACCAGTGTCTAAGGAACAATTATAAGTCAAGGCCTTCACTATCTTGACTTAAAGACTCTCCACAGAAGAAGAAAATATATTGTTACATTAGGAAAGAAATTAAATTTGCATTAGGAGTTTAATATGTAAGCAACAAAACTTTGCTTAAATGGAAAGTGGGTAGAGGTATATATATTGAGGATATAATGAAGGATCCGATGATGAGAGAAATATGGTATGAGAACTTGAGTTGCAGGTTGTTTCTGGTGCAGCCCCCAGTACTCGGTTTGAATTCCATGTTCAGTAACTCTTCAGTCTTGTGGTCTTACTGCTGTAGACCAGAGGCTAGTCCCCCGTTAGGAGAGACACTGCCAGCTGTCAGTCACAATATCAGCAGAAGTGGTGCTGTTGACTCAGGCCTACTTTTCCCATGGGATCATTCTCTCCATCCACACAACCCTTTCCAGTCTTACAGATTTGAAAGCTAGCTGTGCTTCAGGAACTAGTTCCCAGTGTGACCTGCCTTCTAGAATGTAAATATTGTGTCCTAGCATTCCTTACTGTGGACTTATCAGAGAGACTTGTGGAAATACTGAGGGCAAAAGCTAAACCTCACGGACTACCTTTTCTTCTTGTTGAAGATTTAATGAGCTTTAAATAACTTAGAATGTGGCAGGTCCTGGAGTATCTCATTTGGACATTGGTATTTTTGGGTTTTAAGCACAGTTATAAAGTCCTGAGGTCACAGCGTGTTAATATTAGTGATTTTAGAGTTGCATCTTCCTGGGGACCAAGAACAATTGATTGCAGCAGACTTGAAGTAAGTTTGAAGTAAGTTGGAAGTCATGCTGTTTAACCCCCAAACTCCATTCTTCTGTCTGTGACCTGTTTTTTCTCTCTAGATATGTAGCAAGGCCTGGAGGAGAACACAGGAAACCACTTGTGTTGTGTTCCTCACTAATACACACATGTTTGTATTCAATAATATACTAGGGCTTCTGATTCATAACCTTCTTGCTGCTGGAGAAAATGTGGCAAGATGAGGTAGAAGTGCCTCGATTTCTCCAAGTCTGTTAAGCATGGCTTTTATAGAACATACATTTTTGGTCATGTAAAAGCATAATTAAATTCTATCTGTCTTATGAATATTTCTGAAGACTATACTTATAACAAATAGAAAGATGGCATTAAATAACTCTCTCCCCATTTAATTGGTTTAGAGCTGAGAATCAAATAGAGTCTTATCTCTGGCTAAGCACATGTTCTGTTGCTGAAATATACCCTCGTCTCTTCTATATGTAATGTCAATATTTAGTTTTCTTTATTGCATTATTTTGACTGTATGTGTGCATACATATGTGTATGTGTGTGCATGTGTGTTATAGATAGATAGACAAAGCCATCATGGTTGTATGCAATAAAGCTTGTAGGGCTTTTCAAAATACTACATAATTTTAAAAGTTTAGGACTTTTGTTGGTGTTTACACGTACTTTATTAGCATATTTTTCAATATTTCCTAGGTGCTCAACTGTTTGCTGATAACCTTTGGGTGAGAAGCTTTGAGCTAGCTGTGGTGCATGATAGGCAGGTGTCTGTGACATTCCCTGGACATACAGGTCAAGACATACACGTCTGTGACATGCCCTGGACATACAGGTCAAGAAAGGCAAGAGTCCGGCTACTACAAAGGGCTCTACTACGGCAGATCATATTTCTGATTACTAGGTGACATTAATTTTCCTGGATATGCCAGAATTTTATACTTTGACCTTTATTCAGAGACATTCTGAATATTGAAAGTTACACAGGAAAAAGCAAGCTTCACTTCAGATACTTACAGTCACATCATCACAGGGGACAGAGACAGGAGTGTCAGACTGCCAGGAGTGAGCAGTGAATGTGGCGTTCCTTCATTCTCACAAACAGGACCTTTCTTGGTTGGATTCCACAGATAAAAATAATAAAAAGTGTGGCTCTTGGCTCTACATTTTAAAGATGTTTCTGGAGTACAGTGAATGAGATGGTCTTAGTAAAGAACTCTGGTGACAACTGTCTTCATCATTTTCAGACAACATGCAAGTCTCTTGTAAAACTCCGTCACTTGATCATTATTTCTATTCATTACCTCAAAGCTGTGGGTTGGTAGAGAGAAAATTCATATTCAACATCTTTTTCTTTTTGTTTCTTTTCTTTCCTTATCTTTTTCTTCAATCTTAGCGGTGTTAACACAGGTTACTTAACATACAGATGATATTTTCATCATTAGTGAGATTACCCAGAAATTACGGGTAATGTTCATATGGACCTCAAGTAATTTTTATTCATTTGTCTGTGACATCTATCTATATATCTATCTGTATCTATCTATCTATCTATCTATCTATCTATCTATCTATCTAT
>LOEQ01001366.1:937849-952969 GCA_001685075.1 Bramus lutescens
GAGAGAGAGAGAGAGAGAGAGAGAGAGAGAGAGAGAGAGAGACTATTTCTATGCAACCCTTCCTTCTGTAGGCTGTCAATATTAAATGCAGTGCCTTACTTAATGGAAAGACTTTGGGCTGGACTGAACTGGGATATTGTCCATAAATTGTAAAATTTTGGACTCTGCCTTCTTGCACATAAAATGCTACCAATGCATCATTTTTAGAGACAAGTAAAATGATGATTAATGAGTTAAGTATAAAGAAAGTTAAAACTTCAGTTATTACCCTATGGGAAGAGAGAAAACAGGTCGCCAGCCATTTGATGGTGAAGGAGATGGATGAAAACATGTCAATGTTTCTTTGGAGCTGTAAAGTTGTATACACTATAGTCAATCTAATCCTTTCCCCAATCTGAGGGAACAGATTCTGATTTCCTTGTTTAAAATTGTTTTTCTTGAGCTGTATATATTGCTCTGCTCCCCTCTCTTCCTTTCTGCTGCCCTCCTATCCTCTTCCATGATCCCCATGCTTCCAATTCAGAGTCTGATTTCAGTGGGAGCCATGGCCCCAGAGCTGGTGGTGTCCACCATTGACAGCCCCACTGGTGTTTGCTAGTCAGCTACCCATCTGGTGATTGGCGCCTCTGAGCTTCAGGGTTACAGCTGTGGTTGGAATAAGGTTTGGATTTCCTTTGATTGCTTATTGACCCAGTTATTTAAAATTTTACTTTAATTATAAAATTTTTATTTCAAATGTCTCTTCAACATTTGAACAATTATTTGGCTAAAATTCTCTGGATTATCAGTGCAAAAAAGTTGAAAGTTACTTAACAGCTCATAAATGCTGGGTTTCTTAATGAATACTAAAAATATTCTTTTGCAAACTCAAAAGTTTATTTAAATTTTTATTGTTATAAGGTGTGTATGTACGGTGGGAGTGTGTAGGTGCACATGACAACACATAGGTGGAGGTTAGAGGACGACTTTTAGGATTTGGTTTTCTGTTTTCAGCTCCTGAGAGTCGCGCTCAGGACATCGAGCTTGCTTGTCATGTGCTTTTATCTACTGAGCCCCCTTCTCTGCCCCAAATGAAAAATTTAAAGATAAATCAAGAACACTGGATTTAATTTGGGATGATTATAGCTGTTAAAAATCTTTTCAAAAAATAAAACGTAGGGAAAATAGGTTACATTTGGTCAGATACGTATGTCAAAGTCTTGGTCCTTAGTGCCTCTGAACTTGTTATGTTCAATGGCAAATGAGAAAGTAATGTACAGGATTCAGATTGATGATTGTGAGGAAGGAAGATTGCTTTCATTAGCTTGGATACAATTTCCACACAAGGACCTTCATGGGAGAAAGAGGCACTGTTAAGGAAGGTCAGATCTGACTGGCTTCTGATGACTGTGGAGATGAAAGGAGTCTCGAGCCAGGAGTGTGGGCAGTGCATAGACACCTGTAAGGCAAACTCGTAGACTCCTGAGGCCTCCACAAAGGGACCTGCTTCCGTTCACCTCTAGTTTACTCTCACGGGCCCATGCTAGACCTTTACCCAGAAAATATTTTAAGCCACTATGCTTGTAAGTCGCTTATTTATAGGAGTGGCAGGATATTAGTAGACACCTTCATTGCTGCCTTCGCTGCTCATTTTCTAGGTGGTAGGAATTTGTCTTTCTTTTTTATTTTCAATGAAAATGAACTAATTTTTACTTTGTGTGATCAAAAGAAAACTTAATCACTCCAATAAAGAATAATTCTTATCTCAACAAAACTGAGCATAATTTATTTTACTTAATATGTGATTATATGGAATTTGATAAATATATAGCTTATGAAAGTTAATATTTAGGGAATGGAGAAATGGATCTTCCAGAGGACCAAGGTTCTATTCCCACACACACATGAAACATCAAAACACCTGTAACTCCAGTTCCAAGGGATCTGATGCTTCTGTGGGACCAGACATTCACGTAAGTGTCACGTAAGTGTTCGTGTAGGCAAAACACTCATATACACAAAACAAAAGAAACAAAACAAAAATTGGTTGTTTGAATTATTTGTACGTTTTGACCCTAAGGTTAATTCTCACAGATAGCATATCAAAAGTAGACTATCATAGTTTTTACATAGAGGAGAGGAGTCTGGAGCTCAGTGACACGTGTTAGGACATGTTGTTTCTTCTGGCTCTTTTGTTGGTTGTATTAGGCGTCAGTACTCTACTCATTTTCAACCTTTGGAATCAAATCAGAGTGAGTGTTTAGTCATCATTGCAGAAGAGGATATAATTTTTGCCTCTAGGATGATAATAAACGTAAGGATAGAGCTGACAGATACAGAAGTAAGAAAAAGAGGAGAGAGCTAGGGAAGTAACATGCATTGTCTTTTTTTCCTGAGAAATACAGATGTCCTCAAAGATGAGTAAAATCTGAAGTTGATGTTACTCGTTAAGTATTGAAGTGTTTACCAAAGGAAACAAGAACATTGAGTATGAGGAAGAGGGAAGGTTGCAGAATGTTGTTGATGACTTCACAAGGCCAAAATATTATTTCTGGAGTTATTATGTTGAGACAATCAGAACTTCATATTTACAGAGATTCATGATGCAGGAAGATTACAGTAAACTTGTAAAAGAATTCCCTCTGCACATGTGATGGGATCATCCTTCTGTATCATTTAATTTTAAAACTCAACATAAGGATCGCACATGGATCACATCAAGATTGCCAAACTTTTCTCATAAAGGGGTCTATAAAAATGTTTTGGTCTTGGAAACTAATACAGTCTCTATTACAGCTATTTGCGTACTCTGTACTCAGGTGAGTGAGCTTGGCTAGGGTGCACTGGACAGTGGTCAGCTAGATAGCATCTCTTCCACCACATCCAGGAAGCAGTGGCTATGAACACTTCGCCTTTAAAAATCTTTTCTCCATAGTTTTAAACACCAGTGAACCAAGGATACTAGTGTGCTTTTATTTCTACATAAGAATCTTTTTTATTATTATTAATTTTAGGCATTATTAAGGTAGCTAAAAACACCAGCTTTCGAATCTTTTCACCCATCTTTGCCCTCTCTTTCCGTGCTAAAGGATTGTTAGAACGTTCAGCTAAGGCTGTACTCTGTTCCTTAACTCATGTGGACATGCTCTTCCCTCCTGAGCTGGTAACTATGGTTGATTTCTGTCTTGTACAAATTTTGTTTTCTCTAGAGTTGATGTCTTTTATTTGATCAGCTTTCCTTGAGTCTCATGCTTCCTTTTCATGCCTAATAGTTGTATAAAATGACTATTACTAAAGTTTATAAAAGCTATTATAAAAATCTATTGATTTGGGGTTTTATCTCCTGAGAGTACATCGTTGTCCTGATGTGTTCTGAGGTGGTTGTCTGTAAGGTCTGCCCAGCTAGCATGTTCATCGCTGTCACCATGTATTTGAGAATTTCATTTCTAATTCTTCTGTGTTGCGTCTTCTGGTTCTCAGGTTTGTCACTTCCGTAGCTCATGTTCACTTCATCACCTGTGAAGAGGCTGGGAAGATCACTATTTTGCATGACTTGACCTCTCTGGTGTTGAATGACAGGAGACCAGGATTGGTGTGCAGTCTTCTCTCTGCACCTCCGTGTTTATTTGCTCTGTAGGTCTTATGTTTAGCCCTGTTTGTACACAATTTCTCCGAGTCAGGCTTTGGCTCTGATTAGCCTTCTCGATAGAGTTTTTTTCTCACAGCCTGAGACCGGTGGAGCACTAAATAGGGATTCTGGTATTCTCTGAAGGAATTTTCAGGTAGGTTTAGTTCACTCTTTTTGGCCCCCACCTCTACTTTCTGTGGAACGTAGTCTCACTGAACTGTGAAGGAATGATTGACTTTTTTTTTTAGGTCTATACTGTCTCCAGGAAGTTGGGTTCAACATTTCTGAGAGGTGATTAGCTTCCTTGTCCCCCCTCTTCTGACATATTATACTATGAGATACTCATCTCCTCCCATCATGAAAATGGACTTTGAGTTCTGGATTATTCTTTTCCTACTTATTCAATTGTTTGCAGATGATTTCCAGAGAAGCAAAGAAATAAGCAGGGTCTCTATATCTCTAACCAGTGGCATGCCTTAGGAGATTTTTTAAAATTAAAGTGTTTTTTTAGCAATTTTCAAAACTAAAAGAGTTAATTCTCTGGTACAAAGTAAAACTACAATAATCTCAGCTTTTGTTTTATACTAATGTATGTACTAATATGTGTACTAGAAAATAATGTTGTGCTATAATGCTTAAAAATTTTCCTGTACATTTTCTTTTTTCTAAGCTTTTTGTTATCTTTCTTAACAGGGTGAATTTTGAGTTTTGGGGGTTTTTTTGGTTTCGTTTTTTGCTATTTGCCTCCTGGCAATTAGCATTTCTGTGCGGAATTTTTGTTATCCCTTCTGTCAGTGGCTTAATGATGAAATGATGGTATAACAATGTGGTGACTTATACAACAATGTCAGCTAATTCTCTTGTTATCATTGTCTACATTATTGTGTGCTGTGACATTGTAGATTAAAGGCAAATGGGCAATCCAGTGCTTCTGGAACTGTTTGTGGTTGAGTTCCATATTGTTTTGTTTATTCTTATATAGCAAACAGATACTTGAATAAAGTACAATATTATGTCCACTGATATTACTGCAATAAAAAGTTCCTATAAAATTTTACTGCTTACTTGTAATCTCTCTCTCTCTCTCTCTGTCTCTCTCTCTGTGTGTGCACACACAAAAAAACAAGCATCCAAAGGACCACATTGATTTACTTACTATCTTTGATTATAGGCACAGAGAAAGATCATTTCCTTTTAGCCAAAAAGTTTGCAAAAGAAAACTTGGAAACTTTTATTTAACACCTTTGCTCACCTCTCACTGGCTCTCTCTTTCTCAAGGCTACCAGCTCCCTGTGCTGTCCCAATGTGTAGATTTGAGGTCTTCGTGAGGGTGTTAGTAAAACAGAGCACTGTTGATAGTACAGGTGAGAAGAGGGCTGTGTTCAATACTGTGCTCACTACAACACCCAACAAGTCAGAAATGACTGCCTTCTAGAGGTTGAGAGTAAGGTGCCGAAACTCGTGTGTGTGTGTGTGTGTGTGTGTGTGTGTGTGTGTGTATGTGCAATCATGTGTGCCTGTGGGAGACTCGGTAGTGAATTGTTCTTCCTCATGCAAGGGTTGAATATAGTGTCCCCATTCCCTATGGGTAGTAGAGCTTGAATTTCAGCCTTTAGTTTTAAATTTGTATAGTTTTTCACTTGATGATTTTATTTTGGTGAGGATGCTAGATTATTCTTGTTTTATGGGACTTGCCTCATTAAAATGAATGAATGTTGTGTCAACAGTCTGGAAGGACTCATCTGTAAGTCCCTTCTTTTATCTTCCTGGAAGCATTTTACCTAGAAGATAACTTATTTTAACACATTGAATGATAGTGTCTACCTTGCAGAATTTCCACTCATCTTAGAGTGAAACTTTTATTGTGTGCGGTAGAGTACAGCCAGAGTACAGTCATTACCATCTGCTGTTCGTGCAGTTTTTATTTGGTTGTTCGATCTGGTAAATGACATAGCTCTCTCCTCATGTAAGGGTGTCTTCTCTGAACCTGACTTTCTGGTGTATGTGTATGTGTGTGTGGTGTTGTCCTTGGCCTTAACTATGCCTTAGTAGAGTGGACTTCCCATCTCATGCCTGTCACTGACTTTCCCCAGACATCACTCTGCCTGTTTCCCATTCTGCCTTGGTCTTAGTTGCCGTTTCTGTGATAAACACCATGACCAAAATCAACCTGGTGAAAGGGTTTATTTTGCTTCCTCATCACTTCCATGTCATGGTCCATTACTGAAGGAAGTCGGGAAGGAGCTCAAGGCAGGCGCTGATGCAGAGGCCATGGAGGAGTGCTGCTTACCAACTTGCTCCTCAAGGCTTGCTCAGCCTGCTTTCTTATAAAACCCAGGACCACCAACCCAGGGATGGTACTACCTGCAATGGGGTGGGGGTGTGCTGGGCCCTCTGCCATCAATCACTAATTAAGAAAATGCCCTACAGGCTTGCTTACAGCCAAACCTTATGGAGGCATTTTCTCAAAGTGTCCTCTTCCCAAATACCTTATGTCAAGAAGACATAAAACTAGGTAGCACCCCCCAACGCTGCCATGTTTTAAAGTACAAGGCCCTATAGCCACTGTTCTCACCCTATTCTGATCTCTCCTAGATAGCTCATCCCTTACTAGCAGGCCACGAAATTTATTTGCAATGTTTAATTGTTATAATCTCTCCTCACTTATTTTTAAGCTTTATTTCTTCCAAGAACTGTTTTTTCTCACTTTGTTTTATTCATAGATGCCAAAATTATCCACACATGCTTCCAGCATTCACAAAAGCCCCTGTTATGTGGTACAGGGTGTTTTAACTTCTTCCATGCTGCCATTGCCAGGATGAAAAGATCTAGGCCATTGTGATTTGAGTTTCCACAAGGTGTACCGGGATGGCTGGCTACACCTTTTCCTGATGCTTCTGCCTGCAATTCGTCTCTGTGTTTCCTTATTCTTCACCTATGACAAGTACAGTATCAGATAGTTTTAGGGCGGAGGATAAGGAAATAAAGATGATCAAGGTTCTTTACTCAAGAAGCCTGTGTTCTAGTTTGGGGATACCAAGCGGAGGAGCCGGTAACCAAAGAGGATAACTTCCCATGCTACCCTTGCGCTGCTGGTGCCAGACTGAGAAGTCTGTGGCTTCATGTCTCAGAAGGGGAAGCTTGAGCTCAATCCTCCCTGTTCCCCTTTCTGCACTTGTGTTTCCCTTAGTCATATCCATGAGCCATCTGGAACATTCTAGAAAAAAAAGGACCTCGTTGCTGGAGAAATAAACTAACAGTAGCAAGCAGTATTATCCTCAGTACTTTTGAAGATCAGAGACAGATAATCTCTAACTTTCTTGATTGCTGTCATACTGGAAAGATATTTTATAAACAGTGTTCCAGGGACTAAAGTCAGAATCTCTTTGTTTTTTCTTAGAGTTAAGCTACTTTTATAGACACTGTCACCAGTGCCTCCTCTGTTGTAACACATGTACTGCATCCTGTGTCTTCATCTCTTCAGTGCTGCAGGTGTAAACCTGTGTTCAGATGCAAGGCTAGAGGCCTAGGCTTATTTAAACCATCACATTCACTAACGTACATACAGATACACACATGAGGGAAGCAATATCTTTCAAAGGTCTTCTTTGGAGCCAGTGTACAATGTTGTTATTTCTAGATCAAAATCTTTGAATTTATTGACTTCCTGAAGTAAACTATGAGTTGTATGGACTTGTATTTTCAAATTTATTGTTAAAATGCATTTTCAACAGAATACCCTTTAGACACATTATTTTAAAACTTCCTGTCTCTCCCTTCTCATTGGTGGGATGGCTGCTTTCCTTCCCTGGCTGTCGTTTTTGCATGCCTGTGGACCACACAAGTTTCTAAAACTACAGAACTATAACACTATAAATTCTAGACTATAAAACCTCATTGGAAACAAACAATGGAACCCACGGTTTTTAAAGAATCAGCTGCTTTTCTTTCAAATGATTTTTAATTATTACCTTTCAGTATTCCTAACTTAGTAATGGTTTAGTGTTTTAGAAGTTTTTTCTGTTGGAAATAAAAAGGCTATCAATTAAAGACATAAGAAATTGTTTTGTTCATTTTAGACGTTTAATGTTTGAATTTTGTGCTACAAGTTTGGTTTTAAGATTCCACTGTATTTAATCTTGATATTTTATAGAAAGCTCATACAATTGTGTGTTGAAGATGGACTTCCTCTCAAGCACTGTAGGCAAAGAAATTTGAAATATTCTTATAAAGATTCTGAATGTGTCTGATGTCATAGAGAGTAGGTTTGGAAATAATTAAAATATTTGTTATTTTATAAAAATGTGCCATTATCTCTAGGCCACTACTGTTCACATATGT
Organism: Bramus lutescens; assembly: GCA_001685075.1. Lineage (NCBI taxonomy): Eukaryota > Metazoa > Chordata > Mammalia > Rodentia > Cricetidae > Bramus > Bramus lutescens. The sequence continues at coordinate 945,798 of LOEQ01001366.1, forward strand.
TTAACTTATCCCAGGATCAGAAATGAACCTCTCAGCTGCTGTATAAAACTGCTGAGTTCATTAAGTGCAATTAAAGACATGGAGTGATTGATATTCTTTTCACTCTTTAGTGAATATTTGAGCTAGGATGCAAAGTGTATACCTTGAATTTTAAAGTAGTTTAGTTTCTAATTAAAAAAGGCTGCAGATAAATCTTAATGAGATAAAAATAGGGATCCCTGGAATTGTTGTTATTGTATTGAAATTGTTTTTGTTCAGAATTTATGTGACAAGGAAACACCTACCTTTCTGTGGCTTAAACTTTGTGTGTTCTAGATTCCTGTTAGGTGGGTGTTTAAAGGGGCTCTCAGTGGCCAGGAGTCCTACCAAGGTTTGATCTGGGGAATTTGTTAGTTGAGCCTTGAAAGCCCCATTTGTGTGGGAGGTCATTTGACTTGGTTCTTTTAGAGTGAAAAACTACCACATAAAAATGAATCTTTTATCAATAAAATTCTCAGATTATCTTAAATTTGTATATGGATTAATGAAATTCTGGGTCTGACAGGAAACACTTGAATAACTGACAGATTGGGAAGTTTGAAGTATGCTGAGTTTACAGATTGTCTTCTTAAAGATACGCTGTAAGTCTGACATTATAGGTTGAGCATCTGGGTCCATTATACTTGTATCAGAGAATTTTATTTCAAGAATAAAGCCTTTTCTGGGGATTTAGGTGAGAATTGGAAGAGAGATGGAGGTTCACACAATTCCCATGTTTTACCCTGTAGCATCCTCATGTTATGGTCATACATCCTTGATATTATACAGGGTGAGAGCTTATGCTCCAGAATGTGGTGCATTACACACAGGGTTTTTGAAAGACTTCACTAATGCTGAACTTCTGTCAGCTTCTCTATTGTCTATGTTATGTTTTCAGAGTAGCACAGCCTTGATGTATAAGGCTTTTCATTTAATGGAAGGCTCCATATGGTTATTTAATTTTATGTAGTCATATATAAAAGTCATTTTAAGAACAAACAGGGGCTCCAGATTTTACTAATGAGGCTAATCTACTCTGAATGATCACTGAGCACAGATCCCAGATGTAATCACAGCAGCAGGACTCAAATTTACCTCTGCAGTATCACTTCCCATGTCACGGATGGCCGTGGGCCTGTCTCTGGCCTGACAGAGGCCTACCTAAGTCCTTAGAGTAGGAATCTTTTCCAAACGTGCTCTCCACTGTAATCCCAATGATTTATCTGGTGCACACCTGAGAACAAAACAAAACAAAACACGATGAGTAAGATCCTCCAATCCTGAATAAAAAGGATGTGTGGCCTTGGTCTTATGGAGAGAAAGCATGTATGTTTTCAACATGGTACATTTTGTAAGCAATTACTTCCCTTATCTATCCTGTAAACATCCAGTGCCTCATACACTGCAGTTCTACTATTTTCAAAATAATGAATTAATTCCTTTCCCTGGTGTCTTCCAGTTTAAGTGAGCTTTGTTTAGCTTCTTCTTTATAAACATATTTGCAGGCCTTTAGTCACCATGGTTACTGTCATGGTGTTCTCTAGTTGGTTTATGATCATCTCTTAACATCTGGCAAAATATTTTTAGTGTAGGTGATCATATCAATACAGGTTTAGTTTGGTCCTTGCTGTATTCTCAACACAGGACTACTTAATGTTATAGTTTGAGATAGTGGCTATAATCATTTTAACAGACTCATTTAAAAGATGGCTAATTTAAGTTTTTTGGTCACCCTTGTAAATGCTAGATAGATATTTGAGGTACCTCATGCTCAGTGAGCCACATGTTTGTTGGTGGTATAATCTGACCTGCCATCTTCCACAATGCCTATGTTCCAATATTTGTTTAAGATTTTGAACAGCCTTTGGGTTGTTTTTATATTTTATCAGTAGACATGTAATGTGTGAAGGGAATCATTAGATTTGTCAGTTGAAAAAAGAAAGCACATTTTTGAAACAACAAAAAACTTTATATTTTACACAAATACGTTTGAAGTTTAGTACACATATAGGAAAATGTACATGTAAATGAAGAATAGCACCAAGACCAAGAAATAGAACATGGTCCAAGAAGTCCCCTTGGTTTTCTTTCACTGGGCTTCAACTTGATTTGTGCTATGAAATAATGATGATCACCCTGAAATAATGTGCATAGGATCACACAGAAGTACTTTACAGTGATTTGGCTGTGCCTGCACAATGCTTTGTGTTGTTTGTTCATGCTGTTGAATGAACTTGTAGTTTGTCTTTCTTGCTATTGTCTAGGAGTCCTTTGTAGTGCATGATTCTGTCTCTACTACTGCAATCAATATTTACTTTATTTCTTGATGTTAGTAGAAATAATTCTGCCGGAGAGTCTGAGTACATGTCTTTCGTTAACTTTTTATGCTCATTTTGGTTTGATAAATACTTAGGTAGAATAGCTAAAATAAGCAGGAAGTATATGTGGTGGTTGATTTTATTTTTTAAGAATATTCATCTATCTATTTATTTATTTTTTGAGACAGGGTTTCTTTACCCAGGACTGGTTGTCATGGAACTCACTGTGTAGACCAGGCTGATCTTGAACTCAGAGATTCGCCGCCTTCTGCCTCCTACGTCCTGGGATTAAAGACGTACCACCACACCTGGCCAATTTTAATTTTTAAACTGATATAATTTAGGATCTCTTTGGAAAGGTTTTCCAACGATTGGCCTATGTTCATGCCTGTGATAGATTCTCTTAATTGGCTTAGTTGGGACGTGATGAGCCACCCTGATGAGCCACATGGCATTTCCTGGGCTGGGCCCTGCACTGAATACCAAGGGGGAGAACTGGGCACTAGCACCCAAGCCTTGATGGGCTCTCAGATCTTGTTGTGGGTGTGATGTGGCTGGTTCTTTCTGCCTGGAACCCCTTACCTGGATGAACTGTTACGTGAAATTGGGAGCCAAATCATTTCTCTCCTAAGTTGCTTTTGTCACAATGGGAACAAACAAAACAGACAGCTCATGCTCCACCATAATGGATATTAATGTTTCCATGTTATCTTTTCCAATATAACTGCACATGTGCACGCCAGTGGGCTGTAATTCCAGTTGTTCTGTTTCCTCACATTTCTGGCCTTAGCACTGACCTTGCCTCATTTGGGCAAGATTAGCAACTTCCCACTCCTAAAGTTTTTCAATCTTTAGTCAAAATGTTTGACACATATGTTAGAATAATTTTTAACATTTTCTTTCTGATGCTATTGTAAAATTACCATTTAAATATTCTGATAATATTTGTAATAGTATATGTTCTGGTGTATTTGTAATGTAAATATTCTGATGCTATTATAAATATTATCATTTAAATATTCTGATGCTATTATAAATGTTATAATAAATATTTTTATATTTAAATAGTTTTCTTTCACCGACTTTTTGGTTCCTGACTTTCCTAATTTGCTACAATTTTGATTTTTGTTTTTTGAGATAGAGTCTTTTTGTGTAGCCTTGGCTGTCCTGGAACTAGCTTCGTAGACTGGCTGTCCTCAAGCTCACAGAGATTTGCTTGCCCCTGCCTCCCAAGTGCTGGGAGTCAATATTTTTCAAATAATATTTTTATTAATTCTTCAAAAATTTCATACATGGTATTTTAATCATATTTACCTTTTCTCATCTCTTTTCAAATCCATATCCACTTAACTTTCTTTCTTCATTAGTTCTTTTAATTTGATGCATGTAGCCCAATTGGTACTGTCAATATAATTTTAGGGCTGTGGCCAACCCATAGCGCATGTTAGGTCTACCAGAGGCCATACTCTAAATGAAACTAAGTTTCCTACCTTAGCAACTATCAGTTACCAATAAATGGGTTATCTTTATCATGCACCATCCTCCCAAGCTCAGGGGATTGTTACTATATTTTATTATGAATTGTTGGACTATTTACAAATCCAAATAAATCCTTTTTTTCCCTGAAATCATTGAGTTAATCATAGGGCTTCGACTGCCTTTTCCATATTGTTCTCTAAATGACAATGGTTGACTTTTGAATTTTAAACCACTCTTGTAGTACTAAAATAAACCCTAAGTAGTTGTAATGTATTATCCTTTATATACATTACTGAATTTGATTTTAATGTATTTAAGACGTTTCCATATGTATCCAGGAGAGAGAAAGTACAATGCAGGCATTAATGAGCACATTGAGAATGGAAATTAGCCTCTCTCAGGAATGGACCCCTCATTGTCCAGTGCAGAGTAGTCAGCCCTGAAATCACATGCAACAAACAACAAAAATGGACTCAGCAGGTTGTTTTTTGTATTTTTGCATACATATTCATAAATACATACTTACACACATGTAACAATAGTAACAAAAAAGAGACTGTCTTTTTTGAGCATGATAATTGGGAGGCATTGGAGGGGTTTGTGGGAAGGTAGCTAGGAGGGGTTGAAAGCAGAAAAGTGGGGATAATTTCAATTAAAAACATACACAAATTGAGTGACTTGGTACATGTGCCATGAACACTTGTTGAAATGTGTTTTATAAGATGTTTTTGCTTAATTAGATATAGGCATGTGTTTATGTGTGTATATATATGTATGTATTATATTATACATATTAAAGAAATTGGGCTTAATGTGTGTTAATTGTGTTTAAATGAATTTTCTCTCTGATTTTTCTGGCCTCTGTCAGGGCCCTCCAACTTTGCGTGTGTTGCGCATGTTGTGATCTTCCTTTCAGTCCGTTGGCAAGATGCTCACTGCAGCTATACTCTTGAGCACATACAGGATGAGAAGTCTTCTCTTCCCTGACCTTTTGTCCTAAGGGAACTTTGTCCCTTCTCTAGTAACGCTTCTTCCTGCACATCTCCTGTCCCTGATAACAGTAAGACTGTATCGTCTCTCCTTTGATAGAATTATAAAATTTTGAACTGAAAGAGAATTTACAGAAGTACTTGCTCAGGTAGCCTCCCTATTTCTGTAATGTGAGAGTAACAGACTTATGATATCCCCAGATATTACTTTGAACTAATAATGAAACCTTTTGCACCTCTGTGTTTCTGAATTCTTCAGAAGCATAGTTTACTAAAATTGCCTCAGTAAGGTTGATGCGTTTGGCTTTTTTCTGAAGTTTGTATTTGGAACTCCGTGAACAATAGGGCAAGTTCGGAAGCCAATTAGACCTGGGATTTCGCTGCTGCCTTTATTTCTGGATCACAGTGCCCTTCAAATTCACGGTTCCCTTTTCTGGATCCCAATACCCTGTGTCTACGCTCCTGCCCTCCTGGACCCCAACATTTTTATGTGCTCACCTGCCTTTCCGCTTGTGCCCCTCCCTGTCAGGTGTCAGTGCTTGGGCTCCTGGGCTGCTTTCTGAAACTCACATTGCCTGGGTGCTGGTTTCTCAGGGCTCACTGCCCAGCCCCCTGTCCAGACTTGCTCCAACTTGGATTTTCCCTACAAGATTCCTTTCTCTCTTTTGACTTTTGAATAAGGAGGAGAGTAGCCCCCAAAGGATTATGATAGAAGTAGCTAAAACTTTGTGTATGTAGATTTTTATAATTCTCCATCCAATTTCTGACTCTGCAAACTGACCTCTGTACTGTTTTAGATGGCTGCCCACACCCTGCATCCTCATGATTAGGAATTCCGTTCGGAAGCTCCTGTCCCATATCTTCTCTCACTGCTACTCAGACTAAAGCAATGAATTTGGTGACGTCCATACATCATACCTGGTTCAAAAGACCCTAGAGCCCTCCCGCTTACTAAGTGTGGATCAGCTGAAGCCCATGGCAGTGACTTTAGTCTGTATACTTACATACACATGGGAAAGACCCATTCCTCCACCAGAGCCCTATGCAACTGTGTCTTGTAATTTAGTCCTAATAAACAGTTCTTTAAAAAATATTTAAAATATTTTCATACATGCATATATTATCTATTGAGTCTACCTCCATTTATTTTTTACATATAAAGGAAAACAATTGTATAGTCAGTTCACTTCTCCTGTTACCACCCTCATCTGGATCTTATAAGGATACTTGAGGATGATGAGTTAGGCGTGTGAAACACCTGGTAACTGTAGTGCCTGGCTACCAGTAGGCATGGAAATGCATTATCTGATGGCATCAAAAACGAGGAATTCCGTTTGTGGATCCATGCCATGAAATCTGAAAAGTTCTACAAAGAAAGTCCGTCTTTTCCATTAACTTCCATTCTGTAGTTGCATCCTGGTGCGTCCAGTGTCTCCAGTGACAACTTAATCCTCTAAGAGTTTTATTCTTAGATTAATATAGTTTCTAAAGCCAAAGTCAACTTTTGTGTCATATATCCACAACAGAAGTTCTTTATTAATACCAGTACATGTTTGGAACAATTTCTGTATTTGATCATTGCAAATACCATTTTAATGTCTTGTTCCTTTAATTAATGTTTTTGTCTTAACTTTTCACATTCATCCCTGTAGAATGGCTTAGTTTCAAATTCCAGGAAGATTTACATTAACTGTGTATTATTAGAAGTAGAAGAAATATAGCATATAATATGTTAGTTTTCAATACTTTAATGATCCCTGGAGTATATATAATAAGACTGATTGGATTGTAAAATGAGCACATGCACAGAGATATTTCAAAAATAGTATTTATATATGCACAGATATGTGTGCAAGATGAATGTAAACTAAATGTCATGCTCATGGAAAAAACTACATTAAGGTGATCCTAGGGATTAATTGTGAGCCTTGACATATATGTCAATCCTTTTATATTTGATTGGTTCTTTTCTGATGGTTATAAGGCCATGTAAGCAAAATGTGAAATGTTGACTGCTATGTAATGGTTGAAATGTTTACATAATAAAACGGTCAGAGTGAGTTTATACTCTGATGGTGGCTGTTGGCTGTTCATACTTAATCCATATTCTTGAAGTGATCTATGGAACCATAACTGAATGCCACAGAGACAGAACCATACTTGGTACATTCTTGTTTAATGATTCTCCTAGCGAGTGTATTAAATACTCACCTGAGACTGCTGCTCTGGGGCTTGTCTGTTTTTTTCCAGGGTTGGATGTGTGAGCATCATAAGCTTACTCTTTTCTTTAAAAAAATATTTTTGTGTGCGTGTGACACATACACGAGAGAGAGAGAGAGAGAGAGAGAGAGAGAGAGAGAGAGAGAGA
>LOEQ01001366.1:962633-979553 GCA_001685075.1 Bramus lutescens
CTGCCACTCCACCTCTAGCAGCAGGGGCGAGGCCACAAGAGCCTTAGCTTGAGGAAATTCTGCTCTCTCAGCACCTACTCTTTCAAAGCTATAAGAAAACTTCTCTAAATCTCTGTCCCTCTAAACAACATAAGATTCAAAGGTTGAGGTGGAATCCTGCTTCCCAGAAAGGCTGAATAGCAAGCACATCCTAGCTCACCTCCTTGCATCTCCAGTAAGTCCTGTTTCACCTAGCTCCTCTTTATAAACCCCTCTTCACCTGACTCCTTCCTACAACTTCCTGTCAATTAGTTGCTGACTCAGCTGCCAGGCAGCAGGTGGATTCTATTTCATCAAACATCTGCATCATTTTACCAATGTTCCAGAGCATAAACAAAAGTAACACACCTTAAAATAATATTCTACAACAGTTATATATTATATTTAGCATATGACTATTAATGTAGATTGGGTTTACATTATTCTAAAAGTTTTGCTTAAAGCATATCCCTTCTAGTAATGTGGCTTGCAAACTGTGTTTTCAGATCTGGAATCTGTGGATTCAACTAACTGTGGATCAAAAGTTTCAAAAAAATGCCAAAAACCATGAGTGCAATTTACTTAAATTTTCCATATCGGTGCTTCATTGAATTGATTCTGTACCGATGAAATGGGGTGTGAGCAGATTCGCAGTCTCTCTCCAACTTTTGTTGCACCATTGTTATCCCTAAGCCTGGGATGTTTTGTGCCTGTTGTCAAGATATGTTGGCTTTACCTCCTCTTGTCATTATCACACAAGTAATTTAATGTAACAACTATTTAAATGATGTTTATACTCTTTTAAGCATGCTTAGTAAGGTGCCCTTGATTTTACAGTGCAAATTCTTGTCCATTAGGGACATGGGCATCTATCCATAGAGTTTAGTGTTCAAAGGGCATTCTGGACCCAACTTCTGTGGATGCCAAAGGATAACTCTACTGAATGATGTCCAAGCCTCAGAGTCATAGATTCTGTTTCAAGGTCCTAGAATACCCTCAGCTGCCTGAAGCATCCTAAATGTCAGAGGTAATTAGTCTTCTGTTCCTTTCTTCCATACACCTCCCAATTTTCCCCCACTTTTAGTGTTTCCATGTTTAGTGTGCATATGGATCCTTGTCCTTGTTCTCTGCATAGTTAGGATTCATTTTATATTGGGTTACAACACTTTTACCTCTTTGAGGGTCTCAGTTTTGTCTACTGCTTAGTTCCAGTGCTTTTAACTGTGAATAGCCCTTCCTAGCTATACAGAAAGTGGTAGAATGAATGAAAGAACACTTTTTGGTATTCAATAATCACTCCAGAATTTCAGTTTTCTCACTGGTGAAATGAGAATGGTAAATGTTTTTAGTATCACAGGTTAAGTTATAAGTAGTGTTTGACAATTCAATAAAAACATTAAAGCATTATGTACATATGAAGAATGAACTTGTACCTCCTCAATTTTTGTTGTTCTTTCATTAAAGACTTTCAAGTCAGACTATTTTTAATAATCAATATTTTCAGATCACCTCAATCTTAGGTGACTTTTGGAGCACTGTAACTTCATATACACAATTAATATTTTAATATGAGCATTAATATTTATCTTTTAGCATTTTGAAATTCTTAGGCTTTTATTATATAGCTTATCATCTTAGGTATAGCTCTAGTTTTGTCTCCTCAAATATTTACATTCTTGCTTAGAACTGGGATGGTTTTTTTAAGGATATATTTTACTACTTAGACTTCTTATGAGTTTTTTGTTATTTTGTTTCTTGACAGGAACTCACTATGTAGTACAGGCTGCCCTGGAAATTGCAATGTAAACCAGGCTGGCCTTGAACTCAGAAATTTGCTTGCCTCTCTTCCTGAGTGTTGGTATCAAAGGTATCTGCTACCACACGCTGCTTGTACTTTGGTTTTAATAAACATCTTTGATTTTAGTCAATAATAAAGTTCAAGCTAAAATTGAGGGCTTCTACCTTTGTTCCAAGAAATGATGTTGTCCCTTTTAAATATTGCAATAGGTAGCAGTGTGCAGGCATGTACCAACCCCAGAGGAGCACTTGCTATTAATACCTTTGTGACCTTTCTATGATGAAGATGAATGGTGTTGGAAGATACTAACTAAAACTAAAATAATACTAATGATGGCCTAGTCAAATATGGGCTCCCCAGTGCTTTCTGCAACTTACGTGGTTGGTTATTACAGCATGTGTTTATGTGAATGAGTGAGTGTGAGGCAAGGGTAGCTCCCTGTACAGAAGTGTGTGGCGTGTCCACCTGTTCTTAGTCAGCTTTTTCGTTGTTTCATCAGAGGTCAGAAAGAAGAAATCCTCAGGTCCGATGGCCCTGCTCATATAGCTACTTACTTTAGTGCAACAAAAAATAAACACAGAAGGTTTGCAGCATTCAGATTTGACAAGCAAATGTTCCAATCATGTCTGAGATCATAACAGTGCTTTGCTTAGGGCTAAAAATGTAACTCGGAAAAAAGAGTCAGAGAATCCACCCTTCACTTCGTAATGTTCCCTTATCCGTAAATTGTCTTGCTGGACTCAGTCCTACCAATTTTCTCTCTCACTTGAGTTTCCTTTGAAGCTGTTTGGATAGGTGTATATCTCTGCCAAGATTATGGGACACTCAGTATTTACAGAAACATTTATTTCTAATTATGTAACTTACAAATTAAAATCCCACTATAGTATCTTAAATTATATCAAAAGAAAACTTTGGGATTTACAAAATACCTTCTCTTAAAATGCAAATGTCTGCAAGTGCTAATTGATGAGCCATCAAGTGTGCATTAATTAGACTGTATTCCACTAACACCTAGTTGGATCCAGCTCCATCAAAGCAAGGTAGTTGATTGTTATCTTGTAGAGGACTGGGATTTTTATAGTGTGGTTACAAGTTTTTCTAAATATTCTAGCATTTCTCCTTTACAAACTTTCTTGTTATATATGGCCAACTATCCCTGTCCCAGCTGCATTGAGAAGGCCCAAAGGAAAAGAAATATGCAGTAACACTTAGGACTGTGACGTGCTGAAGAGATCCCCTTTGGTCTTAGTGTTCTGAAGTATTAATGGATGCACTTCCTTGTAGACCAGAAGGGACTGACGGTGATGAGAGAAAATCAGGCCACTCAGGAACTTGAGAGAGCCTTAAAAGGAAAGAAGGTTGCCTGTGTCAAAAGACCTCTCTCTTCTATCAAGGAGATCCTCAGGAGGAGATAATAGTAGGAGAGTTCAGAGAGAGAGAATAGGATGCTCCATAGAAACGCAATGAGTAGGAAGACATATTCAGAGTTACACATTCAAACAGCATTGCAGACTGTAGTGGAAGGACAGTTGTCTCCAGCTCCTAAGCCTTAGAATCTTAAAGTGTGTGTGTACACGTGTTCACTAGTTAATTATTTAAAGTAGGTTTTAAGAAATGGACAGAGGGGGTGCTTTCAAGGGGTGGAGAGGAGAAAAGGTATGATGGAGAACATGTGTTTTAGGAGAGAAGAGATCTAAAGGAATACACTAGGAAGCTATAAAACACGAGGCAGCTAAGCACACTAGACCCCATGATCCAGGGAGGGTAGGAGCAGCCTCCAGCTGTCCAAGGAGTCTCTTAAATTGTAGTATATTTTAAAGTCTCTACATGTATGATTTTTTCTGCCTAAGAATAGAGTGTATCTTTTCCATGATAGGAATCCAGGCTCCCTTCACTTAGGGAGGCATGATTGAATTTCTGAACTTAATACTGACAGTTTGAACATTTCATGTTCTCCTTTTAGATCTCCTTCTTTTGATGTTACCAATCAGTTTTGAATGATCAAATGACATTTCCTAAGCAATAAAGAGGAAACCCCTCTTGTATAGACTTCAGTAGCAGAAGCAGGTTCAGATACATTTTCTTTAATGATTTCAACCTGAAGTATATTACATTTTAAATACAAATTTGTATGCAATCTTAACTATAAACAAACTGGAATGACTTAAAAAGTGTGATAGAAGATGATTTTCACAACTCAAATAGCTGAAATATACAGACACACAAAACCTGAGGCGTCTCATAGTTCTTAGTTGATAATAGGGTTAGAACTTGCTTCTTCTAGACTGACAGCTTACTGTGGCCACTGTATTCACTCGAAAAGGAAGCTAGCGTATGATGGTATAATGAGATTTTCTAAATAGGTTGCCTTTTAAATGGAAATTATACCAAGCCTGTAGTTAACTCCTGTAAAAATGAAAGTGTGTACTGCATTTGGTGTTGAAAAAGGAGAGAAACATCTTAGTGCAGAACCTCAAAGTGAAGGTCTCAGAAATGTCCTTGGTTCTTTAGCCAAAACGCCAAAAGGAGCGCGCTGGCATCTAATCTGACTGGACTGTACAGAAGCGTGTGGCTTAAACTCCTTTTAGACCCTAGTTCAGTAGTTCTCTACCTGTGGGTCACAACCCCTTTGAGGGGTCAAATGACCTTTTCCCAGTGTTGCCTAAAACCATTGGAAAACATGTATATTTACATTATGATAATAGTAGCATGACAGTAGCAAATTACAATTCTGAAGAGGCAATAAAAATAATTGTATCGTTTGGGGTCACCACAGCATGAGGAACTGTATTAAAAGTTCACAGCATTAGGAAGGTTAAGAACCACTGGTTTATAAAGTCTTCAGAATTTATTAAATGTTGATTCATTAGGCTTTACTCTTAAGCGTAATAGATTAGATTAGTCAGAACTCTTGAATGTCTAAGGAGCTCAAAGACACAGGTTTCTGTTTTATGAGTAGTTCCTCCTTTAGACCACAGGGAAACAACCGCAAATCTAAGAAGTAATAGGTAAAGATCTTGCATATTCTTTACCCAGTTTCCTGAACAGTGTTATCTATGCTTTCTCTCCAGTTTTGGTGCTTTTCCTACGTGATTTTAAGGTCTCTAGTCTTGAAGGTAAATGCTACAGTAGCCGTGATTAGGGTGTAGTTGAAGCATTAAGAAAACACTATTTTCTCTTGGTCAAAGGAATGAAATTTACCTCTGACTTTGGGTAGGGACCTAACATTCACTCACGCGTGTCTGTGTGTGTGTGTGTGTATGAGTGCACATACACATACATGAATATACATTTGCATGCTAGGTTCTGCTTATGAAAGGAACAAGTGTATTTTATCTTTCTCTTTCAGATCACCTTACTAAATACTACAATTTACAGATGCATTAATTTTCCTGAGAATTCCGTTTTCTTTACAGCTGAGTAAATCCCATTGTGTGCATGTACCACATATTCATTATTCAGCAATTGATAGACATCTAAGCTAATTCCATTTCCTTGCTATTGTGAATAATGTAGCAACAGGTACAGGTCTCTTCGGCAGGATATGGAGTTCTTTGGATATATATCCAGGGGCGGGCTAGTTCATTCTCATGGGGAAAGAACACCCTACTCACCGCTGGCCCATACGCATATACAGAGTAGTGTCATCTTTATGGAAACCAGGATAAATTTTTCTCAAACCAATACTAAAGCTCTGTCGCCTAGGTATACTTATGTGGTCTTTTCTCTAGCCTTTGTAACTTCTATTTTAACACATGAAATATTTGTGACTAACTAATGTAGGCAAACATTTAAAAAAATTAAAAAGCAGAGGTAAACTCTAAGATCCTTGAAGTTTGCTAGAACCCACAGGGAAAGGCGACAGACAGTCTTTGCACTCTCTCTCTCTCTCTCTCTCTCTCTCTCTCACTTCAAAGTGAGGTGATGGCAGCTCTGTTGCTCCAGGGATCTCGGTGGTGAGGTTCTTCAATTTATTTCTTCAGAATCATCTTGAAAAAATATGGAACCTTGACTCAACAGCCCTTCTTCTCTTAGTATTTAGTTATGCAATGATGATTAAAAGTTGGAAGAAGAGATGTCAAGATGTCCCTGGAATAGCAAGGCTAACCCAGAAACTCCCAGGGAGCAGTGGGCCCTCAATGGGTGGCAATAGAATTTTTTCTCTCCTCCAAGGAAACAGGAAGGCCTGCTCTTTAGACACTGAGAACATTTGTGCTTTTGTGTGACACAGTCAATGCATTTCATATCCAAGTAATGTAAAAGACATTGGCCTTCCTTATTGTGACATTAAAATCATGACCATTCTGTTTTGAAGTGGCTGCATGACAGTTCATATTAGAGTTCTTTGGAGTATTTACAGAACTTACCTTTTTTCTTAAGGACAGAATAATTTGGAACTGAGATCAAGTGAGTGGGACACCAGAAGGATTTGTATTGTGATGGGTAGATTGATGTGACTAGTTAGGAGAAGTAATTTGCAGATTCAGCAGCTTGATGACTGCCTTTTGTTTTGTTTATTTGTTTTTTGCTTTTAAGTTCTGTGATGTGACGAACATCAAGAAGCAACACGGAATAATGGGCATAAGTCGGGTAGCAAAGTGATGGGCGCTGTTGCTGCTTCTGTAGGCAGACCCGATGGCAAGGGTAGAAACTCTCAAACCGCACACACGCCTCTTTTTCAAATAGGAACTTCTATTTAAGTAAGTGAGGTATATAGCTGTAATAATTGAATATAATGAAGGCAATATCATCTATTCAACAGCTACTTTAATCTGAAATAAATTTTGTGTTCACATATAGTGCATAAAAATATTTGGACAAATTACTTTTAAGCCTTATAATTGTGTATACAGAAGTTTTTGTGTGTTTTGTAGCTTAAAACCTGTGTAATTTTTGCAAGTTTAATATTTAAAATTGATATTTAAATAGAAGTAGAATATTAAGATCTTGAAGTAGTATTCTTCAAACCTTTGCTTTTCGTTGGAAGTCAAAAGCTGAAAATGGATACTAGAATGATTGAAATGAGTACTCGGCAAAACACGTTCCCCAATAAGTTTAATTTAACCTACCTCTTTGGGTTTTCTAAAACTAAATATTTTTCTTTTAAATGGAGAATTGCTTCTTGCCTGCAACTATAGTATCTGGTAGCCCAAGGTTGTCAAAAATAAATCAGGTTAATTTAAGATTTAGACTTTTAAAAAAATAGGAAATGTAGTTTTAGAACAGTGAAAATTTTGGTTGAAATACACTGGGTACTGTTTTGACAGTAGTGTACTTTATAAGAAATAAATAGCACAAAGGCTTTTAAAAGTTAGTAGTATCTCCATATAAGGAGAGGAATGTAGGACTGGATTGAATTTTTGATACACAATCTTTTATTATGACATTGGGTTGATTAATACCTCAGCCAAATCATTGTTTTAAAATAAATCCCTCCTTTTGCTATCCATTAGATGTGGAGCTGTAAGCACACACTGAACCTGCATCTCCTTCGTGCTCCTCATCATTCACTTTGGGGCAATGCCAGTGTCTTGGTTACAGTGTTTATAGTCTAAGTGGTTTAGGAATTTATCTCGGGCAAAACAGTTGCAAAGACTTTCCTGCTCTATCTGAGATACACACAGCATTGAATACGCTGTTTAGAATAAAAGGTGACACTCTAGGACTCTTGAGCATGAGGTGCCTTTCTGAGGTTTTTCTTTTGTTCTGAAAACGTTTTTAAATGTTCCCAAATTGATACTTGTTAAATATCAAAACATTTTAAATGTGATAAAATACAAAGGTGACCACTACTCAGCTCATCTTATCAAATCCAGCAGAAGTAATTATTGTCAAAGGTGGGCATGTAAATTTTATTTACAAAGGTAGGCACAATAAAATAAGTATATATGTATATATATCAATACAAATTTATTTGAACTAATGTAATTTGTCATCTGTGCATGCCACATTATACACGTGAAAGTCAGAAAACAACTTTCAGAAGTTGGTTCTCCCATTCACCATGTAGGTTGTCGGGATGGAGCTCAATCATCAGGCTTGGTAGCAAATGCCTCTGCCTGCTGAGTCTATTGTTTGAGAAATGTTTTCAAATGTCTACATTGCATTACATCCCTGTTTAAAACTTTCAGCTCCCTTCCTTTGCTTTCTCTTTGAAAGATCTGCTGTGATTCAGATCAAAAATTACTCCTCTTACTATGAGTAAAATGTAAAAAGAGAAGAAGACGTTGAGAGAATGATATTGAAGGTATTGTGAGGTTTTAAAGGGGAAGGAGGAGTGGTTGTGGTCTAAATGCATTGTATGAATGTCTGGAATCACCAGAGAATAAATAGAATAAAATTTACCAAACAATCATTAAAAAAGGTTTTAAAACTTGTAGACAATTATTTTTCAAAATTTGGTATTTTGGGAAATTACTTCTAGCACCATAAATACAGCACAGAACTCCTCTAAAACATGCCAGGTCATGAGCATAGCAGTGATGTGTGCTGGGCAGGAGCTAAGGATAGTTCTGATGTCTGGTAGAAAAAAACTCCCGTATCTCCTCTAAGAGACCACTAGTACAATATTAGATATAGAAGACTTTTATGACATTTCTCCTTGAAATAACATGTGAAATAATTAAAGACAAACCTATTTTGTGTTAAATGTTGTTTTGCAGATTTTTTGCTTTATTAATGAAACATGATTAAATTTATTTTTATATCGACTTATTTAAAAACATTATTATTAACTCTTTGATAATTCATACAATGCATTTTGGTCACATTTACCTCTTTCCTAACTTCACCCAGATCTCCTCCTACTTACTCAACTTCATATAGATTACATGAAAAGAAATGTATTGGGAGATAAATTCTGAGGAACTACTTTTAAAGTTTATTGTTTGAGTATTTCATATACATATATAATGTGCTTTTATTCCTGCCTCCAATTAGAGCTGTCCGTATGTGTATGAGTGTAGGGCTCTCCAGCCACTGGGTACCACATCTCTGAAGAAAGCTTGCTTTCCCTTGTCCAGCAGACATCAGCTGCTAATACTTCTCCCTCATGATGTTGATAGCCTTCTTCACAATGGGACTGTTGACTAGCTTGATCTCATGAGAGTCTTGTGCAGGCAGTCCCAGCTGTGGAGTTCATGGGTGCAACAGCCTTGTGATGACCGAAAGACGATAGACTGCGTCATTATGGCTTGTGTGTAAAATGACACAGGTTCTTGAGGAGGAGATGGGAGGAGAGAGATGTTGGGCTGGGCAGCCAAGAAAGTGACAACTAATCTATTTCTGTTGGTTTGTGCTCTTGGCAAATTTTTTAATGCTGTGAATTTCTTTACTTTTATGAATGTTTTTAATTTCTGTAGAGTTGCCATGCATTATTCAAGATTATAAAATGATTTGAATTTCAGGAGCAGACAGGTTTTCTGATGAGGATTCAAGCTGTGTAATTATGAAACCCATATAGGTTAAAAGTTCAGAACTCGTTAGCTTAATCATTTAAAAATAACCAATTTATAAGCATGGCATTTCATTTTAGAGGGGCACAATTACAATATATCTGACTAAAGAACTCCTAGATCCTTCCTTATACAGAGAATGTTCATCCTGCACACCACATAGCTTATTCTATAACATTACAGAATTTATAAAGGAATCCATATTTTATGAAGGTAAATTAGATGTCATGATGTTAGGCAAACTTCCAGTAATTTCTTTAATAGTTTTCTTGTCCCCTTAAAACCTCAAGGAAATTAATGGATGAGTGCCAAATATCAAAATGTTTGGTCTATGGAACCCTGTTGCATATGTCCAATCAGACATTTCAGGAAATGAATTGCAAAGCACAAACATCTCAGACTGAAATATAAGGAACTGAATGTCCAGACCTGAAGAATTTGTTGATAAAGGAGTTTCTTGTAATAAGGCAAACTACACACAGCATAAAAATTACCATCAACCACTTGTAGATTTGTAGCTCAGTGGTGTTAGCTGTGTTTTTTGATTTGAAACCAGTATTGCTGTCCATATTCAGAACTTTCTGTCACAGGACTATGTTTAGATTTAGAATAAAGTAGTTCAGCAATCCCCAAGAATGTTTAGATGAATAGAAATGCTTAGAACCATTAAAGATTTTGACTTTTTGATACACATAAAAATGAGCTTTGATATTGTAACTGCTCATGACAGTCATCAGTGCAGTGCGGCCCTTGCCTGGATTTGCAAGGCTGTCAGAGGTGTGACATGATTCTACGAGAAACTACGTTTCTATGAGATGTGATGGTATTGAAAGAAAAACTGTATTCAAGGGAAAACAACCTTCATAAAGAGTCGTTTGAGGTGATTAAAAATGCCACAATCATCAGCTGTTAAAGATGGGACATAAAAATGTTATTTATGAGAATTTTGACTGGCACGAAGATTTTAATGTGTATTACCTTGCTTTGCTAATCAACGTGATTGAGATGCAGTGCCTGTAAAATAGAACTTGCTCTTGGCTTTCAGTTACCAGAGATTTCACATTTACCTTCTCTTCATTTGAATGCTGTATAAACCCCTCTGAACCTGAGGGGTCATCTCTCTCTCTCTTTCATAATACTACTGTTACTATTGAGAAGAGACTTTTTTTCTGATGCTTGGAGGATGATAACAGAAAGGAATCTTTTTATTAGTTCATTTCATGCTTGGTAAGACTCCAACTTTTACAACATTATAAAATTCTGAACCCAAAGGCACATTTCACCACCAGAGTACTAATTACCGCAGAGAACTGGAGCAAGTCATTATGTAGAAGTATTTATTAGTGCTGCCCCATTTTAATGCTTTTCGGACCAGAGACACTTAAATAAAAGGTTAAGCTGTTTCGTCACAAAAGTAGGAGAAGCTGCACAGCTCATAGAACACCGCCATATGCAGTGCAGGAGGTGGGACTGATTGCAAACTATGCCGCTACTTCCCATAGCTCAACATCACATCTTTAGAGCAGAGCAGGGAGTGCTGATGCAATGCTTGATCCATGTTCATGGTGCTTAGACACTAACCATGAGGACCCTGGGAAAGCTCCCTTCATGGCGAAAAGCAGCACAGTCATGTGGGAAGCAAGGGTCACAGGACAAGCATAGTAAAGGTTGGAGTGTGCCGGAGGAAAATGTGGTGCTTACACGAGATTGTACAGACATTTGAGAATGGCAGTAAGGGAAGTTAATTTGAAATGTTTGTCATGCGCGCGCACACACGCACACGCACACGCTGTCTTTAGTGTGAAATGTTATAATAATTAAGTGAATTAAGTACAATATAAATGAAATAGTAAATGTAATTCAATTATGCTTAATAGATCCTTACTATCTATCTTTCATGTCTAAAACATTAACTAGGTGGTAGATGAGGGACGAAGAAGGATGAAGGCTGTGCCTCTCCATGGAAGAATGGTAAAATCCAGTGCCAGACTTTGTGTTTTTCTGAGTATCTATGAACTGCACAACCCAGAGCAATGCACTGTGTGGAATACAGGACTGCCTTTATTTGGCCAAGTTCTGGTGAACTGTGTTATGAGTTAATTGTTTAGTCTTGTTTCTTCATCTTCTCCCCTCTTTTCCTCACCCTTCAGTGATGAGTGTTTTATTTTAGGAGCACAACATGCAGTGAGTGCTCATCCAAGCCTCACAAGTCTTTAGGTATTTTTTAAAAGCATGTTTTGAAGAAAATGAGCAACTAGCTTGTATGTATTTGTAAAGGCAACAATGATTTTTAAAGTAGCAGAAAGTTCATCTGAATTTCAGAAGAAAAGGAGGGATAATTGAAAAGAAAATCTATGATGTCCAGGAGGAGGTAGGTGATAGAGGAAGACTGGAAAAACATGTGTCTGAGCCCTTCGTTAATCCCATTATGTGAAGTGTCAACTCTGAAAAACTTTGGATGAAAATTTTCCTTCAGTTGGTCCTGCAAACGTTTCTGGCTCTGGTCTAATTCCTCGGAGTTCCCAGGCTCGGGTACACCCAGACCCGCAGAGGACCTGGCTCAGGCCTACTCCCTCAGAGAGGTCCCATACTCACGCTCAGACTGTGAAGGTTTCTGGTTCCTGTGTATTCCCTTTGATGTCCCAGACCAACACCTAGACCCGCAGAGGTCCTGGCTCAGGCCTACTCCCTCTGAGGTCCTAGCCTCATGCCCGGCCCTGCAAAGATATCTGGTTCCTGCCTACTCCCTCAGAGGTCCCAGATTCACGCCCAGACTGGCAGAGGTCCTGGCTCAGGCCTAGTTCCTGTGAGGTCCTAGACTCGTGCCCAGACCTACAGGGGTTCTGGCTTAGGTTTACTCGCTTGAAGGTCCCAGATTCAAGTCCGGGCCCTCAGCGGTCTCTGGCTCTGGCTCACTCGCTCAGCAGTTACTCCCCAGTACCTGTTCCGGTGGAGTTCTCTGTCTCAGGTCTGCTCTGTCCCAGGTCACTGGCTCAGTTCTGGTCCGCCAATGTCCCTGGACTAGATCCACTCCTGGTCCCATGGAGCTTGCTTTCTCTCAAAGACAAGAGAAAATGATTGGGCTGATGGACAAAGAAAGATTATGAGATAAATTGGAGAGAAATATGGAGTCTTAGGGGTGAATGGCAACTATCCAAGATAACAATGAGGTGAGTAGAAAGAAACAGTAAGCTCCTTGAGACAGATTGTTCCAGAATTTGAGGTTTCTGAGATTTTTTAGGAAGGTAATAGTTACATGTATCCTGTACTAATAATGCATCACATATGGTGTGGGGCAGTACCCTGTGATCATAGACATTAATTTTTCCTAGCTAACATTAATATTTATACTTAGTAGAATAGAGATGATAAATAGCCTCTAGTCAGTACAGTTTGTGTCAAATTAATGAAGAGAGGAAAACAGAGTAAACACTCAACTGGGTTTTCAGAGAACACCGGATGTTAGAATAATGGATAAGGGAGTATAGACCTGTGCAATTTGCTTTGCATGTTTTTGTTTGCAGGGGTAATGGAGATGAATCAAGGTGCTTAAGGTTTGAACGTCAGCAGCTCTGAGGAGGGAACACATAGGTCTGTGTTGTCTGAGATGGCTCAGTGGGTCCTTACTGACCATGGCCATGGCTCTGTGTGTCTCTTTGTACATTGTTCACACTGTACACATGCTCTGATTGCGAGCAGCCTGAAAGAGAGAGCATCTAAAAACTGCCCAGAAGACCACAGTACATAACTGTTTTTATTGTTACTGATTAGGCTATGTTCTGGTGGTACTGAGAAATTTAAAGTTTGAGACAAACACATGGTGCAAATCCAGGACTAAGGAAAGAAGGAAGGAACTAAGGTTTATGTACGAGAATGTTTGAAGAAACTCCCATTATAGCTTTCTGTCTCATATATATATGAAGCTTTCTTATATATTTTATTGATGTATTTGTCATATAGTGGTATTCCTAGACATACTTAGTAGGTGGTAAATGACTATATAAATTAATTAACAATCATAATAGTTAATTATTATAATTCATTATGAGCTATCTTCATGACTAAGTATATGAATTATTACATTTGTATATGTTTATATATGCAAAGTTTTGTAATATGTTGGCCAGATATAGTCATAATGGTCCATTTATCATTGTTGATGTAATCTAACACACACAAGATTTCTAAATCAATGAGGATCTGTTCTAATTGACCTCATATAATCTCAAGTGAACACAATACAAATGCTAAGATAGGGGCTTTAATAGGATATTTAAACAATGGTAATTAGAAATGTTACACAGCTTCCTGGTGTAATCTCTTTGCCTTTATATTTACTTTCAGTATTGACTACTGTGCTCTACCCAGAAGGGTCAATGAAGCTTAGGGTAGGAGTCTGAGGGTTGAAGAGTCTGTCCGCAGGACCCTTGGGACCTCATAGTCCAGGCAGCATCTTCCCAGTCCAGGGTCAGATTCAAACCATGCTAAGGGTGGAATCTAAACCTCAGTTTTCCAAATCTGGAAAACTAAGTATCCTTTTGTAACTGGAAAATTCTTTTGAAATATATAAAAAGTAAAATTTTTAATTGCAGACAGAATTCCCTGTGTCTCTTACACAAATGCTTTATGATTATGGATAGATTAAATACCTTTCATACAGGCAGACTAACATGTACATATTGCGTTGCTTTTGCTGTTAGAAATCATTATGTTAAATATATCAGTTTGGAAATTATTTTTCTAACATTGAAATTTAGACACAGATAAAGATATTTTAGGCATGGAAAATTTATAAAAATCCATTGTATCCCTGAAGTAATCTAATTGTAACATCTTGACTTACATAAGAATTTCTGAAATTTCTTAGTGTTCCTAAGAAACACCAAGTCACCTTAGTCTAGTTTCTGATTTTATTCTCGGGGATTTGCTTTTAAAATCAAATGCAAATTCTTCTTAGAATTGGGACCACAGCAGGTTTCTGTGTTAAAAGTGTTAAAGTTAAAGCATGGTGGTATTTCTTTTAAAAGGCCATAATCAATATTATGTACACGAGAATAGTACTATGGAAATCTTTTAAAGTATATTCTTAATGTTTGTATTTGTACTATTGAATAACAAAAGGAATAATCTAAACTTTTGTGGTGGGCTGTGAACAAATAAATTTAAAGAAATCTTTTTCTGATGGTTGAGATTTCCTAACATAGCTGTGCACGTGATTGTAGGAGGGTAGAGGTCAATTGGAAATAGAACCCTGGATGTGACAAGATTCACTGCCTTCCTTTCATTCTCTTTTGTTATTACTGAAGAGGTAAACCCTATTTCCAGCAGGATTAGCCAGTTCTGAAATGCTTGGATAACTCAGCTGGTCTGAGACAGAGTTCTGATAGGGAGATGTAAGAACCTTTAGGGCTGGCATTATACCACGTGACTGCCATTTTCATGGAGAAATATGTTATGAAAGAAACAAAATGAGCAAAAGGGAGAGCATTAGTTTCTTTGTGCTCAAGGCTTTTGTGCTTACAAATTATGTTTCCTCATGTCACACAAACCAGCCTTAGGTCTTGTGAAATTTATTAGTCTCTGCTCTCCATTTTCTGATCCCTTGGTTATAGTATCGCAGTACAAGCTATATCTGATTCTTTTTGAGGCTCACTACTGCAGAGCACAGTGATGGGGCACTGTTTCCCTAGTGTCTGGGGAGGCAGAGGCTCCCCTGTGGTAGTATCCCATAACTGAGATGTTCACTTACTTGTACATTTGTCTACATAGGCTAGGTCCTTATTATCTGCAACTCAGCAACAATGTACCTTAGTGTCATTCATTTTATACATAATATAACATTTCTGCATTGGAATATTTTCAGAGAATTATAGGCTAAAAATTTTCTCCCAGGGTAATTTTACTTTTGCATGCTTATAATTTGATCTTTACTCCAGGATTAATCACTTGCTAATAACTAAAGGATTTGTAACTTAAAAGATGGTAAATTTTTAAGTGTTTGAGGAATAATGGGAAATGTATTTTTAAAGGCTGTAATAATTAAATACTATTCAAATACAAAATAAACAGAACCATTAGAAAAATATAAAAAATTATCCATGGTTTTGACTCTTAAGAGTAGTCTATTTATTCTATGCTTTGGAAAAAAATGTTAATACTTCAGGGTCTAGAGGAATAGTTGTTGTTCAAGCATCAGGACCTTAGTTCAGATCCGTGGTACCCAAATAAGTATTCAGCTGTGGTGGTGCATACCTGCAACCCCAGTGCTGGGAGAGACAGGGATAGGAGGACCCTGGCATCTTACTGAATGCCCAGTTAACTGGTTAGTTCCATGCACTGTTAACAGATTCTGTCTCAAAAAACAAAAAAAAAAAGGTGGAGAATGATTGAGAAAGATACCCCAACATTAACCTTTGGACTCTGCGGGCATAGGATGGATGAGTGCACCTGCATACACTAGATATACATTCAGATGAGTTTCACACATACACACTTGCATGCACTGTATACACATGCAGATTAATGGGTGCACTTACACAACTTCAGGAAAGTTCTAGTAGAAACGCAATCATGGTCTCCCTTCATCTTTTTCCCCCTTATATTGAGAATAGTTTTCTCACATAATATATCTTGATTATGAGTTCTTCTCCCTCTGCTTCTTCTGGTAGACTCCATTACATTTTTAAAGTAACTTTAAGAAGTTGGTTGGGGGGATATATTTGGAAAGAAATTACTCTACTAGAAAGACATTCGGTTAAAGTCCTTGTAGATCAAGAATTTAGGATAATAGGAATTGATTACGTCTAGTGGATGAACAGATGCTGCCTCTGGTGTTAGCAGCAGTGCTGCTTCCGTGTGTGCCTAAGAGAGAGGAAAAAGGAAAGTCTGTCCATTAATGTGTTCTTCACGTCTTCTAAAGATTTTAGATTTATTTTATGTGTTTGCATGTTTTGCCTGTGTGTGTGTGTACCACGTGTGTGTTTTGTGTTACTGGAGTATGAAGAAGATATGGATGTCATGGAAGTGAACATGTGTTTGGTTGTGAGCTGCTATGTGGGTGCTGTGAATTGAACCCAGGTTCTCTACATGAGCAACAAGTGCTCTTAATTAATGAACTATCTCTTCATTCCATCTCATGTCATCCTAATACATAAGCAAGTTCAAAATCTTTACCCTACCAAGCAATTGCTCCCTAACATATACTTTAAGATAATCTGGAAACATTTTATTTTAAAGCTTTACATGGAAGCATTTGAAGACTATAAGGTATAAACACCTGGTATAGTTGTAGATGTGCTATCAAAAACTTAACTTCATTCTGAGGCTTTATCCACCATTAGCAGTGTTTTTGACTAGGTTCATTGAACTGCCTGAGAGACTGTCCACCCACTCTTCCATTGCCTAAGGATTTGAGTGAACACCCCTGCCTGAGAGACTGTCCAACTACTCTTCCATTGCCTAAGGATTCGAGTGCATACCCTTGATTTTTGAGGAGTGATTCCATAATAGAAACTGGTAGCTTAGATAGCTTTGTGAGCCATCCTCTTGATTGAGGTCCAAAATTTTTCTATATCTGTCTTTCTGTCTGTCTGCCTCTCTCTCTCTCTCTCTCTCTATATATATATATATATATGTGTGTGTGTGTGT
>LOEQ01001366.1:988043-998215 GCA_001685075.1 Bramus lutescens
GATATGGCTGCTTGTACATCTGTCAATCACTGACAACTAGAGATGTAACTTCAGTTTATGGGTGTCCTGTGTGCTCCTTGGCCATAGTGATTGACATTTGCAATGATGCTTTTGCTGAATCATCTCAGGCAGAGCAAATTTGCATGCCTTGCATATTTTGTAATGTTATATGAATGCTCTGAACATGACTTTTTAGTTAGAGGAAGTGGTCTCATGTATGAAATCTCAGGTATTGTATAGTATAGCTCTGTGGAAATCCAGGAAACCCAAGGACAGAAAGGCAGCACCATCTCTCTCTGTGTGTCTCTGTCTCTCTCATTATGGGGTGGGTATTGTATTGTATTTTCTTTTGTCCTATTTTCTTCTTCATATATATGTATATATATGCACACATACACACATACATACATGCATGCACATACAAACGTTTGTATGTGTTTGTACCATTTGACTCTTAATCATGATTACTCAGGGTGTATTCATTTAAACAGCATCTGTAAAATTCTTATTCTGATCAAGAAATTTTGGTTGGGTGTATAGCCATGAATAAAATACATACTGGGAATTTTTCTTGATCCAGTGGAGAGACAATAGTCAATTAACCAATACAGGTTACTAACAGCTTTAAAATGGCCTATCTTGAGTTCCCTCTTGCCCCATAGATCTCCATCCTTAATATCTGGCTTTGCTTTTAAAGATATGCTTCTAGTGAAATGTCTAAGAAGTACATCTATCTTATGGATTACTTAATTTGGAGTAGTCTGTTGTAATAGTTATAATGAAGTGATTATTTCTTAGCAAGCAAAGCTAATGGAGAATATATGTAGACTGAGGGATGTTTTCAAAGCCTAGTGGATTCGCAAACAGTTGAAGAATTAAGGCCAATTGCCTTCAAATGCTCATCTGTTCATATTTGAAATTAAATCTCTTATTGGAAGAGAGAAATGTGAGTGATGAAAATCTTTGATCATCTTATTAGTAGATATCTTTAAAGTGTAAATGAACTGCTAATTTAATTCACTGTAATGCTGTGTGAAATAATGTGTTTTTACTTAAAAATTTTTAATTTTGATAAGATTATGCAGAGTTTTAATGACATCTAACCTTCTGGTTACTTCATTTTCCCTTTTTCATATAGTTACTGCATGTTAGCAAACTTAATTCACTGAAATATTTGACTCATTACTTTTCAATTACACTGAAATAATAACTAAAGAAAACCTGAGGTGATGTATTGTCTTTATTTTAATGTGCTTTCAGAATAGGTAAAATTCTTACTTTTTCATAGGGGGTAGTTAGATGGAATAAGTAGTCACCTGTTTTTTTTTGTTTTTTATAAAAATGACATGTAACAAGAATATTCAAGGATGATTCGATAATTGTAAATAAATCCAAGAATGCTGAATCCACCCATATTGCTCTTCTCTGCTCCCGTTGTAAGTTTTGAAACACAATGTATGTTTATTAAATATTGCCTCTAAAAGTTTCTTTGCTTGAGTTTTTTTCTGGTCAGTTCATATCATTATCAGTCTTGTCTGTACAGGAATTTATAAGGTCATTTCTGTTGCTTGAAATTAGATTAATTGGTGTTTGGCTTGATTGTACTAATTTAATACCAATACATATTTATAGCACGAATTCTAATTGGTCTTAGTACTAAAAACCCAGAGTCAGATATTAGGTGGTGAAAGCTGAAAGATTAGAAACGCAGAGCAGACAGCACTAAAGTTCTTACCGCTATGAAATCCTCAGACCAAATGGGATGTCCCGTCTCTACGAGTCCTCAGACTGACCACATTGAGCTCCCGTCTCCTCCCGCCTTAGATTCTTCTCTCTGCCCAGCCATGTCACTCTTGTCTCCACCTCCCTAGTGTTGGGATTAAAGTCATGTGACTCCCAAGTCCTGGACTAAAGGTGTGACACTCCACTGCCTGGCTCTGTTGTGGTCTTGAACTCACAGAAATCCGTCTGCCTTTGCCTCCCAACTGCTGGTTTAAAGGTATGTGCCACCACTGCCTGGCCTCTATTGCTAACTAGTGGCTCTTTTGACACTCTGATTATCAGACAAGCTTTGTTTGTTATAGCATAAATAAAACATTGATTTCTTAAAACAGCAAAAAATCCATGCATTGCTTTCATGGAACTGGTTAGTAAGTAAAAGAATGGACATGGTCCCTTGACAACATGGGCATTCATAATATGCTTGCCAGTCCTTGCCAGTTCTATCAGGTGACTTTCATAATCATGTCTGTAGGGTAGGTTTCTTTGCATTTGGTCTGTAAAAATTTGCATAATAATATGGTATTGTGTTTCTTTAAAATTTTAAATGTCCTAAAGTAAATTAGTGGAATCAAGGTGAAAACTGTATATTCATATTCTAATATTGGTTCAATTCATCAACCAATCTGAAAAAGGCTCCCATTAAGCAACTTGCATTAAAATATGGAAAAGAAATCAGGCAGTCTGAAAAAGAAAAAAACATGAATTGATGTCTGTAGGTTCTTAGTGTGTTTCTGTTCAAACGATCGGGTCAACAGACAATAGCACAGAAACATCATCTGGAGCCCCAAGTCAACAGCAAGCATTCAGTAAATTTTAGTCATACCTGTTAGATCAATTTGCTTATGTTTGTTTGCCTTCCAGATGCCAAATAACAGTGGCTGGAAGAAGATAGTACCTTTATTTTTAATATAATATAGAAGCCTGTGCAGAGAAGGTAGTATTGGAAGTGGAAACCAGCATTCTAATTTTACATTTCTTTTTCATTATTATGAATTCGCAGTAATTCATAGCCATATTCATGTTTGGGTTTATATAAAAAACATGCTCTTGGCTCTCTGTCCAGCTTGAGTTCTGTCAAACCTCTAGACTATATGCCATACCATGTGTGAATCTGAATTAGCAGCCATCACTCTGCCTAAAATTATGTACCTGCAAGGGAGGCTATGAAAGAAAGATTGTTTCTGACTTTAGTCAAATACACAGCTAAAGCTTCATTGTTTTTTATTAGTATTAAACTATAATAAACACACCTTTATGCTTTTGATGTTGAATGTCTCCCAAACGTTCATGTGTTAAAGCCGTGGTTCCTGTGATGGAGCTTTCTGAAGTTAGTAGAAACTCTAAGAGCCAAGGTCTTAGGTCAGTGGAGATCATGAACCTCAGTCTTTTATTTTCTTTTTGGATTTTAGCTGATGAGATGAGCATTTTTTCTGTACTGCACATTTTTGCCACAGTGCACCACCATCACCAAAAAGGAGCCACCCAGTTTTGGTCTCGAGTTTGC
Organism: Bramus lutescens; assembly: GCA_001685075.1. NCBI lineage: Eukaryota > Metazoa > Chordata > Mammalia > Rodentia > Cricetidae > Bramus > Bramus lutescens. The sequence goes on from LOEQ01001366.1 coordinate 991,330, forward strand.
ACAATTCAAAATGTACCATTCCTCTCCATAAGTATCCTAGATATCTTATTATAGTGACAAAGCCTGTGATTAATATTAAAAAATTTAGGATAAATAGCAAAGAGAAGGCAGTAATGGGGAATGAGATTAGTTAGCATAAAGTTAGAAATGCCTATGTAAGGCACATAATAAATACAGCGTGTAAGATTCAGTGTCTCAGGGGAGTTAAGATGAAGTTTATCCAGAGACTGGAAGGGCTCCTTTATAGGGGAAACTCTCCTTATTCCCATCTTAAAGGAAAATATACTATCTTTCATATCTGGTTAGAAAATTGCATTTTCCTCAAAATATGAGTCAACTTTAACACAAACCAAAGTTGACTATAGAGTACCACCTCTCATTTACAATTCTAACCCTGATGTGATGCCATAGTTGTTCATTATAGTTGAATCTTTGATTTCAACCACTGTCCGTGGAGACTTTGGGTTATGTGTGTCTCCTCTCTGCTCCATTTCCAGTTTTGTAAAAATGATTTCTGTTTGCAGTGACTGCACACTGGAGGGAAGCCCACTGACATTTCTACTGTCTTACACAAGCACTTAGTGAACAAATTATTCATGTGTTGTATATATTTAAATATATTTAAATCTTAGGGCATTACCAAAAATGGAAGAAACAGAGATATTTCCCTCATCATTTTCTCTGTTTTATAGACTAAGTAGATTTAAATAAACTTTTCATCCAATGATAAGTATTGGGACTTATAGACAGAATTACATACTTGCTAGAAAGTTAATTCTTCTGCTTAGTTGGTCAAGACATTGTTTTATGAAGTGAAAATTGTCATGACTTTGTAACAGCACAAAATAGATTTTAAAAAACTGTCTAATTTGCATCTTGGGAGTAATGTAATTTGTTCATATCTGGCTAACAAATGTTTTCTCAGTGACAACTTCTTGTTTAATAGTGCTACTGAATTAGCTTGTCCTATAATTTAAGCACAGGAGGGAACTCAGATGCCTCCTGGAATAGTCATGTTGGTTATTGTACCCTCTGAGGACACTTTCTCTGTGTAAAGGCAGCATTATTGGCATCTTGTCTATGCTGCTTGGCGAGCAAGAAGTTCAAAGCAATGCAGGCTGATAAATGCTTTCATCTATTGGGCAGGTACTGGAATTCCCTTTTTCGTAATCTTGTTCATTTATCTGTTCCAAATGGTATTTTTGGTCTCCACTAGTAAGGATGAAAAGATTGCAAGGCTTCCATAAATACTGAAGATGTGGCTGTTGCCAAGTTTTCTGATTATGTGATGCTCAGTGGAGCAGCCCCTAAGTGTGGACAGGGAACCGTCTAGCTGTCTCTTGGTTACTTGAGAATGGCCAGACTCTGTCATGTCCACACCTCTGCTTCTCTGTTCTGTTTTAATGAGCATAGAGGGTTAAGGAGAGCCCTTGAGAGGTAGCATTGAAGAAGGAGGTCCTTTCATTCGAATGTGGCTATTGGAATATGATTTTTATTGCTTGACTTTTTGATGTTGTACCTATCTCTAAGAAATTATTGGTTGATATTTTCATGTAACTATTTGGACACTTTTTGATATGAAAGAACATGCATCCTATGTTAGCTATGTTAATTTTCTTGAAAGACTTATTAGTTATAGATTGGCCTTTTTACCTAACAAAATCTCTTAGAATATTTTCTTAGTGGGATCTAGGCAGATTCCTTGTAGGGTAACTCAGCCCATGATAATTATTTGCTTTGTTTCTAATTTTTTTTAAGAGGACAGTGCATTTGTGAAGAATTTATAGTTTGCTCTGAATCAAATATCATCCCTTTTATCCATAATCATCACATTTTGTATGGGTTTTTAGGTTGGAGGTGAAAAGCTAGATTTGGTCATGTTGTTGTGTAAACTGAAAATTCTGACACACACACATACACACACACATATTCATGTATTTTTAAGTGTTCTAAAAGACAAACAGGAATATTTTGCTATTTGGCTTGATGGATTTTTTTCATCCTTGTTGTCAGAAGACAACAAATTCTTACCATTGCATGTTTTGATGAGTCTTCATTTGCGCTAAATTTAGTTTTTACACAGACCTGCAGTAAGCCAGCTTCTTCTACTAATGGAAATCATATGTGGTCACAATTTTAATTATATCAGTGGTGTCCGAGAGTCAACCATGGTGAAGAGGGTTCCATGAAAAGCTATTCTCTTTAAGGGGTGGAGAAAACAGTGAGAGGCCAGGTGATGGACTGTATGGAGGGTAATTCATGGGAGAAAACAGTAACAGTGATCATAAACCAGATTGAATAGCCAGAAATATTTGAAGAAGGCTACCATACCATGATTGACATGTTGGTCTAACTTAATTACTAATATGACCTGAGAATAAATTCCAAATTTCTTCAGGCAAGAAATAGTGATTTTTTTCCTATGCAAGAAATAAATTTGCTGATATTGAGTTCTTATGTGCCTTCTGGGCACAAAACAAGAACATGAAAAGTGTTGTTCTCAAAATTACCAACCTTATGGCTAACACTTTCCTTAATACTAGTCTCATTATTTTCTGCTCCTGGTGAGAAACCTCTATGTGTTACTTTCCTTGGAGTCTGTGGTGTTGCCTTTGATATTCCAAAGCACTTCTCATTATGCTCCATTGCCGTTCTCCTTAAAAGAGCAGTAGCTATAGTTGGTTTTATTACATAAAATTTGATTGGCAATTATTCATATTTTCAAGTGTTGTTGCTAATAAAAATTCTAATATTTAGCTTCTTTTTATCTCTTTTGCATTTTAGCATGCCTTTTCCTGAGAAGATACTGGCAAGTAATTAATAAAATGTTTTACAAACACAGTTGTTTCTAAATGTTATGTCTGATTCATACTGAAGTCTTTTATGGATTCTATGCCCCTCATGGAGCAATCGTCAGTAATGTATTCACAGCAAGAATGTACTTTAGAATTAATTATTTGTGTCATTCATCCAGATATTCCCTAACTATAAATTATTGCTTTCTTCGTCAGTATAAATTTGATTTTCACTGTTTGGGGTGACCTCTGTCATCACTGAATAGTTAAAACTTCCTTCCATGAGTCCCTTCTGATTGTCTACAACATTTGGGGTTGCATAATAGGCATACAGCATTTCTAGGCAAGGTGGTCCTTAGATAATCAGGCTATTAATTATTTATGAAGTAATTTTGTGGGACTAGAATAGAAGAAATAAATTAACATAAAATACTGTCCTATCTTCAAATCATTCATGATCTTAAAGTAGAGACTGGATGTACTTGGAAATCCATCTGTGCCTGAAGAAGTAACACGGGTCATGAGTGCTGTGGGTGAAGAAGAGATTAGATTATGGGTGTGTGCCAGCAAGCAAGGAGGTCACAGAACACTGAGCTTCACCAAGTCTATTTACAGTTACTAGATTCAAGGCCTCAATGTAGGCAAGATGAAATGGGAAGAAGGAAAATGGGAACATGTCATAAATAATAGAATATAAGACTCAATGTAGTGGTGAGAATTTCTGTACTGAATTACAGAGTAGAAGTTTTAAAATAAACTACAGTTGATTAAATATAAGAGAAGGCAAAGAAATCTAGAATTTTTCCCCTTAGAGGTGTCCATCTTCTGTTTAAATTATGACTGTTTGAATAATCCATTAAAAAATTGTTTACTCAGTAGGAAAGAGAACTCTTTATAGGAAACAAGATGGGTGGTCTTGCAGACACAGTCAGGATAGTAGTTGAAGGACATGACATCTTTGGTGTGGTTTTCCTTATCTGAAAAATAAAAACCAGATAAATCACTTTGTCATATGTGTGTACGTATGTGTGTATATATGTATATATAATGAATAATTTATCTGATTACTCTCAATGAAATAAACAGTAGATATGGTTAAAATAATGAACCAGAGCAAACGTACTGGTGTCATCTATTTGTCCTACCAGCCTCTGTCCGCAGCAGCATCTCTCAGTGGAAAGGAAGACGTGTGCATGTTTATCCTCATGTTTATGTTTCCAGTCACAAGAATTTCAGAATTTAGTTATAATCTTTTGCTATATAATTTTGATGAGAATGTGACTTTGAAGATTGCCTTCCCATATATTTCCAGTTCAGTTCCTGGGTTGTCTCCATTCACCTGTTTTGTCACATATTTTCAAGATGGCAGCGTAGGTGCTGCAGTATGTTTTAGTGCTGTGGAGCAAAGGCTGGCAAACTAATGACCAATTCATTTGCTCTGCTATCTCATTGTCTCTCCTCTGGCTGCTGACCCCTCTTGGAGAAAACCAACAAACGAGGAATTTGACTGGCTCCTTCCCTTGTCTATTTTAGTGGTAGTTTTAAAACCTTACTGTCTTTTCGAAACCACGATGAGCTCTTGGTTGATGGTCTTTTTTTCTACTTAACAGGAAAAAAAACAAATGAACATACACAAACCAAACAAAAACAAAACAATAAAACAACAACAAAACGAAAGATCGGGTGCCCAGTCAGAATCTAGAGTTGTTAGTGTGTACACGGAAGGCTTGGTCATACTGATACCCAAGGCTCTTTTGTCTCCACTTGCTCTTTCGGTGTCATTTCTTCCCTTCCCCTATGACCTTGCTGCTTTGTCTCTCTTGTCTGCTGTCTCTAGTTTCCTTCTTTGAAACATTTCTTAGTCCATAGGTATGATGCCTCTGCCGTCTCGGTGGAATTCAATCATATTTCCTCCAGGGTTCACTTTTGTAATCTTGTTAGGGAACTTTGTTGGTGTTTCCTGGTGCGGACAGTGCAAATCACTGAGGAGTTTTGCAAGAAGAAAAAGCAACTACTCATAAGGCACCAAGCTGAACATGGGGAGAAAATGAATATATTGAGCAGGGCACTACACAACTCTCCTAGAGAAGCTGCTTCTTTGAGTGGACAGTGATTAACAGAGAGCCACAGTTGGACAGGTGAAGAGAATGCGAGATTTTGGAGCACTCAGTCCTGAAGGAGATCTCTTTCTCAAACCCTCATTTCATGGCTCGGGGATCTATGCAGAAGCCGAGATGACAGATTATAAGACATAAAGCTGGCAGATGACTTCAAGGAAACCACATCTTCCAGACACAGCAGAACTGATGACATAAACCTGAGGAGCCTATGACAGCATGCAGACGACCTGCACAAGGTCAAACCAGACAAGGCTCCAGCACCGAATAGGAGAGGCAGACACAAAGTCCCAGACCTAATCATGGGGTGCTATTTGCAATTAATAATGATTGCAAAGGGAAAATCAATTTTCTCCAGTTGTGTGTCACTGAGTATATCAACCACACTCCAGGTCTGCTCCCAGCTATCTTCACTGCCTGTAGCCCAGGGTCACCCTCTGTTTTCAAAGATCCTGATCTGCCCTCCACCTACAAGCCATCAGTAGCACGTTTTCTCTCCCTGGATTTCTCTTCTGCCTCCAGCAATTAGAATGTGTTTTGATGGCAGTGATGTGACAAGATGAGGCTTAGCAAATATTCTGACCTAAGGTCAGCTCCGATTTATGACATCAAGTGCTTATGGAAATGACATCTCACCATGCATACAGGGTCTACTTTATTCTAAGGGGAACTATTATGTGGCAGTGGACATCATGGGGGCTACTAGCCCCCATGCCTAGCAATTTAAAATCTGATTTCTTGAAGAAAAAATATGTTTATGATGTTGAATTTATCTTTATATAATAATATAAAATGATAACTTGATCAGGAAAACAACTTGGTTTTCATGCTGTTTCAGAAGAGAGGCTTTTCCCTTAGAAGGGGACCTTAGCTTTGCTTTGTAATCATGGAAAAATCATTTTAAAAGGAAGTATCTGCTGCTTTTAAGCTTAAAAGAAATAATAATTCCATCTAATTTCAACCACATTTCCTTAGTTTTATTTCTATGTTTGCCACAGATTTCTTTTTAAAATTGTACATTATGTCATACTAATCTTTAACTTTATTTATGGCAGCTTTCAGTTATTTATTTGTTTCCAGTTCCACCCAGGTAACATCAGAAGGCATTTCTGACACTACTGGGTTTTATGGCTCAGGAATTAGGACAAATCCTGCAGTCACCTCCCCCTGTCTGAGTCATGTCTGTACTTGCCCAAGCTTGTTCAAGTCTGTCCAAAAATGATAAGACTAAGCCTCAGCAAATTAAAAGTGGACCAGTGTAACTGCTGCTTGCTTAAACAGTTATGTGTGAGATGACCTAATTGTCCCTGAAACTCTCAGAGTTGTCGCCATTTTGTACAAATGAGTGACCCCACATGTGCTGGTATAGTATACACTCTTTGCTCTCACATACTATTTGAGCCTGGAGTCTTCCTTCAGTGTTTCCTCAGACCCTACAGGTTCAGAGTGTTTGTTTAAACTTAGAGGTCTATGTTGTTCTTCTGGTGTGTTGAATTTATTAAGATTCTGGTTTTTTCTAACAGTTCAAGTAGGAAAGTCTTAAATAATCTAGGCTGGTCCTTGATTTGTTCCAACCCTAGAGAAAACACCACCTCTTTGATTACTTGTTTGTGTAAGCATTGTTAGTATTTAAATATAGCATAGTTTCATGTATGAATCCTAGCAGTTGGGAGACAGGGTATAAAGTCAATTTAGGGGTTTGTCCTTGTAAGTGAAGACTGCTCGTTTGTTTCCCAGGCGTCTAGACCCGAATAATAACACAGAAACTATATTAATTACAACACTGTTTGTCAATAATTTAGGCATATCTCTAGCTAACTCTTACATCTTAAATTAACCCATTTCTGTTAATCTGTGTATTGCCACAAGGTTGTGGCCTACTGGTAAGGTTCTAGTTGGCAGTTGGCATCTTTCTCTTTTGGCAGTTACATGGTATCTCCTTGACTCCTCTCTCTCTCTCTCTCTCTCTCTCTC
>LOEQ01001366.1:1019514-1031467 GCA_001685075.1 Bramus lutescens
TAGCTTCTTTGTCAAAAATCAGATGTTCATAGGTGTGTGGATTAATATCTGGGTATTTGATTTGATTCCATTGGTCCTCCTGTCTGTCTTTATGACAATACCAAGCCATTTTCAGAACTGCAGCTCTGTAATAGAGCTTGATGGTGATGCCTCTGGAAGTTCTTTGATTGTAGAGGATTGTTTTGGCTATTCTGGTTTTTTTGTTTTCTCATATGAAGTTGAGTATTGTTCTGTCAAATTCTATGAAGAATTGTGCTGGGATTTTGATAGGGATTTCATTGAATCTGTAGATGGCTTTTGGTAGGAATGCTATTTTTATTATGTTGATTCTACCTATCCAAGAGAATGGGAGATCTTTCCATTTTCTGATATCTTCCACATTTTTTTTCAAAGACTTAAATTTCTTGTCATACTGGTCTTTAATTTCTTTGGTTAGTGTTATCCCAAGACATTTTATGTTATTTGTGGCTATTGTAGATTGTGATGCTTTCTCGATTTTTTTCAGCCTCTTTATCATTTGTATATAGGAGGGCTGCTGATTTTTTTTCAGTTGATGTTGTAACCTGCCACATTCCTAAAGGTGTTTATCAGCTGTAAAAAAAAAACCAACAACAACATAAGAATCAATAGAAAAACTAATTTGTTTCTGAAGTTTATGAAGCACAAATGTGCCCTTTGGGGAAAAAGTAGAATATGCTGTATTTTTGGATTCTAATAAGAGATGTCTAAGTAAATGATACTTTCAGAGTTGACTTAGATTTTAAGTTCATGCTAATATTACTATAGAGAATTATGTACAGGAATATTCTTTGTTGTTACGTTTATTCTCAAAATGTGGCCATGGCCTTTGAGAATATATCGGGTTACCTGTTTCAAATGGTCCCATTCATTAAGCCAGTCAGCAGATGTGGCATGCTGCTTTGCAAATTTGCAAAGCAATGGAAACATTCTGGATCAAGGAAGAATGAACCTGCACCCTACAGTCTTCAGATCCCCTCCTGCATTTATACCTGACAGGTACTTATTTCTCTGTCAAAGGTTTCTGTACTTGTTTTGTCATTGACCAAGATATGTTTAGAAAAATCCTAATCTCTTGTGAAGTTTTGGCAAATAGCAGCCTGAGCTGTGCTTTTTCTAACAAATAACTTGCAGATTGTCATGTTTCTCTTGGGAAAGGGAAAAACGTCCAATCAGAACAGAATTGAAATGATATAAATTAGGCTCATTGTTCAGCAAATCGCTGGCTTTAGGTAAGGATTGTAGATAAGAATAGCCTGGGCCCTCTCAAGGATCAGAGCAGCCATGTGTGCCTGCATGAAGAAACCAGGCCTTTGTTAGCATCCTTGCTGCAATGGCTATTAAAGTAATTACAGTCATTTATAGATTTTTTTTTACCCCTTCCATTTCAAAATGTGTTCCATTTTTCCTCTTTTGTCTTGAGAGCCTCAGTTGGAGAGCATCTCTGTATGAGTATGTGTCTGAAGCAGGGCATCGTCTGTGAATCATCTGCTTCCCAGCTGATGATGTGTGGTACTTTCAGAAGCCCAGAGGTGGTTTGCCAACTCTGCAGTCAGGAGAGGTCCTTGGAGAGGCTAAGAAATCTGTACTGTATATTCCTAGGCTTCATGTTAATTATAATATTCTGGGAAGGCATTTATATTTTCTGTGTTTGATTTAAATAAACATTCTTAATGATGTCTTAAAGCATACCCTTTCCAAACAATGGATTTTATGATTATACTTTGTTGTAGTTTTATATCAGTCATGCCTGGGTATAAGAACTATAACACTTTATGTGTTTGCCTTTGGGGGACCTTCAAGTCTATTGACTGCTATCGTTGCTATGATGTAAGATGCAATTTTAGAATGCGAGAAAGAAAAAGGATTTCATGCAGTCCCCTTTTCTATATTAGAAGTCTGATAATTTTCAAGGTTTGAAATCCCAGGCATTCCTTTGATACTTTATGATTATTTTTCTTTGTCTTCAACAGAACAAATCAAATTAGTAGAGGTAACTTTCTAACAAGTTCAAGTTGATATAGAGACCAATCAATTTCTAAATTTGTCCTGGGATCATTAATACTTATAAGAATAATTATTATATATAACTTAGTTTTGAATTCTTGCCCAATGAGATGTTTACTCATAGAAGAACATTTTCTAAGGCATGGATTACAGCTAGCAATTTATCTTTCTTGAATGGAATCAGTACTGAAAGAATTAAGGTTTGCTTATTCCATAGATCAAGCTTTGTAACCACAGTAACCTATTTACTGTTATTTGCTTATGCCTAGAAAAGGCGGAAAAGTCCTTATTTGGAAAAAATTATATTCATTGACAAGCATAGTTTTAGTTGATCTTAGATGTTAAGATTGTGAGATATAATTAACTATTGTTATTTTTTAAGACTTATGATTTTTAACAGGGCTATATTATATTTTATTTCCAGGCAGCTTAACTTCTCAGCAGCCAATCAAGGTTAATATAAAGGGAGTAGAATACACTTTATATTTCATTTTTTTTCATAAGGGAACAGTTGGCAAGCACATTTTCATGAAAGCAGAGGAAAATAAGATTTAGGGTAAATAATAAAAGAGTTAATATAAATTAGAGAAACCCCAGTGTCGATGCACGTCATAGTAACACTGAATTTTATAAACGATATAAATGTTAAATAATGGGTGTTCCCACTGAAATACAAGTGGGTATTGTTGTATTTTGAATGATTTACATAAAAATAAAATGTGTTGCAGCTGTTTCTAATATCTCTTGCAAATAAAGATGAGTGTATGCTAGCTAAGTAGAGGATATTATGGTATTTAGAAGAAACTATAACTTTATATATTATCTGTGAAAAACTGTCTCCTCTTCTCAGTTTTCTGCACTTCCAAGTATTCCTCATGAAAAGAAAATTTCACTGTTTTTGTGTATACATTAATGTTTGCTTTGCTTTGCTCTGGGATACTTTGGAATAAACAATAGGGTCAGATTTATCAAATATTTAAAAATAATACTTTGAAATGCTCACTTTAGCAGAAAGGTTTGTGGCAACTTATAAAAAGAAGCTCTTATAATTATTTTGCTCCACGTTGAAATGTATCTAGAAACCAAGTATTTCTTGTTCTCCCATACTACTGACGGCAGTCTAGCCCGGCACCTTCCCTTCTGTAGCCTATGTTATTTTTAACCTTCCAGTTTTGCTTTGAGTTCCCACCTCAGAGTTAGGCTAAAGTTCTTGGTCTGGCGTGGACAATGGCTGTGCTTTAGTCTTGAATATTGCTCTTTTTCTTGTCCTCCAGCCGTATTAGCTAGCTTCAGTGCTAGCCAGCACAGAGCTTTGANTATCAAATTTTTCAAGAATGTTTTCTTCCTGATATTATACTGATATTATATTATATATTATATATTTATATTATATTTTATATACACACACGCGCGCGCGCACACACACACACACCACCCCCATATATAATTCTACTGTCTTTATGGGAATACCACTGCTGTCGTCTTTATATTCTCTGAATTCTCAGTTCCCATTTTTGACACATTGGCTGATATAATTGTTTATAAAATAAATATTTCTACTAAAACTGATAAGAATCACATTTTTCTTTTCTTTTTTTAAAGATTTATTTATTTATTTTGTTTACAGTGTTCTATCTACATGTATGTCTGCAGGCCAGAAGAGGGCACCAGATTTCATTACAGGTGGTTGTGATCCACCATGTGGTTGCTAGGAATTGAACTCAGGACCTTTGGAAGAACAATCTGTGCTCTCAATCTCTGAGCCATCTCTCCAGCCCCCCAAATTAACATTTTCTAACAGATGTTAAAGACATAATTGAACTCAGGACCTCTGGAAGAACAATCTGTGCTCTCAATCTCTGAACCATCTCTCCAGCCCCCCAAATTCACATTTTCTAACAGATGTTAAAGACGTAATTGGAACAGAGCAGTAGGTAGAGTTAGTTGTGCTTCCGAAGTTGCTTAGCTCCCTCACTAGCATGGCCATCCTGTCTTTCAGAAGTCCTCTTCCTCTCCTGCTTCAGTAATTTGCAGTCACCTTTTAATTGCTTGTTTCTCAGTTTCACTTTTTAGAAAAATACACTTTGATTTAGAACATGTAAAATATTAAAAATATCTTAAAATAAGCACTACTGTGATAATGATACCATTTCCATATGCTGAACATTTGAAAATACTTTCATCACCCAACAAACACCCTGCCTTCTTGTTTCTATTTCAGCATTAATCTTTCATAATTTATACCGGGAATTAAAGAATATTTCCAATAGAAGACATATATTTATTTCTAGACAGTTTCAAATATCAATAGTTCTTGAAGTTCACAACAATATTTAATAAGTGTTTCAACAAACACTCTCTAGAGACTAAGTCTGACAAAGTATATCCCCATAACATATAATTCCTTTTCATGTTGTCAACAGAAATGTGTGCCACATGAATTTCTGAATTCCCCAAACTCAGAAATTCTCAAATGTGCCAAATTTATTAGAGACAATTTAGTTGGAACTCTTAAAATTCTATTGATGAATGTAACACAGTTGACAAACCATGATTTAAAGAAGGAGCTGCAGTGTGAACTGTGAGAGCTGAGTTGTATTGAGCAGAGCTCCAGTGTGAACTGCAAGAACTGATGTACTGTGCAGAGCTCCAATGTGAACAGCGAGAGCTGAGGTGTACTGAGCAGAGCTCCAGTGTGAACAGAGAGAGCTGAGGTGTACTGAGCAGAGCTGCAGTGTGAACTGCTAGAGCTGAGGTGTACTGAGCAGAGCTCCAGTATGAACTCAAGAGTTGATGTGTACTGAGCAGAGCTCCAATGTGAACAGCGAGAACTGATGTATACTGAGCAGAGCTCCAGTATGAACTTGAGAACTGAGGTGTACTGTACAGAGCTCCAGTGTTAACAGCGAGAACTGATGTGTACTGAGCAGAGCTCCAGTGTGAACAGTGAGAACTGATTTGTACTGAGCAGAGCTCCAGTGTGAACAGTGAGAACTGATGTGTACTGAGCAGAGCTCCAGTGCGAACAGCGAGAACTGATGTGTACTGAGCAGAGCTCCAGTGTGAACTGCAAGAAGTGAGGTGTACTGAGCAGAGCTCCAGTGTCAACAGCGAGAACTGATGTGTACTGAGCAGAGCTCAAGTGTGAGCAGCGAGAACTGATGTGTAATGAGCAGAGCTCCAGTGTGAAATGTGAGACATGAGGTGTACTGAGCAGAGCTCCAGTGTGAACAGTGAGAACTGATGTGTACTGAGTAGAGCTCAAGTGTGAGCAGCAAGAACTGATGTGTACTGAGCAGAGCTCCAGTGCGAACAGCGAGAACTGATGTGTACTGAGCAGAGCTCCAGTGTGAACTGCAAGAAGTGAGGTGTACTGAGCAGAGCTCAAGTGTGAGCAGCGAGAACTGATGTGTACTGAGCAGAGCTCCAGTGTGAACTGCGAGAGCTGAGGTGTACTGAGTAGAGCTCCAGTGTGAACTGCGAGAGCTGAGGTGTACTGAGCAGAGCTCTAGTGTGAACTGCGAGAAATGAGGTGTATTGAGCAGAGCTCCAGTGTGAACTGCGAGAAATGAGGTGTATTGAGCAGAGCTCCAGTTTGAACTGCGAGAGCTGAGGTGTACTGAGCAGAGCTCCAGTGTGAACTGCGAGAGCTGAGGTGTACTGAGCAGAGCTCCAGTGTGAACTGCGAGAGCTGAGGTGTACTGAGCAGAGCTCCAGTGTGAACTGCGAGAGCTGAGGTGTACTGAGCAGAGCTCCAGTGTGAACTGCGAGAGCTGAGGTGTACTACACAGACAACACCTTCTGGCTACCAGAAGTCTAAGGGCAAGACTCAGACAGCCTTATCAAAATTCTACTTTTTAATGAAGTCTGATATATTAAATCATGAGCCTCATGGATATAGCTAATACTAATAATGATAATAATAAGAGTAATTGAATGCTCATATGATGGAAAGGATCTTAAAACTTAACATAATGTTTTCTATTTTTAATTCTCAGAATATTTTATCAAGAAAATCTTCAAAACTTTATTTTGGGAGGTAGAGGAAGTGAAGATGGAAGGTTAATTAAGTTGTGTTTGGTTAATTAACTTCTTGGAAGTCCTCGGGATTTTAATGTACAAATGTGTAAGTCTCAACTCAGGGTCTCTATCCAAGGAAACATATGTGATTTATCTGAGGCTCGTGTGATGAACTCATTTTCCCAGCACAATGCAAGCATTTCCTTAGAGACACTTATGGCCCATGAGCTTCTTTGTTCACTACATTTAAAGCCTTAGATATGGATAATTTTGCTTGCTTGGCTCTCTCTATTAGTTATTTCGCAGGGCTTCAGTTTCTGGCAGATACCTTCAATGTGTATGCTCTGTTAACTCCCTGTCATCTGAGAAGAGAAATCAAATAAGCAACATGGCTAAATTAGCAAGGCTAATTCTGTTGTATAAAATCTTCCTGGCTAGCACATTCTTCTCTGAGGAGAGGTGTCATGACAGCATGTTTCTCAGAAGCCCGATGAGAGAGCACAAAGAATCAGTTAATGCCTTCCTTAGAGATTCACTGTTCATTCACTGTTTGTAGCAGCAGAGACTCTGGACTTTCTGAAGATTGGTCAGAATGTGCCAGTAACCACATCTGTGGTCCAATGATCTCCTGATATAAAAGTTCTGTCCTCATTTGACTTCTTCCTCTTTAAGAAATATTATTGAACGAAGTAATCCCTTGAGAAATTTTGTTGCAACAATACTCTAGAGAGCAGTCACTGGTGACTGGGTTAGGGTGGTACTGGAAAGCGGAAGGATTTTCTAGAGAGGTTCTGAGGATGACAAGCTTTAATCAACTACATTCTGCAATATGGAGGTGATGGACTGAAAAGCAGATTCTGGATGGACTTGCTGGCCTCAGAAGTAAGGTAATAGAATAGTTTCTCCTCTTTATATTACCTGTGTGAATTCAGGATAGATGATTAGTGATGGAAAGCCTTTATTGTTTTCTGGCAGCCTGGCTAGCACTTGTGATATTTTATTATGCTCTCTAGTTTTTAAGCAGTCATGAAGCCACTTCACAGAAGCAGACGTATGTGTAATATTTATGTCTCCCTTTCTAACCTTTTCTCCTGCACCCCACAGAGCATACTCATACAATTTTTCCTTTTGTGTACTAAAACTTGCCTAGAATCCTATAGTGAGCACTAGGGAGGGCAATAAGCTATTTCTTGCCTGGAGTTGAAGGGCTGAAGCTCCAGAACACAAAGGTAGAAATTCAAGTTGACCCAAAGGTGGTATCTAGAGAGTTTGAGAGATTTGGAGTATGCGATCCTGTTCAATGGTAACAACTTCTTTCACAACCCCATCAGGTGTATGTGTTGGCAGGGAGTGGAGTTCCTAGCTCAGGAGAGGAGGTTATGTGAATATGTAATTTTGAGTAGCCTATATCCCAAGATTCCAAACAGGAGTTGGGGTAGTGAACAGGTAAAATCCAAGTGACATAATGGGGAAAAAATAGCAAGATAATACCAACCCTGTGAACTTGAGAAGGAAGTCAAAGAGTCACTAGTCAATTTTGCATGGCAAGCCCTTACCAGGCACTTTCCCAACAGAGGTGGTAGCTAAAACTAATGAAATGTTTGTGCCTGTTGTTGAGAAAGCAATTTTGAAACTTATGTAGACAAAGACTTCAAACTACTGAACACCAACTCTGAATGAATTGCACAAAGTGTTAACAATTTACCCGCAAATGACCAAACTTATTTCCTTAGAAAACATTTGCAAGAATGATAATCACTCAGGTTTTATTCTGTGGAGCCAGAATTCAAATAAACACTTAATGTATGGTCTCCCTTACTGGTTCTTGGGCCTCATCACAGGCAAATTCACTGTCACAGGCTCTGCTCTGAGTACTGGTGCTAGTAGGCAAGGGGGAAATGAGTGGAAAGAGACACAAGGGCTTATATGAATTTAAATGAAGGCTATAACACATATGTTTCTACATCCTTGAGATCATTCTCCTGCTCCCATTCACTTTTTGTGGTTTTTACTGAAATGCTTTGCAAAATAATTCTTGCTGTGTTTGACGTTAATAAATGGTTAGTAAATGGTAAGAAAATTCTGTTGATCACTGGGAGCCACTGGATATTTTAAATAACTGTTTAAATAACTATTATTTCTGTGGTTAGAAAAGGAGCACCAGAAATGAGATGGCGTTCAGAAAGGGTACAGACATGTACAACAATGAACACAAGCACCACGAAAGCTAGAACAAAACTTGAGGCGCAGGTTTGGGGCAGAAAGTAAGTATGATGTTGGGTGGATCTGATATTTCCATTATGATTGAGTCTGTGATCCCAGAAGAGAGAAACTCACCATAGTGTCTTCTCCTCTCATTCTTATCTCATGGCCAAACACTTTTATTCTAAAATGTAGACTCTTATTATTGACAGCAGGACATTGCTGTAGTCTAAGCTGTCTCCAGCCTTGACTGCTGAAGAATCTACTCAACTGTTGTCCTGTATCTGCCATTCCCTTTCCATCTATTCTTGTTTAATCAGTTGGGTGATACTCCATGTCTTTTGGGTGTGGCCATATCTTGCTTTTTATGTAAATAACAAATCTGTTTTTAAAGACAAGATCTAACTATATAGTCCAGGTTGTCCTGGAACTTATCACCAAGATTGGTTTTGAACCAACAGTGGCACTCCCTGCTCTGCCTCCTGTACACTGGGATTACTATATGTGTTTCCATGCCCAAACAAAATATAAACCATATCCTACAAAACTTTCTACCTTGGGCCCCAGCAACCTTATTACCCTCATTTCAGAACTCTTTGCTCTGTGATCAGTTGACTGCAGACATTCTGTCTTCATAGCAGGGAGTCCAACTCTTTTCAGAAGTATACATTTTTAATAGACCTTCTTGGTGAAGATGTTTAACCTGCCCTCATCATGGAGTCGATGCCTTCTCTCTTCGAGGCTCTGGTTTTTACTATTATTTCCTTAGTGTCTCCTTTCTTGACAACCTCTGAACAAACTTGCACCTTTCTTCTGCCTGTTTCCTCCATTACAAAGTTGATATTTTTTAGAAAACGTTTCTGTAAGACCATAAACAATTATCATTGCTAAATCTTTGATGATGTGTGCATGGTACATCACAATATCTCCTCCCAGTCTGATAAGAAATTTTCCATGATTTTTGTTTATTTGGGGGATCATAATTAAATAATTTGCTCATACCTCCCATGTACCATCCCCCCTTTCTCTTTTCTTTTCTGGTTTCCTTTTCTTTAATTATTTTTATATGTATGTATATATATGTGTGTATATGACAGAGAGAGGAAGAGAGAGAATACAGCCTGCTCAATCAGAATAATATTTCTTGTATAACCAGGGACGACTATTTCATATTGGATAACAAATTGTTGTGCTCTTCCCAAGAAAAGACTATTTCTCCCACCGAGTTCTTTGTCTAGAGTTGAGGTCTCAGGAACACAGTCTTTTCCACATTAGCATGTCTGTTTGTTCAGTCCATGTTTAGGCGACCCTGCTGATGTGACTGCATGAGAATAGCTTCTATGACATTTCTAGCTGACACAACCATGCATCAAACTGCCCTTTGCTCTGGCTCTTACAACTTTTCTGCCCCTCTTCTGTAGTAATTCCTTAGCTTTAGATGTAGGAGCTGTGTTCTAGGGACTGGGCTCCACAATTCTACATTTTGATTGGTTGAAGTGTTATGTAATGGTATATATCTCATGCAAAGATAATTTTCCTTCAAAATGAACGAGAATGATACCTGTGGTAAAGGATAAATGTTTAGAGTGTGGCTAGGATTATGGAGGGAGTAAAGTGGCAGTTGTAGTTTCTCTGCCAAATTCCATGACTTCATGAGGCTTTGGTAGTTGACTGCTTTTCCAGTACCTGACATGGTTTTCTCCTTGTTGAAAAGGTCTTAAGTCCTATTAGAAAGCTGTAAGTTACCACCACGGTGTGTGTACCACTATTACGGCCTTGGGTTTATCATGCCATGCTGACTGTTGTGGTTCATAGGCATCATAGCTGGAGAGGACTACTGGCTGTTTTCCTGCCTTGAAATTTTGCATGGCACTTCTGGTATATAAGTTCATCCTCAGCAAGGAGACATTGGGTCAGATCCATCTCAAGGCCTCTGGGCCCTATGTTTGAAGTGCATGGTGCCTTTAGCAATAGGAACTTACCTTCTGTCTCAAGGGAAATACCAATAGCCTATAAATTTTGGAAGTCATATGGACAACCCTGAACAACAAATAAAATGAGGGCTTCTAATGCCTAGTGTTGGTGCTTTTGTTATGTTACTTCTAGGAGAGCATTATTAACCCAGATGAGAAAATCTCATTTAAGCAACATGTATACTGACTTACATGTATTTGTTATATGTATTTTTAGCTAGATAATTAATAGTATGATTCGTCATAGCTCTTTTAGATATCTTTGGTGTTATCTTACCCTCTACCTTCCTTCATGGGCATTTATCTCCCTTCTCTCCCTATTTGAAGCCCTCCATTTTTATCATTTCCCCTCTAAATCAATCATTTAATAAATAAATTCAGATTTAATAAGTAAAAACTTACAGTACTGGTGTGTCCTATGGTTATCGCGGGTTATCTAGTGACTCCATTTAGCTAGTTCCTTCTGTCTCCTAATGAAACAAGTGTCCTAGAGAGGCATGGCTTCCTTCCCCCTTCTCACGCTGCAATGGACCATGCTGATTGTTTCTTTTTTATATATGTTTTATACATATTTATTTTTATACTATATTTTTCATATTTTGTTTATTAAAGATAGAACAGAAAAATAGAACATATACTGAAAGATGAATGTGAATTGTTCATATTTTTGTTTTATATTGAGTGTAGTTATTAATTTATTTTGTCAATTTATTGCATGAATGTGATGCATTGTGATCATAGTCACCCTTGTTACGCTCTGCTCTTCTGTCCTAATCCCAGAAACACACTTATTTTCAACTATGCCCCCTTCTACTCCTTTCTTGATGTAGATCTTCAGAGGTAGCCACTGGTCTAGGATGTTCATGGATGCAACAGGCCTGTCATATCCATACATCAGCACTGCTTCCAACCTTACTTACTGTGCCTTAGGCCTTGGTGGGGGTGGTGACATCTGTCATTTGGGTATGAGGAGTGAGCCGTCAGTTATTCTCACTACATTGGCCAGTTAAAAGTCTCTGCACTAACCATCTCACCCTCTATGAAAAGTAACATCTCTGACTAAGGCTAGAGCTTCACTAGTCTATAGATATAAACATATTAGAAGGCAGTTCGTAGAAAGCATGTTTTAGTTGATATTTTTCTTAACGACAAAATAACGTAGTCAAACATGACACCGTTCTGATGGTGTGACATAGAATTTCTGAAGCTCAAAACGTGGGAGATTCAACATGCCCAGGATTCTTTGCCTTTTCTATCTCCTACCAATTGTCATAGTAAATAACCATGACACTTCACAATAGCCCTGGAGCCAAGTGGCTATTGTGTGATACCATGGTCATGTTTAGGACCAGGCTGACCTAGAGGTTTAACTTTGGCTCTGTTTACTTGTCTACTGATCAGATGATGGGAAGTATGAAAAGTGCTGTGTGAACTGTAAAACTTTAAAAACAAAGTACAGGTTAAGGTATAGATGACTTAGCCATCTCTTAGCCCTATTTCCCCAACTGCAAGAGGGGAAGATGTAAATTTTATACAAAAAGCAGCATTGAAAGAATCTGCTTGAGCTATTTAGCAGACTCCACTTTGTTTTATTTATTTATTATTGTTATTACTATTAAAAATTTCCACCTCCTCCGCTCCTCCCGTTTTCTTCCCCTCCCCCTGCCCCTCCCTTTCCTGTCCAAAGAGCAGTCAGGGTTCCCTGCCCTGTGGGAAGTCCAAGGTCCTCCGCA
>LOEQ01001367.1:11364-28923 GCA_001685075.1 Bramus lutescens
GACCTCTGAAAGAGCAGCCAGTGCTCTTAACCACTGAGCCATCTCTCCAGCCCCAGGGTGCATTCATCTTTAAAACTGAAATATTAACACTGGATGGTGGTAGCACCACCTTTAATCCCAACATTGAGGAGGCAGAGGTAGGTGGATCTCTGTGAGTTCGAGGCCAGCCTGGTCTACAACAACAACCAGGGCTGTTATGCAGAGAAACTTTGTCTCGAAAAAAGAAACAACAACAACAAAACATGAAATATTACCTCAATTGTATTGATTTTTAATTCTGTTTCCTTGACAGGCTGAAAGGGTTTGAAGGGTCCTTCTCAACCCAGAAAGTCACTGTCCCATGTCCTTCCAGAATTGCTCCATTTTCCAGTGGCTTCACCCATGCATCAGAAGACCATGGAAATCTTTGAATTAGCTAGAGAGTTCCTGAATGTGAAATTAGGACAGAAAGTGTGGGTGTTGGCCAACGGTCCAGGATCCTAAAATGTGTTTTGCATCTACGTGTGTAGGTGAAGAGGAAGCTGCTGCTGCCCAGGTTAAGTGTTTGAAGCGTACAATGGTGTCCACAGGAAAAGATCAGAAAGTGTCCTGTAAAAGACCATTACTCCAAATCAGGCCTCGATTAGAGGGAAGATGGAGGGGGTGGCCCCCAGTGTTGTCTTTCTGTCACTGTCACAAAACCCTTGACACCATCAAATAGAGGAGAGGCTAAATTTAGCCTACAGTCGCAGCGAGCTCACTGCTGTACCTGGCTCTACCCTGTGGGGTCTGTGACAGGGAGCAGGTGGCAAAGAAGTTGTTTACACTGTGGCAGCCAGGAGGCAATGAGAGGGGAGTGGCTTTGGGGGTTCCAGCACCCCTAAATCTGAAATGTCCTCTGCAGGCTCATGGGCTAAGCTCTCAGTTTCCATATTATGGTGGTACCTGAAGGCTGTGGAGCCTGCCTGGGCCTCTGGCTGGTTCTGGCCTTCCTTGCTGCTTCTTGACCCACCATGCTGTGGAAACCGGCATCTTGTGCTCTTAGCATCACAGATAGAGCCCACTACAGACTCTGTGGATTCTCCACCACTGTGAGCTGGAAGAACCTTCTGTGAGTTGTTTCTGTCGGGTGTTTTGATTTGTGTCACAGCAATGCAAAAGTTACAAATTCATTTGCATGTTGGGGCATTACATGTTCATGCAGGCACGCATATACACGTATCCACATGTGTGTACATGAACATACACATATGTACTCACTGTGATTTGTGTGGGGCAGTTGTGATCTGTGTCTGTTGTCGCAATTCAATTATCCTTGCAATCACTTTCTCGTTATCAAATCTGAGTCTGGTAAATAAATTTCACTGCCCACGTATAATTTCCTAGACTGGAAACATCATCTGAATGATAACGAGGTCTTTGTTTTGTTAACCGAGTTTGCTCCAAGAATCTGTAAGGGAGGACGACACATTGGAGGTATCAGGCAGTGTGTGGTCAGGCACACTGCTGAAGGGAATCATCTGCCAGCCTGTCAGTGTGCCAGAGTCCTCCAGGGGACGAGGATGTTCTGCTTAGGGAACTCTGGGCGCATAGGCTGTCCTCTGTTCCTCCACGTGGCTGTGGGTAGCTGAAGTCAGTTCACATGTGAGACCTTACTCATGTAGCTCAGATACCCATTTCATACAGTGTATGACACAATTTGGTGTACCAGGCTTGCTTTGGGGCTACCAACCGGATCTCAAATCATGACACAGAGACTTATTATTAGTTATGAATGCTCAGCCTTGTCTTAGCTCTTGTTTGAATCTGTTTCTCTTTATCCACGTTTTGCCTCGGGACGTTTTACCTTTCTTTTATTCTGTATGTCTTACTTTCCTGTTTCCTCCATGTCTGGTCTGCTGACTGGCTGCTACCCGGCTTCTGGCCCTGGGCATCTCCCTCTTT
Source organism: Bramus lutescens (assembly GCA_001685075.1). NCBI lineage: Eukaryota > Metazoa > Chordata > Mammalia > Rodentia > Cricetidae > Bramus > Bramus lutescens. The sequence goes on from LOEQ01001367.1 coordinate 13,288, forward strand.
TTCTCCTGTTGTAATTTTTTGTTTGCATTCTGACAAAGTTTGCCTGGAGATCAGAGGGTGGAGCTAGCCACTAGTTAACCATAGAGGTCTGGAGGTCTGTACAGACAGACAGGAAGTAATAAGGCTGGGTGGAGACAGGCTCTTGCCCTTTTTGGTCTGAGGAGTTGGAGAGGTAAGAGGTGACTGAGGCTGGTCCTTCTCTGATCTTTCAGCGTTTACCCTGCTATCTGACTCCAGGTTTTTATTATTAGGACTAATTAGAATCGTGCCTCATTCTCCCTAGGTCTTTCTTGTTCCCTGAGCCTAGATTTCTCCTTCTACTTATTCTGTCTGCCCGCCAGCCCCTCCTATCCTTCTACTGCTTAGCTATTGGCCGTTCAGCTTTTTATTAGACAGATCAGGTGTCTTAAGCAGGCAAGATGAAACAGCAGCACATCTTTACATAATTAAACAAATGCAGCATAAATAAATGCAACACACCTTTACGTAGTTAAAGCAATATTCCACAACAAATTGGTCCTCCAAGCTGCCTGATAAGCAGGTGTCGTTCCTGCTCTCTACGGAGGTCTGACTTCCTCAAATGTTTACTTCACACCAGTTTAATTTCCAGGCACAAGGGACCTTTAAGGGGTGAAGCCTAGCTGGAGGCTATCTGTCTTTGGGGGTGTGCCCTTAGAGAAGACACCACACACACCCTCTCCCCTTTCTTCACACCACCCCACCACCCACCCTGTACCAGGTGATCATTTCTGCTCTCCTGTGTTCCTACTAGGATGTGCTCCTCGTCACAGACTTGAAGTGAACAAGCACCAGCTGGCCACGATCTGAAACTAAAACCTTGAGCCTGAGCTAAACTTTGGACCTTGTAAACTGTCTGTCCCAGGTATTTTTTATGGTTATCGTGGAAAGCTGGCTAATACTGCCTTCTAAAGGAGACTGATGTTGGGACAACCCTTCATGCAGGGACAGAAATAAAACTCATCAAATTGAACCTTAGGTGGTTTTGCTCAAGAAAAAGCAGGCAGATTATGTGCTCAGCACAGGCCCGATGGGCAGGCAGGCTGATAATCTATCCCTTTTATGCACACAGTATGGTGTGGGCCATTTTCAACGGCAAAGCAAAGCCTGACCTTTGCGGAGGACAATGAAAAGACAGCTAACCGCACCTCTTCTTCCTCACAGTTGCCCTCCACAAAGGAGGGAACCTGCAGGGCTTCTGTGTTCAAGAGTAAGGTGCACAAAGACGGCTTGGCATTTTTCAAGCTGGAGCTGGGAGTGACAGACAAGGTCCTTAGGCTCCAGGAACCTTAAGTGGCCATGAGCAAGCTCGACATTGTGGCTGTCAGTAGTGGGCATCTGATTCCCACTAACCCTATAGGACAATCAGGCACTGGGCGTGGACAGAGAAGGGGCAAAGCCTTCAGGAGTGATCGATCGTGAGAGAGGTTGATTCTGGAGAATGAAGAAACAGCGCTTGTCTGTGACAGGGTAAGACAGTTGCTCCAGTGAAAATGTTTGAAATTGCAACAGATCCAAACATTCCAGGAAAAGCACGTGTGTGGGATCAAGTGAGTGTGCACTCAGCCTAGGGGGACAGGGTGGACAGAGGCTCAAAACTAGTAAGGTGCCTTGAAATAATTCCCTATGTTATAGTTAGGATTTTTTTTTATTGCTGTGATGAAGCATTATGGCCAAAAAGCAAGTTGGAGAGGAGGATTTATTGGGCTTATGCTTCTACATCATAGTTCATCATCAAAGGAAGTCAGGATGGGAATTCAAGCAGGCCTGGGACCTGGAGGCAGGAGCTGATGCAATAGCCATGGAGGGGTGCTGTTTATTGACTTGCTCCTCATGACTTGGTCAGCCTGCTTTCTTAGGAATCCCAGAACCATCAGTCCAATGATGTCGCCACCCACAATGGACTGGGCCCTCCCCCATCAATCACTAAGAAAATGCCCTACAGGCTTGCCTGTAGCCCAATCTTTTTGTTTGTTTTTGTCTTGTTTTGTTTTTTGAGACAGGGTTTTTTTCTATGTAGCCCTGGCTGTCCTGGAACTTATTCTGTAGACCAAGCTGGCCTCAAACTCAGAGAATCACCTGTCTTTGCCTCCTGAGTGCTGGGATTAAAGGTGTGCATCACCACTGCTGGGCCTATGGCCCATTCTTATGGATGCATTTTTTAAATTGTGATTCCCTCCCCCAGGCGATTTTAGCTTGTGTCGAGTCGACATATAACTATCCACACCTAGAAATCACAGTTGTGGGGCCCCTCAGGAACCCTTGTTGCTGGCTGAGTTGTTCCCCAGGTTTGAACATATCACCCCATTTCTTGGTGGGAAGTTGTTTCCAGGGACACAGCGAAGGAAACTGGAAACCATTATTAGTCACCTGTGAGTCTGCTTCCCTTTGCAGTAATGAAGACCAGAGACAATCAACTTAGATAATGTTTCTCTTGACTCATTTTCCAGCTGTTCCGGGTCTGTGGCCATACATCACAGTGGGAGCTTGTGGCAGGTCAGAACTGCTTACTTTGTGGCCATGAAGGAGGAGAGAGGGAAGGATGGTGTGGTAGGAGAGAGGAATGGGGGAATTCAGGTCATTTTATAGCCTTAAAGTTGCTCTGCTGGGCCTTGATAGTTAATATTGATGGTTTACTTGACAGACTGGAATCACCTTGAAGAGAAGCCAGTGAGGGTCTGTCTAGGTTAGGTTGGTATAGTGGTATATTATTTGTGATTTAATAAATAAAGCTTGCCTGATGATCAGAGGGTAAAGCAGCCATACTTGCCAGACAGACAGACCAGGCAGTGGTGACAGGACTCAGGAGACAGACAGATCTCTATGAGTTCAACTTCACCCTGGACTACACGAGATTGACTCTGTCTAAAAGAAACAGAGCTCACACAAAGGTGATCCCAGCACTTGGGATCCCACACCTTTAATCCCAGCACTAGGGAGGTGGAGACAGGAGTGATATGGCTGGGTGGAGAGAAGAATAGAAAGGGGAAGAGACAGGAACTCAGTGGAGTGTGGAGTCTGAGGTTGGTGGGGAGCATTGCAGGATCGCCCCTTTTGTTTGTCTGAGCCTTGGTAGAGGTTAAGATCTCTCTAGTGGCTTGGTTGCTTTGCTTTTCTGATCTTCAGCTTGAACCCCAATAAATGTCTCTGGGTTTTTATTATTTGTGCTACAGGTTGGCCCATGTGTGTGTCTGTGGGGGAATTTCTAGACTGGGTAGGAAGACCCACATTATCCTTAGGTGACACCATGCCAAGGACTGTGGTCCCCTAGGAGAATGCCATGTGACCTGCTGCCTCTGCTTCCTCAGGGAAGGCATGGACTTTCCCCATGAAGGACTGAACCCCAGTCCAAATAAACCTCTAGTTAAGTTGTTTCTGTCAGAGTCTCTTACCATAGCAAGAAAAAGGGGAACTAAGCCAAGACCCCGCCTCTTACAGGCTCTACCACCAGACAACACACAGTAGATGACAGATGGCGACAGGCGAGGGGGTCAGAAGATTCCAGCGCTGGTCATTCTCACTGTGAGGGTTCATCGCTCAGTGGATTCTAACAAGGGCTTCCCTGTGATCATTTCTTTCTCTCTCTCTCTCCCTCTGTCCTTAGCTCCCTCCCTTCCTCTCTCTCTCTTTCACACACACACACACACACACACACACACACACACACACACCCCTTCTTTCCCCTATTCTCCTCCGTTCTCTCTGCCATGTGTTTGTGCTTAAGATAAATTACAAGGCCCTTTCCAGAGAGGAGGCAGCAATCCACCCTCAGTGGGCCTGGTGACCTCCCGCTAGGCCCGCCTCTTAAAGTTCCACCACTTCCAGAGCAGCTGCAAATTACTCACACTGCTTGGACCCTTGGGATCGCCAGATGCCCAACAAGTGAGAATTTGGTTTTGACACAAGAGAATTTGACTGCTATAGCCAACAAGAGAATGAGTGCCAGCAGCTTCCAAAGAGCATCTTAAGGGTGTTATTTCTCTATCAACATTACATTAAAAAAAAAATCTCCCAAACGTGCAGAGAAACTGAGAGAGCCACACTGTCAGTCCTGTGTATGAGCCACCGGGAGCTCAACGTCATATCTCATTTAGCTCGTTTTGTCTTCCATCTCCTGCCCTTCCTTCTCATTTTATCTTCCGTCTTCTGTCCTTCCTTCTCTGCACCCATTTATCCATCCTAGTCACCCTCCATCGCTGCAGCCTGCATCCCGCTGCATCCCACTGTGTGTTCATGGAAGTTAGAAGTGAAACTGATCCATAATGGAATGCACAAGACTGAAGCCGGCTGCTCAGTGGTTCTGATGCGTGAGTGACGCAGACCCCTCTGTCCCCAGAGTGAGGCAATTTGAACTTAATACGGTTTTCTTTTTCCAAGGGCTTTCCTTGGAAATGTCCCTGCCATGTGAGATAAGACTCCACAGTAAATGGAACCTTAGAAAATTTCTCTTCCTATGTCTTATTTTTTGCTTCAGATCATGAAAGATATCACCAAACAGGAGACAGGGAAACTGGAAACAACAAACTTGAAGCAATGCAGAGGGTGATGAACGCTTTAGTGTGGAAGACCTGGGTTCAAATTCCAGCTCAGTCGCTTCAAGCTATAGTCCTAGGCAGTGAACACAGCATGCCCATGCCTCAGTTTTCCCACCTGTAGAGATGAAGACAGATGCTACTTTGTAAGTCTGTTCTGCATGGAAGGGCAGAACAAGTTACATCACGTGTTACTACCTATTAAAGCTCTGGCTGCCGCTGAGGAAATGCTCCAGCTAGCTTCATCTTACTCCCAATGCCGCTAGCAGACAGGGAAGAGGGGGTCTTGTATCTGACATGCTCACTTTTGCAAACTTCATGCCCAGTGACTTTGAGGGCTCTGTGGTTTTGTGTCCCACTCCCTTCTGAGTTTCTTTGGCCCTATTAGACTTCGGGTGCGAAATTTAATGGCTGTCAGGATTCTCACCATGATGTCACCAGACAATGTCAGTGGGAACTTGGTGTCCATAAAACGGCTCAATGTCAAAGAGCTGGAGCTGATGAGTTAGCCTCTAATTGTGTGGAGTTTGCACTGCAGTTCTCATGGCCTTGATTCATATAGTACCACTTCATTGGTACCCACTTACGTCAGACTCATAAGCTCTCTCTTGGCTCTGCATCTTAGCCAGACCAAAGCTTTCCTTTAACTGTTGTCGGCTGCATAACTCACGGCAGTGGTCTCTAAAGTGCAGCTTAGGGAGAGTATTCTCTAGGGGAAGGCTGCTTATTGACCCAGATCTACTCTGCTGGACTTCTGAGATAGGGCTCATTCATTCTCCTTCATTCCACTCCACCTACTGGCCAGCGGTTGAGGGCCTGTATGACAGACATGAGAGCTGGGTGAAGGAGCTCACATCTGGAATCTCAGCACTTGGAAGACTGAGCAGGTTTGCAGAGTACTGGGCTATCTCAGGCTACAGAGTGAGGAGATAAATGGATGGATGGATGGACGGACAGACAGACAGGTGATAGACAGATAGGTAGATAATACAAGAGGAAGGAAGAGGGGAGAAAGATTGATGGATATGGTAGTGTACGCCCATAATCTTAGCACTTAGGAGGTAGAGTCAGAAGGACAGGAAGTTCTAGGCCAGTCTGGGCTACATGAAATCCTATCTGTAAGTGGAAAAAATATCAAAACAAAAAGACAGTTCCTGCTCTCAAACCCTGTAATCCCACACTCCAGAGGCTGAGGCAAAAGGATCAGAAGTTCGAAGGTTGACATCAGCTGAACTACACAGCAAGACAGTCTTCAAAAAAAAAAGTGTTCTTAACTACATCAGCTAAAAATCCACAAACCGAAACTTTAAAACAGACATCTTACAACCTCCTTGTAAAGGCAAGCGTTTATCAGCAGCTGTGAGTCACAGTAAATAGGAACTAGAGTGTGAGGATTCTGTTGGCACCCTGCTGGGGCATAGCCTGGGGTTGCCCTTCTGTGTTTGTTCTCACCATTTCTCATAGTGATAGCATGCATTTCAGCAGGATCTACGGCATCTAGGGCGATTACTGCACTTCCCAGCCTCCTTTGCTGTCCCCTGTGACCATGTGACTAATTCATGAAATCTCTAAAAGAATTTCCTGTTTCTCAACAGGCCCTAGAGGAAAGACCAGCCCTCCTCCAGTGTGGTTTTCTCTTTCTTCCTTTCTTTTCTTGCTTCTCATGTGGTCTGGGGAGAGAGTACACACCGGTGCATGCACATGGAGGCTATAGGAGGACAGTGGGGATCTTACCCAACCACTCCTCACCTCATTCCCTTGAGAAAGGGTCTCTCACTGAACCTGGTGGCTAGCAAGTCCCAGGGACCTCCTGTCTCCCCTTGCACAGTGGTGGGATCACGGGCCTATGTGGATACTGGGGAATCAACTCAGGCCTCATGTTTGTGTAGCAACTGCTCACTCTTACCCACCGAGCCACCTCCCCAGCTCCTAGGTTTGTTTCCCTTCTTTCTTTCTAAAGGATATTTTATATATTTGTTTGCTTGTTTATTGTGTGTTTGTTGGGGGACGAGACTCATGTGTGCCACAGTGTAAGTGTAGAAGTCAGAGGATGAGGTAGGGGGAATGGTTCTCTCCTTCTGCAGTGTGGATTCCAGGAATTGAACTCTGGTCCTTGGGCTTGCTGGCAAACACCTTTCCTCTTTCAGCCATCTCGCTGGCCTTCTGGGTATGTTTTCTGATGGTTGTTGCAGTATTTGGATGGGACCGCCCAGAGCCATGGTGGCCGTCTTGAACCAGGAGGAAAGCCAAGCTGTGGATAAGAGAGCAGAGAGATGGAAGGAAGAAGATGCCATGGGAAAACCATTTAAAGAACAAGCTGGGGGGCTAGTGAGCCTCTACTTGCAGCCACAAAGAACATGTCCTTACTGTCTGTTAGTCTTCTGACATCTGCACTGAAGACATCCTAGCCAGACATGGTGGCACACGTGGCTCATGACACTAGCTCTCCAGTCTCATCTCCTCAACCTTCTCCCCACACTTCAGACAAACTAAAAGTCAAACCAGCTTCTTTGGGACGCTGCACTAGAGGGTTCCCCTCTCCATCCTGGCTGCAATCGGTTCTTCCAAAGTGGACTCAGTGGGTCGAAGGAACTCTTGGACCCAGACCAGCTCAGCGGTCCCTCCAGATCCATCGGGCCCAATTGCACTCATGGATCTTGACTACTGTCCTGTTTCTCAGGCAGGGCACCTCAAAGGACCGCTCACTCCACTCTCACGCACAGCTGGAAAGACTCGGCAGCCACCCTCTCCTGTCCCAAACCAAGCACTTCCTCCACCAAGTGCCAATCAACGGTCCAGACTTTCCAGGAAGAAACTGAGCTCCAGGCAGTCTCTGTGGACAGCAGGGGACCGGCTCAATTGGCTACAAAGGTTTCTCGGGGCTCACTTTCCAAGGAAACATTTGCAGGTGAGTGTAGCTTGTGGTCTGCTTCCAAGGGAACTGGAAAGGCCTTTTTATCTCAGGCCCTGCCCCTCCCCCGTCATGCCCCTCCTCCTCCCCAAATCTGCAAGCTGGGGGCCTCACAGCAGCTCTCTGTTCCCTCCTGTCAGCTGGCCAGCTAGGACCAGCCATTTTCAGTCTTCCCCTCCCTAGTGGGCTAGCTCTTCCTTCCTCCTGACTCACGTGGCTTCTGCGCCTGGAAGGCTTTTACCTGTTCCGGAGTGTCTGATGTTTAAAACGTCTGTTGATTTCTCAATCCTGCTTCCCCAGGGCTCCGCTGTCCTGTTGCTCAGACGCATTAAGAGAGAAGACTGGGTTGAGCCAAATGGGTTGGTTTGAATGAAAATGACTCCCGAAGACATACAGGGAGTGGCACTATTAGGAGGTGGGCCTTGTTGGAGTAGGTGTGGCCTTGTAAAGAGCACGTCATTGGGTGTGGGCTTTGAAATGTCAAAAGTTCACGTTAGTCCCTGTGTCGCGTCTCTCTTGCTTCTTGCTGCTGTCTGCTGATCCAGGTATAGAACTCTCAGCTGCCTCTCCAGCTCCACGTCTGCTTGCGTGCTGTCATGCTTCCCACCGTGATGATAATGGACTGACCCTCTGAACGTGTAAGCCAGCCCCAATTAAATGTTCCCCTTTATAAGAGTTGCCCTGTTCATGGCATCTCTTCATAGCAATAAAACCCTAACTAAGACAAGCTACTTGGTCGTTCATCCATTTAATGAATCATGGTTGGTAGTGTCATGTGTCTGGTCCTGTTTTCACTGGCTTCTCTGGGCCAGGCCTGTGAATCTTGAACAACCTGCATTAACTCACCATCCCTGGGACAGACATACAAATGTCATCAACTGGCTCTTCCCTCTGCAGGGACAGAGTGGGGTGTGTGTGTGTGATTTTTTGGTGTGGTGTATGCTTTTGAGACAGGGTCTCACATATTTCAGGCTAGCCTTGAACTCTTTGTAACTAAGGATAACCTCCTTGAACTTTTGATTCTCCTGCTCAGTTCCTGAGTGGTGGGATTGTAGATGTGCACCACCAGGCCTCGTTTGTGTGGAGCTAGGGATTGAACCCAGGGCCTCAGGTAAGCTAGACAAGCATTCCACTGAGTCACATCCCCAGCTCTACAGATAACTTAAAAAACAAACAAACGAACAGTATATCACTTGTCACATACAGTTTGAGAGTCACAGGAAACTGTATAGGAAAAGATGCTGAGTGAAGGCTCCAGTAGACTCCAGATCCACACAGCAGAGTACCAAGGGAACCGTCGGCCCAGGTCCCACCAGGGAGCTGCTTACGGAGTCAGGGCTGCTTCAAGTGGGGGCTTCAGAAAGACTCTGTCTTTGAAGTCTGCAACACCAGCACTGGTGTTCCCACAGCACAGAATGTGGGCCTGGAGGAAGGACTGGAACGAATGGCTGCTGGACAGAGCCTCAGTGTCCACTTAAAAACTGCAGAGTTGGGCTGGAGAGATGGCTCAGTGCTTAAGAGCATTGCCCGCTCTTCCAAAGGTCCTGAGTTTAATTCCCAGCAACCACATGGAGGCTCACAACCATCTGTAAAGAGGTCTGGTGCTGTCTTCTGGCCTGCAGACATGCACACAGACAGAATATTGTATATATAAAAATAAATAAATAAACTGCAGAGTCCCACACAACAGCGCTGCCATCCTCTTCCTCAGATGTCACATGTTCCCTGACCTGTTTGTTTCCCTCCCCTGGGCTGGCCTCTCTGAGTTTCACTGCTCACAGTCCTGTGAATTCATTCAATAAGGCCCTCAAGTACCTAGTGTGGCGGAAGCTGTAGGAGTACTGAGACGAAAGCAGCAGAGGTTCTGCCTTCCAGAACCTCATCCCATATGCAGTGAGGCAGATGGACCAAAACCTGCCTTCCCAGGATGCTCCTTTGCTGTCTTCTCAAACCATGTGCCAGGCAATAGAGACCAGAGGGTAAGAACCTTGCTGGGGAATCAGGCGTGCCTGATGTGTGGCCTGGGACAAATCTGTTACCCTTTCTCAGTTTCACTTTCCCTAAACAGGAAATGGCACCAACCTCACTGCATGAGAGCGTTTCAGGAGATGACACTCAGCAGGGGCCAGGAGGCACCTGGCACAGATCCGCAGACCTGTCCATCAAGCTGACTGCCTGTCGCTGCTCCTGGCCCTCCTGTTGCTTCTTTCTCTTCCCCCTTTCTACTGTCAGGAGATAGAAGGAGGTGTGCATTGCCTTGCTGGGCTGTCAAGATCCAGGTGGGCCATTCATCACGTATTAAACATTAATGGAGATTTTTTTTAACTTTGCTTACTTATTTTTTAATTTTCATTTTATTTATTCTTTGTGTCTTTTACATCATGTCTCCACATCATGTCTCCAATCTCACCCGCCTCCCCGCCCCCCAAAATAAAACAGAACAAAATTTAAGAGAAGAAGGTCGGGGTAGTGGGGGGATGGGGAGGAAGAAATGGGGAATCCCGTAATGGAAGCTGCGGTGTGACACAGTGAGCCACGCAGTAAACCCCTTTGTCCATACATTTTCACATGTAGGCATTCATCACAAAGAATAATTGGTCTGATTCGAGATTCCTGGTCTCTGCTACAGCATTGAACGCTGGGCCCTCCCTGGGACTCTTCCTGGACATCCCCTTGCTGCCCTGTGTGGTAGAGATCCTGCAGCCCGGGGCCCACAGGACTGCCCCACCTGACTCCCACCTCATGGTCCAGGAGTACAGATGGGGTGGATGTTGGGGTGGGTCAACACACAGCCTTAGTTCTGGGCCTGGGTAGTTGCAGGGTTAGTCAGCCTGCCAGCTCTCCCCTGTCCCACCAGGGTGAGCTCTCCTGCATTGCCCTGGCTAGTTCACCCCTTGCAGTGACGAGCAAGGGGTGGGGCCATTGCTCCTGTTTTCACGTCCTCAGGGTGGGTTCTCCCATACCTACACCTTCAGGACCAACTCAAATGAAGACTTTTCTAATTAAAAGATTATCTGGAGTCTCAGGAATAGGTTCTTTTCTGGAGTCACCTATGCTGTGTGGACCTTTCTATTCTGTAACCTCAGGATGCCTCATTTTCTTTCAAGTTCCCTGCTGCCCGGCACACTTAACCCACGGTGGTGTGGAAGATATGGGCAGTGAAGGAAGCAATGGATGAACTTGTATGTGGTCCACACCAACGGCGATGCTCCAAGCTCCAAGCTCTGAGGTTCCAGCTCCAGAAATGCTCTGAAGAAATGGGGCCAAGAACCGCAGCAGGAACCCAGCATCACTCAGCACAGCTGGCCGAGTACAGGTGGCCCATGCATTCTGTACTCACCTCACTGTGACCAGATACCCCCCAAAAGCAACTTAAAGGAAGAAGAATTGGTTTGGGCTCACGATAGGAAGGCACGGTGGTGGCAGGAGGCTGCTTGTCCTTGTGCGGGTGGATTGGGTAGCAGACAGCGGTGAATGCTGGCTCTGGGTTGGCTTCCTTCCCCACGTTTGTTTAGTTTTTTCCTTCTTCAGTCTAGGACGCTAGCCCACAGGATGGTTCTGCCTGCTTTCAGGGTGGGTCTTCCCTCTTCGCTGAACCGCTCTAGAAACGCCCTCACAGATGGACCTAGAGTTACAGCTCCTTGGTGATGGTAAATGCAGACAAGTTGACAGTGAAGACTGGCCCTCACATTCCTAAAAATGACATGCCCACCCCTGAGTATTACCTTATTTGGAAAACAGATATAATTTTTGCAGATATAATTAAAGATCTTTGAATTAAAAACCCTTAATCATCTCTTGATGAAGTCCAGGGGATTACCCATGTAGACACAAAATAAAAATATGAGTCCTTAAAAGAAACAGGAAAAGGAGCAGGGTGGTGGTGGTGGTGCACATCTTTAATCACAGCACTCGGGGAGGCAGAAGTAGATAGATTTCTGTGAGTTTGAGGCCAGCCTGGTCTAAGAGACCTGGAGAGTGAGTTCCAGGACAGCCAGGGCTGCAGAGAAACCCTGTCTTGAAAGCAACGCAAAGCAAAGAAACAGGAAAGGAGACAGAGTCCCAAAGGAGAGGCCCATGTGTGAGCACAGGCAGGGGCTGGAGTTTTACAGACACAAACCTGGAGTGCCTGGAGCATCAGGAGGTAGGAGAGACAGGAAGGATGCTCTTTTGGAATTGAGCCCAGCCCTACTGACACCTCGATTTCAAAATTCTGTTCCACAGAACTGGAAGTACAGACATTCATTGTGTCCTTGTTGCTGTGACAGAATGTACAACAAGCCACTTAAGGGACCGTGGTGAGTGTGATGCCCTCCATATTCTCAGGCATCAGAACACTTGGTCCCCAGTGGGTGACACTTTTTGGATGGGTTTAGGAGGTGTGTGGGCTTGCTGAGGGAAGTATGCCACTGGGAGTAGACTTTGAGATTTCAAAAGCTTTGTTCCATTTCCAATGCTCTCTCTCTCTGCCTCTTGGTTTGAGACACGAGCCCTCCAGCTGTCCCTGCTGCCGTGTCTGCCTGTGAGGTCCCTGTAAGCGTCACAGATGGGAAGAAACATCTACTCCATCCACACGGAGTGAGAAGGAAAGCCAAGCTAGTTCAGGATGATTTAGTTAGCTGGGTTCTTCAGGAGTTTGACACCAGCCAGTTTATTCAGACACATTTAAGTCCAGTACAGTTTTAGAAGAAAGTTTCCTAGTAACAACTATCCCAATACCATCTGCACAATAAAGCTTAAGGCATGACTACATTGAAGCTCTTTTGCAAAAGTGACCTCTACCATGAAGATGAGTTTTATAGCTTAAGGGCTAGGATCTGGAGAAAGTGTAAAGGTCAGTAGACTGTAAAGTACAGGTGACCTCTCACCTAAAGATTGGTTCTATTGCCTGAAAAACAAGGCAGAAGATAAAGGTCTAGGGAGGGAGAGTCTGGGATAAACATTCTGGGGGATCTGGGTGGGGCCTGACTCAACAGATAGCAAAGGTCACCAAGTCTCAACGTCACCTACTCCTAGCCTTCTGGGTGGAAAACAGGTTGTCTCCACTGAGAGGACAACCCTGCCTGACTAACATTCCTGGTTTCTTAGTGCTTATCTGTGAGCACTAGATGCCCTCCACACCTGCCTTCTTCCATGCCTCTCTGCCATGTTGGTGATGGGCTCTTATCCCTCAGGGGCTACAATTCCTAATAAACCCTTCCTTCCACAAGGGTTTTGTCATGGTGCTTTGTCACAGCCGGAGAACAGTACCCAGTACAGGAAGGAAGAACTTATTTTGGCTTGTGGCTTAGAGTCTGTCGGTGGCACAGTCTAGCATGGTAGGGAAGGCATGGAGGATGGGAATAGACTTGTTCACATCCAGGTGGATAAGGAAGCAGAGAGCTCTGGTGGGGCGGGGACAGGGCATAACCCTCAGAGGCACCCTCAACCCATTACTGGCTTCTTGCAGTCAGTCATGCTTCCCGTGCCAAGGTCCCATGACTTGTGCAGATAGCACAGCCAGCTGGAGACCAAGCGATCAAACCTTATCCTGTGTGGCCATTTCACACTCAAACCACAGCACTGAGAGAAGAGACCTGGGTGGTTTTAAGTCATCCGGTGTGTCGTGATTTCACAGGAGACGCAGGAGACTGAAACACTCAGCAAACACAGTCAAGAGCGGCGTGCTTTGTTCCAGAATGAACTCTGGTGGTCCCGTGGATGATGATACCGTTAGTGCGTGCAAGTATAGTCTGTGATGTTCTCGAAACAACCAGATTGCTAAGCAAAGCTTCTCGCAGAATGTAACCTGCCATTAAGCAAATGCCTGACCATATTCATCAGAGATTACCATGTCTTGGACACTGTTCTGGGAGCCAGGGCTACATTAGTGAACAGACATAGGTCTGAGTCTGTAGCTCCCTTCAGGAGGACAAGGATGACACATATTCCACATCCCGTGCAGCCACAGCATGTGGCGTGGGTAGAGGGCAGAGGACAGCATCAGACACCAGCTCTCTCCTTCTGCTGGAGGAGCACTGAATTGAGATGCACACCGCCGCCTCTGCATTTTTAAGGGTTTGTGGAGATTTGAACTCTGATCTTCAGGATTTTGAAGCAAGTGCTTTACCCATCTCCCTAGTCCCAGATGGAAAGTTTAAACATTTTCAACACACAGTTTGTTGACTCCAAGGAGGTAGAGAGCCAAGTGTTTCATAGAGCAGGGGGCAAGTGATGTTTGGGAGAAAAATAAAGTGGGGTGTGGGAGCAGAGAACAGTGGGACTGCTGTCCTAGGGTCACATGGGCAGGGTTAAGGGAGATGTCCTTGATAGGAGGATTTTGAGTAAAGATGTGGAAAAAATGAGGGACCAAAGGGAATGGCAAGGGTAAAGGAGGGGAGCAGCACTGAGAGGGATCAGTGAGGATGGTTTGCTTCTTGTCAGTGAGTCTTTCTTTTTGCTGCCTGGGGATCAGGATGTAGCACAGCTACTTCTCCAGCATCATGTCTGCCTGCATGCCACCACGCTCCCCTCCTGGAGGATAATGAACTAACATCTAAAACTGTAAGCAGGCCCCCAGTTAAATGCTTCCTTTTTTTGATCAGAATTGCCTTGGCCTTGGCGTCGTGACTAAGAGAGCGTCCATCAGACTGGCCTATGGGGGCATTTTGTTGATTAATGAATGATGTGGGGGGGGCTCCAGTCTACTGTGTGTGGTGCCACCCCTGGGCCGGAGATCCTGGGCTGTTTAAGAAAACAGGACAAGCAAGGCGTGGAGAGCAAGGCAGTAGGCAGCAGGCAGCATCCCCCATGGTCCTTGCTTCAGTTCCTGCCTCTGCGTTCTTTGAGTTCACTCAGTGTTGGAGTGTGACCTAGAAGTTGTTCTTGATCAGTGTTTTATCACAGCAATAGAAAAAAAACTAACGTAAACGGAGAGCAGCAAGTAAAGGGGACAGCAAGCCTAAAGACGGAAATGTGACTAGAGGAACGGAGGACATGGAGTGTGGAGAAGAGAGGAGGGGGCACAGAGAGGACTCTAAATGACGGGCACCACTTTCAGCAGGGTCTCAGAGACCATGGGGACGAGGTTCTAGGGATTTTATTCTAAACACAGAAAGCATGACAAGTTCCTGCTGTGGACTATTCCTTTACACCGTGTGGAGACTTGTCACTATGGTTGGTTAATAAAGAGCTGAATGGCCATTAGCTAGGCAGGGAGAGTTTAGTGGGAGTTCTTGGGACAGAGCACTCTAGGAAGAAGAAAAGGTGGAGTCACTAGCAGACAAAGTGAGAACAAAACATGCAGGAGGAGAGGTAAAAGCCACAAGTCACATGGCAACGCACAGATGAATAGAAATGGGTTAATTTGTTATAAGAGCTTAATTTCATAATAGTAAGTCTCCATGTGATTTTCTGTGAGCTGGCAGCCCAAAGGAAAAGCCTGCTCCAGTTTCAGAACAGAGGCCCGTGTGGTTTGATCAGGGTGTAGAAAAGTCACTCCAGGTGTGGGATCAGGAGTAGAGGACGAAGGACCAAGCAGGGTGCTGCAGGGACAAGGCAGGCAAGTGAGGCAGATGGATTCGATTACAGTGATGGGATAGGGCTTTACCTGAGGCTGAGACACACAAGGCTTAGAAATGTCAGTTGCTGATCCCAGCACCCAGTACTGTGCTGTGACTGCACCCTGACTACCCAGAACCTTGATTCTTTTTACTGCCTTTGTTATTTTGCTTTGAACAAAATAGAAGTTATTCTTAGCCCTAAGTTTGAGTACATAGTCCACTCAGACCTGCAGGCTCAACAGACCAGGGATCTATGTGCCTTCACTGTTGGAATATAAAATGTCCTCCAATGCTTCATATGTCAAGGTTCCAAGTTGGTCTCACTATTCTAGGAGGTTAGTGGTCCTAGGCAGAAGGAAGTAGGCCACTGGGGTTTGATTTTGAAGGGGATAGCTGGTTTCTGCTTCCCATCCTGTGCACCATGAGAGGAAACAGCCCCTCTCTCACCTGCCACCAAGATGTTTCTAACTCCTCCCATTCCACTGTGACCCATGCATGGAGCCCAGTGACCACTGAGCCCTTGAAGCTGTGGTCAGAGAGAATGAAACTCAAAAGGTGTCGTGGTGGTACACATTTTCAGTCCCAGCACTGGGGAGGCAGAGGCAGGTGGATCTCTGTGAGTTTGAGGCCAGCC
>LOEQ01001367.1:36678-48871 GCA_001685075.1 Bramus lutescens
CATCCTGTCTTCCTATGTGCTGAAAACAGTGCTGCTGGCGGTGCTTCTGAAGGAGGGCGGCCCAACGCACAGCTGGGACGAGGCACACCTGATTGAGTGCTTGGAGAAGCTGGTGAAGTTTCTTAGGGACTGCCTGCTACGACGCCGAGACCTCTTCCACTGTGTCCTGGGTCCAGGTGGGGCGGCTGCCGAGGTGGGCCCCCTGCCCAAGGTGCTGCGCGAGGCCCCTCCGGTTGACCTCCTGGCACCCTTCGATCTGCATGCCCGGGAGCTCGTAGCATCGCGGTTGCTGTCCACCTGGCGAAGGTTGCCCCAGCTTCTCCGGGCCTATGGCGGTCCCCGCTACCTTGCCAGGTGCCCCTTACCCCGGAGTCAACGCAACCAGGGCTTCCCTGAAGATGAACCGTGAACCCTGATTACACTCCACCTGACCAAATGTCCCTTTCCCGCAGGATGGGAGGGAGGGTGGCAGTTCAGTTCGAGATGAGCTGTAGAAAGAGTTAGGAAATTTGGAGGATATCAAAAGCTTTGGTGGGCATAAATGTTCTGCCCTAGGCTCCATGACCCAAGATAGCTGTGGCATCTTCTGCGGGTCCGTTAGAGTGTCCTGGGTGGTCTTATACACACATATCTCTGCCCCCAAATTATTTGAAGCAATCATGTTTGACGTGCCTACTTGTTAGATGCTAGGTTCTCAACTAGGTGTCCATGTTTTTGGAGGGGTGTTTTATGTTTGTTTCAATTATGGGATTGGAATCCTGGGTCTTGCATATGCTAGGCAGCTACTTTACAACAAGCTACACATCCTGGGCCTCTAGTTTTGTTTTTAAAAGGGGGAAAAAATCCTTATCCACAACTGGAGTTGAAATTCTAGTCCAGCTGCTAGCATTCCAGAGTAATAATTTAGACATTCCCATGAGCATTTGTGTATTTTTAATGGTGCAGTCATAAGTTTGTTGAGCAAGATTAATGGAGTTGCTACAAATTAAGTGACCTTGCTAACACCTGGCTGGGAGCTGGTTAGAGACTTTCAGAGCAAGCGGCCCTCCATGTCCAGCCATTCTCTTGTTCTGTGGTGGCCAGAACCAGGGACTGTGCAAAGAGGGCTCCACGCAGTTATCTGGAAGACCAAAGCTCTGAGAAGCAGCCAGCCACCATTCAACACTCTCCAGGTCACAGGTGGGGATTGGACACTCAGCACCTGTTCATTTGAGCCGAGCAGAATGCAGAGGGAAAAGATTCTTAATTAAGACAGGTCTGGCAAAAGTGTGAAGCACGAGTCTTGAAACAGATCCTGCCTGAGGCTCGCTGTCAGCCGGACACAACCCGCCTTTGTTTCAAAGTTTCTGAGCAAGCGGCACCGCAGGCGTCTTTCAGAGTTTAAGGATCTGTGAGGAGAAATTGCTTGGCATGTTGCCTAGTTAGGGCTCAGCTTCGGTGATGCCTTGTGTTGGGGTAGTGATTGCCCAGATAACCTTACATAGTCTTGGAGGCCAGCTCTTGCTTCTGCTGATGACCTGTAAAATAGTAGCTTGCAGTATGTGCTCAGAGACCTGTCATTTCTCACCACTGGGCAGAAGAGGTGGGCCACAGGAGCTGAAAGAGAAGTCAGGGAGCTGGCCTTAGAGTGTTCTGCTCTTCTCGGCCATGAGCTTCCCTAGGCTGGGGGCATCTTGCAGTTGGGAAGAGCCCATTCTCCAGTGCCTCTCAACCTCCTGGCTTCCTGACAGCTCCAAATGGCACTTCAAGTTTAGAATGTTCCACCTTTCTCCCTCCTAGAGGGAAGTGCAGCCATCTCAGCAATATACTTAGGGATTTTCTTTTTTAAATAGACTCTTTAAAGTAAAGGTTGGAAGACAAAAATAGTCACACGAATAAGGCCATTGTTTAATTTCTTAGCTATCTGGCGGGAACTCTGCAAACCCCCTTTCTTTAGGGCACCCAGTTGGCAATCCATGGGAATAGATTGTAGGGAACTTCTTGGTAGAGCTATGTTGGCTTCTGTGTCCTTTGCAACTGAAAGAGGAACAGCTGTCTCAGTGAGTTGTTTTGGGGACCATTCCTCTTGATACCCCAAGGTCATTCCTAGTTTTTTGAGGCCAATATTTGGTCATAAGGTATGGCATTGGATGTAGGGGATCTTCTGTCAGTCTCTTGCAAGGACAGAAACTGCACAGTGGGTTTTATTTTAATTACTTTAAAAAGTCAATGCCAAGGGAAGATTGTGTGTGCGCGCGCGCGCGCGCGCGTGTGTGTGTGTGGTATGTGTGTTTGTCTGTGTGCATACTACACATGTTTCCATACTCAGCCTGTTGATTCCTCTGTAGTCATTAAGTTGGAATAGGGGACAATGAGGCAATTTTCCAATTATTAGATTTTTTTTAATCGTGATAATATTTTAATTATAAAACTGGTTATTGTCATAAATATAAATATCTTTCTTGTAGGGTTTTTTCCGTTTCTTTTATTTTTGGTTAATTAACCAAAATTTCATCCATCCTCAAAGCTTTTAAATTTTATTATATTATTATTATTATTAAATTAATGGGCATTGTGCTTGTGAATTAAAGAAATAGTAATGTTTTATTTAAATGCCATGCTGAACAGTTGTTCTTGTTATGTGGCAACCAAAACTTAAGAGATTTCGATCAATTTTGATCAATGTTTAGCGATCTGAAGCATGTACTGTGTACAGATGCAATAATATGGCCGTTGCGGTGGCTGCCCAAGGCCTTTGCATTCAGCTGAGTTCTGCCTTTCATTACAGCTACTGTCACAGCCTCTGTTTGATGTGTACACATTTTTGGTGTATATTTGGTACTGGAGAGTCATATATGCCAATATTCTCATAGAAGATGGCTCTACCAAAAACTAAAGAGTTGTTTAGCCAGTGCCCAAAGATGTTTTGAGGAAGATGACTCAGCCCTTTTACAGTCAGACACTTCAGTGACTCCCACAGCCTGGCTCGGAGCCTTCCTGGAATGTTCGTGGGATGGGAGAATATGTTTTGCAAAATGAAGTTGGAATGGAAAGAGAGGACGGTTTGAGTAGATGCAAATATTGTCTGAGGATTTGGGACAGGGGGACTTAAGATGAACGTGAAAGGGAGAAGTGGGAGGAGGGAGACAGATGAAGATCCCTGGAGGGTGGGAGGGTGTTTTAGGTGAAGAAATGTGTTTTTAGGTATGTGTTATTTCCAGACAGGAGTCACAAACTCAGTAGTTGGAAGGCAGGAAAATAAATGAGGGTGGGGAGGGTGGTGGGGCTGTGCCTACCTTAAAGAGGGCAAAGAAAAGGTGGGGCTAATTTCAGATTAAAATACTGACGCTCACTGGTTTTAAATTTAAGCTATAATTTAAAATGTCTAAAACCACCGAGTGAGCAGAAAGTTGGTTGAACCTGAGGCCACCAGTTTGTGACACCTCGCCCTACACAGTTAGCCTTTCCTCCGAGTATATATAAAGTTATATTCTTTGCTGTGGAGGCGATGGTTATATATATGTGGGGGGTGTGCTAGCTCGTTTCTGTTTTAATCTCTCAGAGTTAAGCTTTATTATAGGAATAACAACAGAAAAAATTAACAAAGCCACAGATAACATTTATCCCCGGTTTCTGGTAGGGTTCCCATGTAAGCCTGACTCTCCAGTCAGAATCTCAACTAAAACACTTGGGGCTATTTCTGGATTTTCTTTGCTGGTGATTTGGGGTCAGCTTCTCTCCCTGGCTGGAGTTTGCGGATGAGTAATGAGGCGGAATTGCGGAATACATTCTTTCTTTGTATTTGGTTCTTATCCGAAAATTAATTTCTTTGGTTGTTGTCCTTGGTAACCTAGCCTGGGACTTCACAATGTTGGTTGAAGGCATTAGACACCAGCAAAACAACAACAAAAACAGCCCATGTTCCATCTTTGGGCCAAATTCCATGGCTTTGTACTATCGCCCTCTCCAAGAATCCTGCGGGCTTTACTCCCAGCATTTCCGTTCCTTTCTGACTCAGTGTCTCTCACCAAAATTGCCACCAGCTGAGCTTGCTTCCAAGGCGTCTTTTGTCACCTCCCAGAGGAAGTTGTGGTTTCCACAGAATTGGGCTTCCTGGCTTTGACCTTGCCAACGAGGTTTATCCCGGTCTACACAAAAGTTTTTCCCACGTGGAGAGAATGAAGCTTGTCCACATTTCAGACATCCCTCAGGAGGGCAACTCGCTCAGTGTTACCCCTGTGTGATGCGTTAGCTTCTTCGTCTTTTAATTGCGTGTCCGTAACATATCTCCTTATTTTTTTTATGGTACACGGTGGGGGTGGGGATAATGCTAGCGGAAGTCAAGAGAGGGTGGCAAATTCTGGATCATGTAGACAGAGAGAATTGGTGAAGACCTGCAGCTAATTGGTATGGAATCTGGCTCTGGCAGTATTGGATATTTAGGACTATTTTAGCACCTTTTGAAAAAAAAAAGTGTCCTTGTCTTAGTCGCTTGACTTGAAGCGTTCCAGCACAGGCAGCTTTTTAACGTGCCTTCTGACCCCAACCACACATTGGGATATACTTTGAGGGTCTCTGTTATAGCCCAAGTTTGTTCCAATAAAAGAGACCAAAGAGTTAATCAGACCTGGTTGACTGCTGTCACAACTGTGTGGTTAAGGACTTAATCATGCAGTCCATGGCCCCAGTGGTCAAGGCCTGTCACTCCCATCTTTGTCTGAAGTTGGAGTGCATTTGCACTTTTCGATCCTGTGGGTCACTAGGGGACCTTGTTCTTTCCCGTTTTGCTCTATCAATAAAGGAATTTCTGGAAACCTCTGGACTGTGTGTGGGGGCTTTGGGGAGCCCAGGGGGAGGGTGCTAGTGCCTGTGCCTGCACTAGCTTGAACTTTGTGCAAACTTCAGTTGCTCTTTCCCTTCCCTCCCCCATCCGTGTGTGTGTGTGCGTGTGTATGTATAAACGAGAGAGAGAGAGAGAGAGAGAGAGAGAGAGAGAGAGAGAGAAGAGGTTCTGGGTGTTATAAACTCAGGTCCTCCTGCTGCTTGGGCGGCAATCACCTTATCAGCTGAGCCATCTCTCCAGTTCACACCATAGACTTTTCTGGAACTCTGTCTCTTGAGCTTACTGGAGAGAACTGTTTGCCCAGGTGGGTGTAAGATGCCCTGCAGGGGTGCAGCCTGAAATTCTGTCTTCTGTTCTTTTCCTACCTAAAACTCTCTGCCCTGCCCCTCCTCTCTGCCCCCACCATCCCCCCTTGAACACCATTCAAGTATTGACCTGTGGCTAATTCATAGTTCAAACATTTTGCCCAGAAACATCTTGGGCCCTGGGGCCATCTTGACATGGTTAACTGCTAACATTGGAAATCAGCCATTCTTAACCCGAGGTGGCATCTTGGAGACCATGTTGGGTGGTCGACATCTCAGCCAGCGAGGCCTCAAGGAAATATGCAGCTGCCACCGACTAAGCACTAGCTGTGTGTTCAGCCTCTGGGACAGCTGATGAGCCCATTGCGTTGTTTTCAATGAGAGTAGTCATGTCCCAGGGTATTGAAGACAGCACAGAGCTGGCAAAGACACACACCGCCTCTTCCAGGATTATAGACAAGCTGTCGGAGATTAGGGTACTGAGCGGGGAAGGCAATGAAACTCACAAGAGGGATCCCTCCTCGGGCATAGGCATAGGGATTTCCAGGAGGGCTACTTGGAGGAGGTGGCTTCTAAGGAGAGATCTAAAGGCAGATAGGAATTAGCCAAGCCAAAGAGGCTGAGCTAACTTAGAAGACTAATACATCAAGCGCCACCAGTGAGGGAACTGTGTGGCAGAGGAAAACTGGTTGCTTCTTACTCAGCCAGGAATGAGGGGGGGTCAGGGGTCCCGATGCCTGCTCTTAGTGACCTGGCCTCTTTCCTCAATGGTCCAGCTCCCCTAAGGCTCCACTGTCTCCCAATAGCATCACAGCCTGAGGACCAAGTCTTTACCATAGGGATTTAGGGAAACCTTAAAATCCAAGCCATTCCAGAAGAGCATGGAGGGAAAGGCATGCATTAAGAACACATTTGGCTACAGCTTATTATAAAAGCCTGAACTACAGGAACATCAACATGGATTTCAAACCCCACCCGCTTCTAGAAGATGTGAGGGTCCCACAGTTGAGGGATGATTCTGGATCCAGGCATCTTTTTGCTTTGGCTTTCAAGGTGGCTTTGCTTTTATCTTTGTGCAGTATAGGTCAAGGTTCTGCAGTGATCACTTGCTTTTCCTACAGCTAACTTTCTCAGAGAGAACTGACTGTGGAAAACGATGGACTTCCCTCTTCCTATTGGACAGAGTCCTGTGGCATGACATACTTACGTGGGAAGCTAGGAAGGGCAAATGGGTATTAGTGGATAAGCAAGCCGGCCACAGAATCTACCAATAAACAAATCAGCCCTAGATACAAATTCCAGAAGAATCTACCAAAAAAGGGAGTAGTGGAGGACTCAACAGTTCATATCTGCTTGATTTAGACTGTCCTAAGTTAACTTGCAAAAAAAAATACACAGATGAGTCTGGTATCAGGGTCACTGTTCACTTATGATGAGGATGGTGATTATTATTATTATTTCTTTAAGTCAGTTAATTTTTTAAAAATATCACTCCTACCCCATATTCAGCGTATGAAAACCCATCCCTTGATAGCAGCACTGGAAACAATGCATACACACTGGCAAGTGTGAGTCAGATGTTACCTGTCTGCCCTTAGGACCTGTACGCCAGAGTTTTGGAACAAGCAGAGGGTCAGCTTACAGAGGGATCCTCTCAGGCATTCAGCCCATTTTCTCCCCATCACCAAATTTCCTTCCCGGTGGGACCAGGGCTAACTGCAGTTTTGAACATTTGCTGTAGCTGTCCCTAGAAATGAGGTCCATTCAGTGAGAGATTTGCCCACAGCCGCTTCTTTCTTCCACAGTGAATTGTCCCCAAATGTCCTCCAGCCGTTGTCCTTGAGAATTCCAGGCACAAGGCTCAGCTTCTCAATGGTCTCAGCCCTGGCTTTCTTAGGATGCACCAAGGACTTTGCAAAGACACCCAAGCTTGGGGTCCCACCTGGCACTAGTGAGATCAGAACCTCGGAGAGTGCAGCCCAAGTAAGAACCCTTTTTAGAACCCCATGGATGGATTTCCTAGGGCTGTTGTTAACCACTGGCTTCTGTCTGGTGACCCTTCCAAAACCTTCTTCCTGTGATAGCTCCATCAGGTCTTATGGCACCAGTTGGTGTTTGTCACATCTGCTTCCTGGCAGAGACAGACAGGTGAAGGGTCAACAGCAGTGGTGATAATGGACAGGAATCTTTGACTGAGAGGCACAGGCTCAGCATCACTTCTGAACAGGCATGGGGCTTAACTTTATAGGCACTTTCCCTTCTCTAAGCCCATGAAGACAGACAATTTTGTCAAGATGTTAAAGTCCCAATGAAACTTCTCCATGAAGAAAAGCTTCTATAACAGAAACACACTACCCTCCTTCTATAATCCAGGATGGAGCTAGATGTTCCTGCTTTCTGTCACTTTGACAAAATACCAGATATAATCAAGCGTTAAGAAGGAACACTTAGAAGAAGCGGTCTATTTTGATAGTTTCAGAGGGTTCAGCCCATGGTCAGTTGGCTCCATTGCTCCTGACCTCATTGTCATTGTGGTACATCAAGAAAGAGATGGGGTTGAGATTCCCTTCAATGGCATGTCCCACCATGACCTAACTTCCTCCCACTACGATCAACTACCTAAAGATTCAACCACCCTCCTCCTTCCAATGGCACCATGGGCTGGGAACCAGGAACCAAGCTTTTGACACATAGTCTTCAGGGCGAGACATTTAAGATCGACGTGCAGTAGCTATAATCCGTCTTCACAGAATGCTGCTTTTTCCCATGAACATCTAATGACTTTATCCACATGTGCATGTATATGTTTGCATGTGGCAGCCAGAGATTAACTTTAGGTATAAATTCTTAAAGCTGTCTCCATCACATGGTTTTTGTTGATTTGGCTTGGTTTAGTTTTTGACTTTGTTTTGTTTTGTTGAAACAGTCCCACAATGGCCTGGACCTCACCAAATTAACTAAGCTGACAGACCACCTAGCCCCTGAAACCTGCCTGTCTCCACCTCCCCAGCACTGAGATTACAAGCTTCTGGCTTTTTAACCTGGGTCCTGGTGACAGAACTCAGGTTCTCCTGAATCCAAGGCAAATGCATTAACAACAGAATTGGCTGTCCAGCTCCTAGCCACTGCTTCTCTCTGTTTCTTCCTCCAAGCCCTCTTTATGTGCAGTGACCCTGAGCTGTCCCTGAAGAAGAGATTCAAGTCCATTGAGCCACCTTCCATTGAAGCCAGAGGGAGAAACCCCTAGAGTCACTCTGTCTTCCGCATCCGACAGAAAGCTTTTAAGGGCCTAATCTCTTGAAAGATTTTTGTCTTCATGGTTTATCTAATCATCAGTCACTTCAAATTAGGAGCCAGGCCTCTAATGAGTGACTGACTGTCGATACCTTATCGAAATGAAAACATCAAAGCATCTCAACCGGGGATACAAATGGTCTTGGTGCTGGCAATGAGCGGCCTTCCGGATCCCACAGGACAAGGAACTGCAGACTGAAGATACTGCCTCACATGTCTTAGATGTCACATGGGCAAAGGCTGTGTGATCCCCATCCTTTTTCTGATAAATACAGTCCACTTTCCATATCCATGGATTGCACATCTGTGAGTTCAACCACGGATCAAAGATTCAGGGAAAAAGAACAACTGAGTCTGGAGGCCAGCAAGATGGTTCAGCAGGGTAGAAACACTTGCCCAGAAAGCCTCACGGGAGCTAACTCCCAGAAGTTGCCCTCTGATCTCTACACACACCCTGTGGAATGTTCACACCCACATGCACACAAACTTGCACACATTATAATACAATAATTTTATACATGCTTTATACATGCAATAAATTTTAAAAATTACACCTGGGACTGGTAAGGTGGCTCGCATAATAAAGATGCTAGTTGGCCAAGCTGAGCTCACCCCTGGGACCCAGAAGGAGCTATCTTCTGAACATTGTTCTTTGACTTTTACATGTGTGCCAAGTCACACAAGGATCATGGGAGACTCTCTTAGTTTTTGGAGAAAGGACCTCAGTCTGTGACTCCAGCTCACCTGGAACTCGGTCTCCTGAGTGCTAGGAACACAGGTGTGAGCTACAGTGTCCATTTTGTCCTCTACCATTGTGTACAGAGGGTCTGAGCACCAGCAGGTTTGCTTCTTGGAGTGGGTCTTAGAGCTGAAGTTCAAGGAATGCTGCGGTGTGATTTGACTGGTTCTCAGAAGCCATCTCATTCATTAGTGGTGCTCTGTCCCTTCCAGGTCTTCAGCAAGCATTGGGACTCCCTCTTCCTAGTCACAGACTCAGGAAGCCAGTCTTAGAGTCTGAGCCCTCCACATGCAGAGGCACACACTGACTAGGTATGAACAACCTTCTACTGACCCGTCCCCCTGCAGGTGCACAGGGCCGAGTGACTAGTTGTATCCAATGGGTGGGGAGCAGAAGAGACATGTGTCTGACCCTTCAGGGCCAATAAAAGTGACCAGTTACAATGACAGCATCCCAAATTGTAGCTGAGTCATGAACACATAATCCCATAAGAGACACCGGGGTTATATTTAGATGGTTGAGAAGTTAGCCATCGTTGCAAGATCTTTGATTACACTGTGTAAAGATATGTCACTGTGATTGGTTTAATGAAAAGCTAAATGGCCAACAGCTAAGCAGGAGGTATAGCCAGGACTTCTGAACAGAGTTAACTCTAGGAAGAAGAAAGGCAGGGGCTCCAG
This sequence comes from Bramus lutescens, assembly GCA_001685075.1. Taxonomy (NCBI): domain Eukaryota; kingdom Metazoa; phylum Chordata; class Mammalia; order Rodentia; family Cricetidae; genus Bramus; species Bramus lutescens. Next base: position 46,519 of record LOEQ01001367.1, read on the forward strand.
CCAGATTCAAAGCAAGCAAGACATGCAGGGAGAGAGGTTAAAGCCACGAGTCACGTGGCAGCATGAAGATGAATAGAAATGGGTTAATTTAGGTTATAACAGCTAGTAGGACAAGCCTAAGCTATAGGCCGAGCTTTCATAATTAATAATAAGTCTCAGTGTCATTTTTTTTTTGTGAGCCGGCAGCCAAAGGAAAATCCAGCTACAGGCTTTTGTGATTGATGCCAGGTTTCTGAAGCTCAATGCTGGGGCTCCCTGTGCCTCCAGCACAGCCTAATCTAACCCAACCTAACTGATGCACCAGGATGCATCCCATTAGAGCAGCAGGTCTCAGCCTGTGGGCAGTGAGTCCTTTGTAGGTTGATGACCCTTTCACGGGGGTCACCGAAGGCCACTGGAAAACACAAATATTTACATTAGGATTCATAACAGTAGCAAAATTATAGTTATGAAGTAGTAATGAAGATGATTTTATGGTCAGGGGTCACCACAACATGAGGAACTGTATTAAAGGGTCGCAGTGTTGGGAAGATTGAGATGCACTGCCGTAGAGAGTCTCCTTGGGAGCTAGGCTGTGCGTACCAACTGTCACTATGTGCTGAGCCTGGGCAGAGGGTGGGGACGGAATGGTGAGCATTAGGACCTCCCGTGTCTGGAGTTTACAGCTGGCTAAAGGAGAGAGGTTGTTGTCAGACACAGGGCCAATAAAGGTGAAGGCAAAGAAGCCGCTTTCTATGATGCCATAAGTGAAAGGAACCTAGCACAGCCCAGGGGTGTTAGGGACTCTCTAAAATTTGGAATCCCAGAAGTCTGTCTCAGGGGGCTACCTTGGGGATCCCTTCCTGAGCACAAAGCTCCTTGCCAAACATTTGACACACAGGATTCTCATTACCGGAACGGTTCCAGGAGCTGGTTCTGGGAGCCAGCCCACTTTACAGACGAGGAGCTCTTTGCTCAGCAGAGTGAGGTCACAAGCCCCAAGGAAGTACACAGGATTTTGAACCCACATCTGCAAACTCCATGAAGACCTCTCAGCAGCCCCTGTATTGCTGGCCCTTTAAACTCAGCCAAAGAAGTGACTCAGGCAGGAAGTTACCGTTGGAGAGTCCCAGGAGGAAAATCAAACCGAACTGGGCGGGCAGCGTCCACCAGCACCCTGCAGGAAGGGTGTAGAGCCTTCCCCCAAGGCCTTCCTTAAAGACTCCCTGGTTCCTTTTTAACTTTTGCAGTTTCTTCTCACTATCCCCACCCCTAGGGTGACTTCACTTCTCTCTTAGCAGATGGGAAAGCATGGGTGGCTAGTCCCACAGTAGCCCACTGGCCTCCTTTCCCTGCAGAGTTAACCTAGAGACAAACAAGGACACAGCAGCTGGCTCTTCTCTTGGCTTACTGTGATGCCTCCCTCTCTCCTTCCTACAAAAGCAGGAAGTCCCCAGATTGCTGTGTTGAAATGTTGCCGGGGTTGTTCCTTTTCTTTACAGAACCCAGACAGGGACACAGTGACACATTCAGACCCATGTTTCCCATGAAAATGTGTGCACACGGGCTCATGTGTATGCATGCATGTTACACATATTCTTCAACTAGTCTAGGTAGGACAAACCTTGACATGTCAGCACTGTAAATAAAGTTTTATTGAAACACTCATTTCATAATATCACATCTGCAGCTGTTTTTGGCACTACAAAACCTGATCTGAATGTGTAGCAAGTGACTGTTTTTGTTTGTTTTGTTTTGTTTTTGTTTTGTTTTTAGAGACAGGGTTTCTCTGTGTAGCTTTTGGAACCTGTCCTGGAACTAGTTCTGTAGACCAGGCTGGCCTTGAGAGATCCACCTGTCTCTGCCTCCCGAGTGCTGACATTAAAAGCATATGCCACCATCGCCTGGCAAATGACATTATGATTTATGGCTTTGAAATCGAAATTATTTATTATTTGCCTCTCGACAGGAAAAGTAAGCCTTGTTCCTTAATCCTTCTTCCAATGTTCTGTGAGGTGTCTGCTACTTACAGGTTTGTAACAAAACACCTTAAAAAAATTGAGCTGCTCAAACCCACTGTAGGGGCTGGGAAGATGCCAAGGTCAGTAAAGTGCCTGCTATATGAGCATGAGGACCCAAGTGTCCCCAGAGCCCATGTAAGACCCAAGTGTGGCAATGCCTGTAATCCCGATGAACAGCAATGCATGCTTACAAGCCCAGCTCTGGGGAGGTGGAAACAGGCAGATTCCCCAGGCCAGTGAGAGACCCTGTCTCAGGAAACAAGGAGGACCACTCCTGAGGATTGTGATCTGAGCCTGACCTCTGGCCTCTATGTGCATATGCACCCTCCAAACTCTCTCTCTCTCTCTCTCTC
>LOEQ01001367.1:66836-79694 GCA_001685075.1 Bramus lutescens
AGTGTACTTCCCACTTTCTCTTCTATGAGGTTCAGTGTGGTTGGTTTTATGTTGGGGTCTTTGATTCATTTGGACTTGAGTTTTGTGCATGGTTATAGATATGAATATATTTGCAGTCTTCCACATGTCGACATCCAGTTATGCCAGCACCTTTTGTTGAAGATGCTTTCTTTTTTCCATTTTATATTTTTAGCTTCTTTGTCAAAAAATCAGGTGTTCATAGGTGTGTGGGTTAATATCAGGGTCTTCTATTTGATTCCATTGGTCCACCTTTCTGTTTTTTTGCCAATTCCAAGCTGTTTTTATTACTGTGGCTCTATAATAGAACCTAAAGTCAGGGATTGTGATGCCACCAGATATTCCTTTACTGTACAGGGTGAAGTTTTTTTTTAATTATTACTTTCTCATTGCTTCCTAGACAATTATAGGCAGCCAGGATGAAGAACCATTGGTTTGCATGTTGATTTGTGATGTTTAAACTTGGGAATTCATCAGTTCTCCCAAGGTAGGGTCGAGGAAAGAAAGAAAGAAAGAAAGAAAGAAAGAAAGAAAGAAAGAAAGAAATTTTGGCTAGGCATTGGGGGGATTGCAGACAGTATCTCTCTGTAGCCCTGGCTATTCTGGAACTCATCCTGTAGGCCAGACTGGTCTCAAACTCACAGAGATCCACCTACCTCTGCCTCCCAAGTGCTGGGATGAAAGGTGTGCACCACCACTGCCTGGTTGGGTGGAAGCTTATTGAAACAGATTTCTGGGCTTCCCAGAGTTTTTGATTCTGAATGTTCACATTAAGTCATAACTATTTGTGTCTCTCTCTCTCTCTCTCTCTCTCTCTCTCTCTTGCTCTCTCATCCCCAGGTGGTTGCCACTGGCCCAACAACCACATTTTGAATACCATTATATAAAATAAAATCGCTATAAGAGAGGAAAGAAGGGGAGTTTCCTTAAGACAGGGCAGGGAAGGGGAATGGCAGAGAGGCTGGGAAAGGGAGAGGAAGGTTCAACTCAAGAACTCTTACTCTTTACTTCTAGAAAGAAGCAGCAAGGATAAATCAGCCAGAGAATTTTCTGGAGAGTTTTAAGAGGTACCAGATAATGGGAAGTGATGTCTAAACCTCCTTTCTACTTTTCCTTTCTTTGCTTTCTTAAGGTGGGCTCTCCCTCCAGCCCAGGCTGGACCGGAATGCCAGGCAATCCTCCTACCCCAGACTCCCTGCCCGACACCGGGAGTCTGGACCCCCACTCTTGGTGGATCTGGTCTCAGATTTCCATGGCAGTCTTCTACAGAGACTTCAGGCTCACGAGACTGTGTGGGATTGGTTAGCAAAGATCGAGAGAGGTACTGGAGAGGTGACTTTGAAGACAGGCTTCCTGGTCCAGGATGGTGACAAAGCAAACCAAAAGAGGGATTCATAAAATGTGCCCCTTGCTTCTGGGGCTACACCATTTCTGGTGCACACTAGCAGCCGAGTCTTTGAGGAAGCGCTCTGAGGAACCCAGGAATAGAGATGCAGTAAGAGTGACTCTTATTAGCATGAAAACCAGGAACTAAGTTGGTATAGACCAGTGCAGACCTGCAACTCCTCAGCGGAGGCAGGGGTGGGGGCACAACAGAGGAACAAAGGGTGTGCCGGCACTCATGTTGGCCAGGAGAGGACCAGGCACGCCGGGCACCTCGCACCAGAGTCAAAGTGGTACAAGTCCGAGGTCATCTCTGATCTTTGTCTCTACACAGAGACAGCTGAAATGAGAATCCACCCAAGCTGAGTGTCTCCAGACTCCATGGTCTTCTCAGAATGCTACTGGGGTTCCTAGGCATCTCCTACACCCATCTTGAGGAGGGGTTGAACTCTACCATGAAAGAAAAATTCTGTCAGCTTTGTATTCTGGGTTAAAGTCAGAGATGACTGAGTTATCTTTCATTCAAAAGTTTCTTGAACCAGAAAGGGAGTCTTGTCACTGGTAATCAAGACTTCTTATTTGGCATCCTCGAATTACAGCACAGTCATACCCTTGGGTTCTGAGCTCATGGGTACAACCAAGCAAGGATCAAAAATATTTACACACACACATATAGAGAGCAAGAGAGACAGAGACAGACAGACAGACACACACACAGAGAGAGAGAGAGAGAGAGAGAGAGAGAATGACTGAATTTAAAAAATAAAATTTCTGAAAAGATAAAGAATTTCCACATTAGGTACCATAAATACTATGGAAGTAACAAAGTTTGTGGGAGAAAAAAAGAAAAAGAGAAGAAAAAAATATATGGAAGTATACATAGGTTATGTGGAAACACAATGTTATTGTAGAAAGAGCTCGAGTACCCATTAGGCTTTGGTATCTGCAGAGCTCCTGAAAAGCATCCCTCATGGGACTCTTGGGGCAGTTAATGCTACTGGAGCTGGCTGTGGTGGCTTTCTGTATGCCTACCCATAATCCCAGCACCTGGGAGTTGAGACAAGAGTATTATGAGTCCCAGGTCAGCCTGACTACACAATGAGACCCCATCTAAAACACAAACAAACAACAAAAAGCAAGATGTGCTATTCAGCACATCTAAGGCACGGACAAATACAAACTGTCTGTTTGATGTAAGAACATACTTCTGTCTTCTGAGGTGGGGGATGGGGGGCTTGGCATGAGGCTCGGAGGAACCTAAGGAGGGTCCCTTAAGACTGAGTGGGGTGTGGGCTGTCTGAGAAGCTAGCTCATAGTGGGAGCACGCTGGACCAGGAGATCAGTCCTTCAGCAACTAGATGGCTAATAGCTTGCTGCAGCATTTCCTTTGAAAAGCAAGGGGGCAGGGATAATCTGTCTCTGATCATGCCACATCCCAGAGTTATTAGCTAAACTTATTCCATGTTGTATGACTGCTCCCTGGTAGACATGAATAAGTTCTGCTCATCCCAATTAACGGTACCAACAACATGTCAGACAGTGACTTGTTATCCCATCTCAGCAGGTGTAAGGACTTCTTCACAGCTGCAGAGAGGGTGTCACCCTTTCTATTAACCTTCCGCTCTATACCCGAGCAGCTTTGGGCACAGCAACTGGGGCAGAATCACACGCATCTAGGAGGAGGCAAAAGTGTGCATGTGTGTGTGAGAGAGAAAGTGTGTGTGTGAGTGAGTGGGTGTGGGTGAGTGTGTGAGAGTATGAGTGAGTGTGTGTGTGAGTGTGCATATGTGAGTGACTATGTGTGTGGAGTGTGTGTGAGAGAGAGTGTATGTGAGTGTGGATGAGAGAGTGTGAGAGAGTAGGTGTGTGTAAGTGTGTGTGAGTGTGAGTGTGTGAGTGGGTGTGGGTGAGTGTGAGTGAGTGTCTGTGAGTGAGTGGTGTGAGTGAGAGATAGTGTGTAAGAGAGTGTGTGTGAGTGTTGTGTGTGAGTGTGTGTGTGTGTCTGTATGTGTGATTTCAGGTGAGATCTAATGACCCTTCCCACCCTCTCCTTCTATGAGGAAATGTCAGTGGTCAGTGGATCTGATCTTGAAGCCATAGCTGCTCTAATAATGATGGCAATGACTCCATGCTCCAAGGACAAACCCCACAGCTGTGCCCTCCCCAGTGTGAGGAGCACATGTGAGGTACACACTTAAGTGCTGTATACTATTTGGGTTGGTTTTAATGTCAATTTGACACAAATTAGAGTCATTTGAATAAAGAGCCTCCCCCGAAGAACTGTCCTGACTGCCTCAGTTGACTAGAGAGGACCCACAGCAACAGCAGCCCAGATAAGAAGGGTGTAACAGGGGGAAGATGCCTCCTTTGCTCACATGGACTTCTCTCCTGTGGCTGAGCTAATCTGTCCTGTGCTGCTACAGCTGCCTCCTGTGTGGTACCGGAGCCAGTGTTTCCAGTCTGGACTGAGGACTGGCTCCTCCCCAGGGAACTTCCAGATCCTCAGTGCCAGGTCAGGATCACTGAGGCACCCAGCTTTGGTGGACTGAGCAACTATTGGGCTATCAACCTCATCAGTGAGAGAAGCCACTGGACTCCTCCAGTGCTGAGGCGCCCAACCTCAAGGATCAAGCAACTACCAGGTTCTCAGACTCCCAGTTGTCAGATAAATCCTGTTACTATCTTAATGTAAACTGATCTAACAATTAATATACGTACACATCACACACACACACACACACACATACACACACTTCACCCTGTTGGTTCTATTCCTCAAGAATTAAGACAGATGTCATCCTTTCTGGGACTGCACTGGGGGAGCCTCTCTTCACGGGATGGGAACGCTGAATAGGGGAACCAAATGTGGACCCCAATGAAGTCACCAGCCAGAAGGAAAAGTCACTGGTAAGTCAGGGTGCGGCAGTTGAGGGCCAATATGCCTGAGTAACACCTGTTCTCCAAATTAAGATCTCTTCTCTTCCTCAGCTTTCCATGACTGAATGGGTTCCCTCAACAAGCTATGACCTCAGAGATGATTTCAACAATAGGTTAACTCACTCAATATATTTTCTAATATTTTCAAATGACTCAAGTCATTTGGACTTGAGTTTTGTGCATGGTGATAGATATGGGTCTATTTTCATTCTTCTACATGTTGCTATCCAGTTATGCCAGCACCACTTGTTAAATGTGCTCTTTTTTTCCATTTTAGATTTTTTGCTTCTTTGTCAAAAACCTTCAGGGTAACTTAATGCCTACTGCCATCCTCTTCAACTTGGTGAAGACAGTGAGCAAAGAGCCCACATTTTAATTTCTCCTGAGCCCTGCAAGTTCAGATTGTCTCCTCCCACCAGAGTGGAAGGGAGTGGGTACTGAGCTGCCTTGTGTGGCTCCTACCGTGGCTGCCAGCTTTGGATTACACATACCCCACAATCCTCAGCACTTGCAGATCCCCTTGAGGGAGAGCTCCAAGGTGTGCATTGGTTACTCTTCTGTGGCTGCTTCTAAAGCAATATAAATAAAATACTAAAGAGACTCCAGGAAGGGAAGACTGATCTTGGCTCGTGACTTCAGATAGTTGAGTTGTGGCTGTTTGACTACATACACTGGGACAGTGTATAGAGAAGGGGCTTTTTCACCTCCTGCTGGGAAAGAAATGTTCAAAGGCACGTGTCCAGGGAAGCCCTTCCTCTAGCTAGGCCCCTCCTCCTAATGTTTCCAGAACATCCCTGAATAGTGCCACTAGCTTGGGACTAAGAATTCAACATGACCTTTGGAAGCTGTTTCACATTCAAGGTATAGCAATGTATACTAGGCTGGCTTTGAGAAGGGACTCATATATACTCAGTAAGCATTTTCATGGGAGCTCCTGTCATGCTATCGGTTATGGCATGAGCTCCCTTCACCACCAGACTTCTGTGATTTCCCTGTACCTGGGAGTAATGGAAGCCACTTGGCGTTTCTGTTTTCTCAGCATCTTATTTCCTCTGGGAACTGTTCTTCTCCTCTTCTATATTTTTCTAGTGAGGCTACTAATGATGGTGCACGCCTCCCTCGAAGCCACAGGCATATGCATGTTGTCAAAACTGGGCCAAGTATAACGCCAGAGTCTCCTTGTACCTGTGATTGAGCCAGCATGGCTCTTAGGACTTACTTCTGTCCTTTGATTGCAGTGAAATTGAAATTGCAGGTCACCAAGGGTCAGGCTAATCAGAGAATCTCATTCTCTCCCTCAATCCCCTGTAGTCTCCAGGCAACACTGTATGGACTGCTCTCTTCCCTTCGTGAACACTTGAGCAGTGAGCCCTGCAGCTGGTGCCCTATATGAAGGCAAGGTCAGGCAACAGAGATTCTGTGAATCTGACTAGAATACCTCCTTAAAAGGGCAGCATATTATGACCCTTTCATTGCCTTACAGTTTATTTTGTGTTTCCCTTACATCAAAAGGTCACATTGACTAGGTGAAGTGTAGCTTAGCCTGTGGAGTGCTGGCGTAACATGAACGAAGCTCTGGGTTTCATCCCCAGCACTGTAGAAACCAGATGTGGTGGTACCATCCTGTTACCCCAGCATGCCAGAGTTAGAAGCAAGACTCAAGAATTCGGGTCATCCTCAGCTGCATAGTGAGTTGGAGGTCAGCTTGACATACATGAGACCCTGTCTCAAAGAAAATCAAATCAAAACAAAATAAAACAATGAACAAGTACGAAAGAGAGAGAGAGAGAGAGAGAGAGAGAGAGAGAACAGGTGGTCACCCATTCCCCACAAATACCCTTTCACATGTGTGCAGGCTGTTATTAAATCACCCTCCGTTACCCTCCAATTTTCCTTCTTGAAGACTAAATCATTAGCTATCCTTTTCTGAATCATGAGGTGGAGATGGTTTGGCTGACTGTAGTTACCAACCTCAGTCAAGCTAGTGTCAGGGTTCAAGAGGTTTTTACAGACTAGACCATCAGACTCCTTCAGCTAAGCAGGATCCTTGGGGGAGACGCCAGCAGACAGCATGCAAGATGAAGCGATGTATGGTAGGTTGCAGGGACCAGCAGGAGGTCAAGCGGCACGGGTGTCAGGTGTCTTCAGAGCTGACGCCGGTCCTGTCCGTCTGTAGGGTGCACAGCCAAACTCCATGTCATCTCCTACTCTGAGCCCTAACAGCCAATGCATGAACATCACTCAGAGGCAGTCTGGCTGATGGACAGCATCCTTCTAGTTGAGAAGTGCAGAAGTACCACGGAGATGATGTCCTAGCATGCTAAGGTCAAGGTTGAACTTTGTAGCACCTGCTTCCGTAAGCATCCTCTGGAAAATTGGGAGGAACTGGGGTTCCCTAGATTCTGCCCCTAACCCTACCACATTCCAGTGTCTTTGCACAAAGGGAGATTAATGAGATTGTTACCCACTTCTGTACAGTTTAAGAATAACCTGTGTCTGGGGTGGCTCTGTCATCTCAGTCAGGGCCATGAACAGAAGGAAAACTATTCAGGGTACTCAAGTCTCAGGATCACTCACACTGTTAGGGACTTGTCTTGGAGGTTGAGTATGTGTGTTCATTTTTGTGTGCTTGTGTGTGTGAATGTATGCATGTGGGTGCATTGTGCAAATTGGGTGCATGTGTGTTCATGTATGTGCCTTTGTGTTTGTGTGTATGCATGTGTGTGAATGTGTGCATGCATATGTGTGCCTGTGTGTGAGTGGTGTGTGTATGTGTGTGTGTGTATGTGCATGCACACGCTACCTTGGGCCTCACACTGCTAGGGAAGTGCTATATCTTCAGCCCATACACTTTGAGAATAAAAAGAGAGTGGTGGAGAGCATTTACTGAGAACTCCTGGGGGCTTGTGCAGTGCTATGGGATACATGTGGAGTTATTCTATGCACTGTCAGGCGGGTGCTGATGCTGTGAAGCCCTGATTTTGACCCCATTCACTGTGGAGGAGGCTGAGGCCCATGGAGAAAGACATTCCAGGTCTCACAGCTCATGAGAGGTGAGAAGCAGGACTTTCAGGCAGACTAGCTGACTCCTCTAGCCAGGATTTCAACCTCCAAGTTGTCCCCTTTGCTCCTTGACAAACTCCAATTTTCCAAGCATAAAATAAAACAAGAAGCCCCAGGTTAAATATGTGCTTTGGGGTAAAGAAAGGGAACCACTTCTGGTGCACTGCGTATCCATGTTTTGTGGATTTTCCCCAGTGCCTAGAATTCTATCCAGTCCCAGAAGGAAAGCGTATGATATTCAGTTTGCAGATGAGGAAAACTGAGGTTCACAGAAGTGAAATGGCTTGTCCCTAGTCACACACCAGCAGACAGACAAGACAGAGCTTTTGCCCCTGGCAAAGACAAAGACCAAAAGAACTCTGATGACCACACATCATAGCTTGTGCTCTGGAGACCCTGTTTGACAGGTGGCCTCCCTCCCTATTTCAGAATGGCCATTTAATTAGCTTTGAGCTTCTTACTACCTTGGCATTCTGGGTAGAAACACAGCTCAGGGAGGGACGTAGGGATGACTAAGGCAGGATCTGAAGAACATGTTTTATATGTCATAGAATTAAAATGGACTTAGGCAACAGGTTCCATCAGGGAGAACGGCCAAAACTGACAGCCCCTGAACCAGAAGCTGCACCGTTCAGATGGGTGGCAACAGCTGTTTCTGCCGCCCTGGCACTTTTGAATGATAACAGGTATTGTAGGGCTGGAGACTGCATTCCCACCTCTAATTCCCTTCTGAAGACTGTTATTATGTGGATGCATCTGCCACCCAAAGCCTGGTGCTCTAGGCTGGTTCATCTTAGCTGGAGGTGGTAGCAGTACCACGAGAGGAGCTGGAAACCAGTCCCCAGTGTCCTGCCTTAGGAGGGTTAGGATTCCACAAACATCTATGCTTCCCTCTGGCCTAGATGGGTCATGGCTACCTCATGGTGAGAATGACGCTTCCGTCTCCATCATTTTCTTTAAAAGCCAACCTTTCTGCCACCTATGTGGTCCTCACCAGACAGCTATTTGTGATGCCACATGTAGCTGGCTGCCTGCCCAGTCTTGCTCTAGCAGGGTGCTGGGTCCTCTGACTCAGCATGTGACATAAAATCTCTCTTCATTGGGAACACAAACACAAAAATGTAAACCAAGGACACCTCGCCCCCCACCCCCGCGTGCGCGCCACTTTTGCCACAAGAAGCAAACTACCCTGGGGGCCAAGTAAAAAAAAAAAAAAGAACCGAACCCAACCTTAAAGAAGCTGAGAGAGGTGACAGCTACAGAGACTCCATGGCTTCTAAACCACCCCTGATTCCAGCTGTGTCTGGAGGATTTGCCCTTAAACATCCCATTAATGAGCCCTTTCTCTCTCACGGAGTGACGGGAAACTGCTTGACCTCTGGCCTCTGCACTTGGGCAACCTCACTGGCTTCACTGTGATCTGAGAACTTCTTGCCGTTCCCACTCTGCTAAACCAACGCTCCTGCTGCCTTGAAGGGAGGTTCTTTATCCCCTGGAGCCCTATAGACTGACTTTCAGGAGAACGGTTTGTGAGTATAGGACACAGCATATCAGACATCAGAGAAATTAACTACTTGGATATGCAGTTATCAAAGTATTTAAGCAAACTGAAATATAGTAATATTTATCTTTTGCCTCATTCCCCTGGATTTGAGTTTTATTTATTTTACACCTTCCTTTAATTTTTGAGATTATAACATAATTACATCATTTCGTCCTCTTTTTCCTGTATTCAAACTCTCCCATATACCCCTCCTTGCTCCCTTTCAAATTAATGGCCTCTTTTTTATCATGAACTGCTGTTCCATGCATATGCACATACATAAACATGCCTAGATACAACCTGCTCGGTTTGAATAGTGTTACCCAAATGTGTGTTCTCAGGGTGTTGGATAACCAATTGGTGTGCTCTTCCTGGGGAAGACCATTTCTCCCCCTCTCAGCCTTCCTTAGTTGCCTGTAGTTCTTGTGTAGGGTTGAGGCCTCAAGGTCTTTCTCCTGTTCAATTGAGCATGTCTACTGTTCAGTTCACGTTTAGACAGCCATGTTGGTGAGATTTAGGGTGTGGTTTCTGACAGTTCAAGAACAAACAATCTCACAACGACCTCCCTGATCCTCTGGCTCTTAAGATCTCGCCACCCTCCCTTCTGAAAAGTTCCTTACGCCTTAGGTGCAGGAGTTGTCTTGTAGCTGTATCCGCTGGGACTAAGTTTCATAGCTCTGTATTTTAATTGGCTGTGGTTTTCTGTAATGGTCTTCATCTGTTGCAAGGAGCAGTTTCCTTGCAGAGGTGTGAACACGACACTTACCTGTGGGTATAAAGACACATATTTAGACTGTAGTTATCTTCTGGGTTTTGATTCAGGGTGTCACCATATAGCACAGGCTGACCCAGAATGCCTAATCCTCTTTCCTCAGCCTTTTGGTTGTATGAGATTATAGGTATATGCCATCAAACCCAACTTATATGTGTTTCTTTACTGATGCACTCAGTGCAAAGATCTAGTGGCAGGCCTGATAACTATTGGCTTTTCAAGCTGTAAAGAGTCCAAACATGGGCTCTGTGAACATAGCGGTGTTTTCTGCCCAGCCTGACAACCTGAGATTCCCTGGACCCATGTGGTAGAGGGAAAGACTAGTTACCTGAAAGTCATCTCTGACCCCTGTGTGCCTCCTGTGGCACACATATGCCTGTCCCATTCCTGCACACACATATGTTTACACACAATCAATAGACAAACTTTATAAAATAGAAAATTATAAAGAATACAAATGGCGTTTCAAGTGTCTACAGCAGCTGTAAGGCAGGCTTTCCAGTGGTCAGAGTTTTGTTGTCTGCCTTTTTAATGTAAATAATAGGATTTGGTAGAGCTGAGAGAGACCACGTGGACATCTCTCCATAGGTCCTGAACTCAACCTTTGGCCCCTAGAACAATCCCGAGTCTGCAGTTCTTGGGACGCATTTTAAGGACAGTCCCTCAAGGAAGCCTTCCCTGACCCTCATCACTCTGAATCAGCATCCCTGCTCTGTACCCTCGGGACTTCCCCTGGGCGCTCCACAAGTACATCATGAGAAACCTTGGTCTGAGTCCAGCTGACAACTCAAAGCTGGACTTCAAGTACACGTGAAGGACAGAGATGATCAAAAGGTCACAGAACCCTGGAATCTAGTAGCGGAGTGACCTTGTACACTCATCGGATGAGACCTTAACTAACCTCTGGGTGACACTTTCATCTGAGGGTGGGGCAGCTGGGCCGACACTAGGAAATAGGTCAGCTTATCCCTTTACCATCACTAACTCGCTTTGCCCTCCAATCCAGCACCGCAACCTCCTCACTTGTCAAAGGGAGAGAGCTGCTACTGTCCCAACTTGCAGAATTCCAGCAGAGGTTAAACCGGGACCAGTGTGATGTGCTCAGCACCCGAGTGTGGGCATCGTGCTTGTTAGCAGCCATTACTGTTCATTTACCCACTCCGCAAGCACTTAGGCATTTATTAAGCACCCATTGTGCTAGGTATTAGCATACATCCAAGATATTTAATACTAACAGAAGTAGATTAGCAGATTCTATGATCCCCATACCAGGGTCCTTAATATTCTCACAGACTTCAAATCTTAAAAGATGAAGGTACCAGGGGCCAAGTGTGATGGTGCATGCCTGTAATTTCAACCCTAGGGAGGCAGAGGTGGGAGAATAGAAAGTTTGAGGACAGCCTTGGCTGCATAAGGACTTTGAGCTAAGCCTGGGGCACACAGTGGGACCTTATCTGCAAAACACCAGGGAGAAGAGGAGAAAGGGGTGGTTATGTTGATAATGATGGTGGGGCGATAGAGGTTGGGCAGAGAGGAGGGCGAAGGAAGAAGGAAAGGGAAACAGATGAGAGGAGGGGACAGATAAGCTTGCTCCAAGAGGTTCATCTCCCTTTCCCCTAGGATCAAGCATTATGGGACCAACAGCCACAGTGGCTAGGGGAAGGAGTCAAGTTTAGGCTTCCTACTGGATCGGAGCTCCTGAAACCCATGGACCCTCTAGACAAGTTTCTTTACCTCTATATGCCTCCTTTCTGCATATCTAAGTGGAGGGATAATAATGGAGTCTACTTCAAGTTTATCTGAAAATTAAAATGTTGAATGTGTGCCAAGGATAAAAGACAGAAGTGAAGACGGGCTTAGGTTTAGCAGGGCATAGTAATGCATGCTAGAGTCTGAGGCCAGCCTGGGCAACATAGGGAGAACTGATTTCAAAGTTAATAATAATGTAAGTTATATATTATTTATAGAAATGTCTATCAAACTCTTCTAGCCCCCTCCCATCTCTCCAAGAAGTATGTTTCCTCTGTGAAGCCCCCTCCCCCACAATATACACAGGTAAATACTGTAATGTGGTTAAGTCGGCTAAGTGTAGGAAAGGCAGTCAGGGCCTTGGAGAATAGCCTAACCTCTCTGTACCTCAGCCTCCCCATCTTTAAACAGGGGCTAAACCCAGCACAGGGGACAGAATCTGCAGCAGTTAAGCAGACAGCTGAGGATGCTCTGGAAACATGGTCTTACCTGACCCGTTACCCACACTCAATGAGTTCTTTACCAAGGGAAATATAAACACTCCTCACAAAGGACTCCAAAGACAAAGGAAAGTACGAGCTCACCAAAATCCAGCTGGAGAACCACAGTTGATTTGGCTGGGCGAGGGGTTACTTACAGGAGTGTGGGTAACCCCCAAAGCAACTGCGCTACTGAAAAAAAAAGCTTCTCCTTAGCTGCACATATGAAGGTCGTCCCATCAATCCAACTGGCTTCAGTTAACCTTCCACGGTATGCACACTGTAGCATCTCAGAAGACGGCGAGGCTGCATGCAGTTAGGAGAGAGCTATGTACAAACGGCTGGGAGGTGCAGGAGGGAGCAGCCAGAATCTAAGGCGAGGGTCCAGCGACTCTCCCCAACCCCTCCTTATGTGAGGGAAGGCCGCCAATCAACAAGCCCTACCTCCGTGTTCTCTTGCAAGTAGCCCAGCTGCTCTGGTGAAGGTGATGGTTGTTAGGTTCAGATGATCGAGTTATTCAATATGTCGCATGCTGTGCTACAAATGTCGTACTCCCAAATGCTAGATTTTTTCTTGTGTGCATTACATACTTAATTACTTCCATATTCCTTTACTCATTTATCTCCCCCGGAGGCTAGCCTGGGCAGAAATTTGACCCCATTTTTATTGGTGAAAAGACAGGGCCGCCAAGAGGTTGGAATGACAAGCCTGATGAGTTGGTGAGCAGCGACACCAGCTGCCAGGCATGGAAAATAGAAAATCGAGGAGGGCCACCTTCCGCCTCAAGTCCCTAGCCGGAGGGTTGCACCGACCTCGGTGGCCTTGCCACGGAGACCCTGGGCTGGGAGATGTGCTGGCGATCTTCCAGTGCGGGGGTCCAGACCCGCGCGCCAGCAGGCGAAGCCGACCGACC
>LOEQ01001367.1:80707-95172 GCA_001685075.1 Bramus lutescens
TGACGGCTCAGGCTAATTGGCCGGTGGAGCCAGCTGGAGGCAGCTGTTCAGACCTGAAGGGACAAGGACATCGTTCGCCCGGGCACTGGGTGCAGAGGGGTGGGAACATCCAGAAGCCAGAGCACACTGGTGAGGGCTGTGAGGACGGTTACTTTAGTCTGTTGAGGTCTGAGAAGTGCAGGAGCCCCCCATCCCTCTCACAGAGCGCCCCCAAGATTCCCAGACAGAGGATCTCCAAGTACTCCCCCACCCCACCCCCACCCCCGCTTTGGAGGGGACGGGTGGGGGTGGACTGTGCTGCTTGGAGAAGAAACACGTTTGTTTTACAAACTGAGGAGTGGTGGCAGGTCATCGCCAAGGTCACGCAGTCGGACCCGCAAACAGATCGGAGGAGCTGCGGGGTTCTAGGGCTGCCTGCTCTTACCCGGAGAGGAAAGGAGCAGAGTCAGGGACTCACCTTTAGCCTCCCAGCCTCAGCCTGGTGTATGGGGGGGGGTCGAACTACAGACCCCCTAGGGCTCCATGATTCCTTGTCCCCTGTTCCTCAGATGGTCTGCCACCTGGTGGGACCTGACCCTCTCCTCTGACTTTGATCCCCAGGAATGTCTTGCTTTTTTTATAGATTGCCTAGGTCCTGATTTCAAGTTCCATGAAGGTCACTGTTACTATGATATATTGTGATACTGTTCAACAGTTGCTCAAGGACACCAGGATGACACCAATTATGGAACAGCACTTAGGACATAGGTCACAGTCCCTGCCCCTCTGATGCCCAAGGGAGGGAGCAGAGAACAGTGAAATAAGTTTTTATGGTTCTTCATCCAATTCATACATTTTCTTTTTCTGAGACAGGCTCTTGCTATATAGCCCAGGCTAGCCCTGTGATTCTCCTGCCTCCATCTTCTGAGTGCTGGGATTACAGTGAGTGGTAAGTCACTACTCAGCTACCTAAACCATATTTCATTCAGCACAGAAAAGTTCAGTCATTTGTCAAGGTCACAGAGCTCCTTAGCAGTCACAGTGAGTTCTGAACTGTAGGCTGGGAGGGGGACGCGCAAGTCCTGAAGCTCAGTGGTCGTGGCTTCCCTCCTAGAAACAGTCTTTGAACTTCTACGGATCACAGAGAGTAATACTCTTTTCTTCTGTCACAACTTTTCGATCTGAAAACAGTACTAAAGCAAGCACAGAAGGAGGTCAGAGAGTGGGCGTGGCTATGCACCCATGAAGCTTCACTTGTGGTCAGTGAGTTTCAGAGACTTTCTGAAAGTCAGGAAATAGTCGGCTGGATGTTTTGCAGCCATTTAAAAATACACAAATCTGCCGGGCTCTGGTTGCGCATGTCTTTAATCCCAGCACTGTGGAGGCAGAGAGGTACATAGGATCTCTGGGAGTTCCAAGCCAGACTGATATACACAGCAAGTTGCAGGACAGCCAGGGATACACAGAGAAACCCTGTTTCAATAAAATAAAATAAACAAAATAGGAATCCTTCGTTGCGGAGAACTGGGTAGTAGCCTGCTACTGGGTTGTGAGCTGGAGTCTTTGAACTTCTGGGTAGGATGCCTGGAGATTTCTCTTTATGCTTCCTGGCTTGAATCAGTTCTCCACTGGTACTTGAAGAGTGAATCTGAAGGATGGGGTGAGGCAGAATGAGACCCTGGCCTCGGGACCTCCTTCCCATTCCCATCGTCCCTGCTTTGGGTTGCTCCTGCAGCACCATCTTCTACCTGGGCTTTAAGAAAGGCGTTCACTGTCGGGCAGCTTTTCTGCTTGGCACGGCGTATAAATGGCTCAATGGATCTCTTCTGACCTCCCATTCCCTGAGAACATACCTGTGAATTGCTGGAATGCCATAGGGGCTTGAAAGCATAACTTTACATTAAACTCTTCACTTTGTGGTGACTGGGTAACACAGGGCTAGCCTGGGCTATACAGGAGGACTGGGGAGGACTGCGCATGTCAGGACGTGTGTGATAGCGGGAGAACAGCTGTGGGGTGCTGGTTCTCTCTTTCCACCATGGGGTCCTGGGGATTTGACCCAGGTCATTGGGTTTGGTGGCAAGCACCCTTACCCACTGAGCCGTCTCACCAGCCCTCAGTTGTTTGTTTGACTTTTTTCTTTCTAGACAAGGTCTTGTTGTGCAGTCCAGACTGGCCTTGAATTCATAGCCTGCATTGCTCAGCGTCCTGGGGCCAGGATGATGGGCACACAGCACTATGCTCAGCTTATAGCAAACATCTTCAAGCTGATTCTTGTGCGAGCCCCACGAGGGTGTAGTTTTTATGGCTGAAAGTTGCCAGGGTGGTTCTTGGTGTCTTGCCTTAGAAGCCACAGAGAAGGTGCATTTATTTGGCTGGGAGCCACACAGCGTTTTTATATTAAGAAATCATCAAAAGGTGATCCAGGTGCAGAGCCCACCTCCCTCCCAGCTTACTCGGTCATATGACCTGTGGCCTTTAGCACCTGTGCCTGGCTGAGTTTGGGTTTTGGGGGGACCCATGATGAGCACTTTAAGTGCTTTCCCACAAGACCACCCATGGCACTTCAAGGAACCTTGAGTTGTACTTAATAGTACCAATCCCTAGGCTATTATAAATTGACATTTTTTTTCTAGAATCGGACTCTTTTGGCTTAAGTTCAGATCCTCAGCACCCATGTGAAAACTGAGTGTGGTGGCGTGTTACCTTCATGCTGGGGAGGCAGACAGGAGAGTCCCCGTGGCTCACTGGCCAACCAGCCTGGAGTTGATGAGTTCCAAAATCCTGTGTCAAAATAAGGAAGACAGCTGACATTGACCTCTGTCCTCCACATACACACATACACATGCATGCATGTGCATAAGCACTCACAGGAACACGCACACATGCCATACATATACACATGTGTGTGTTGTATATACATACACACATATATGTACATATACATACACATATATGTATATACATATACACATGTGTATATATGCATACACAGTGAAAAAACACTAGCTCTCTTTTATTATAACTTACAAAAAAAAATCAAGTCAGGCATGATAGTACATACCTATAATTCCAGAACTTGGGAGGGTGAGGCAGGAGGATGAAGCGTCCCAGGTCTGGGGCACAGAGTTATACCCTGTATCAGGACAGCCAGCAAGCACACCAAAGGTCTGTAAAGGAAGCGATCATCTGTGAGCACAGGGAGTCAAGATCACATGATGGAAACAGAAGGCAGCTGGAAAAATAAACACAAGAGGACTGCTTCAGCATTAAATCTGAGCCGGACTGGGCTAGCCTCAGCCTTCTAGGACTCCTCTGGCTTTGTTTACAAGGAAGAGCAGAGTAGAAAGATGGTAGCGTCTGGGAACAAACCCAGACTGTCTCCTCCCTGTTGGCTCCCTGTGCACTCCAGCGCCCTGACTTCGGCCAGTCTAGGAACTGCCCTAATCTGGTCTGCGGGATTTGATACCTGCCTGGTGGATTATTTTGATCATGTGTTTGATTTAGTTTTTAATTAAAGAAAATCCTGGGACTTTTATGTAAAAATGGCTCAGCTGGAAAAGTTGCTTGCCACAAAATCAGATGACCTGAATGTGATCCTTGGAACCAGGTGGAGGACGGAAAGGATGGACTCCTGAGAGCTGTCCTCTGACCGCCACATAGTGTGGTAGATGGTTGTGACCACACACAGAGATACAAATGCACACATGCACTAAAGAAATGTAATAATTGAAAAAAACAAGGAAATCCTGGCTGCACAGAGAAGCCCCTCTCTGGAAGAAGAGGCAGGAGTCTGGGGCTTGGGGACTGTGAGAATATGAGGTAGGGGTGGAACCACATCAGGGAGGGAGGGCCAGCTCCTGGCTTCCTTCCAGCCCCTCCCCAACTTGTGGGTGGTCGAAGGAAGCTCTCCACCAGCAGGATTGGAGCAGAATTGGAAGGTAGGGCCCTGGCAGGGGCGGGGGAGTTGGCCTGTCAGTTTAGCTAATCAGGCCCTCTTGGGTTGGCTTCTGGGGATTTCAGTCTGGGAAGGTTTGCGAGTCCCCAGAAGTGTGGCTGCGTGTTGAGTAGCTTGACGATCTATCTACCCACTCTGATTCATAACAGCACACGGTGCACATCCAATGGAAAAGCTCACATTTCCCGTTTATTCGCTGTTAGTTAACCAAGAGGCTCACAGCAGCCCTGCAAACATAGCCATACCTTGGTAGTAAAGTCAGCTCCCTCCCCAGAATGGTGAGTGCAAAGATGCAGGGTGCTGCTTTCTGTTGTTTTTGTCTTGCTGTACTTTGAGTTGCTGGAATATTGCTAAACTGGTCTCAGAGAGAGAGAGAGAGAGAGAGAGAGAGAGAGAGCCTCTCTCCCTCTCTTTCTCCTCCCTGCCTTCACCGTGGCTCTCTAAAAGGGCAGTTGGAACCACTGAACGAGGTGGGTTAATTCAATCATCTGTTTGGTCTGGATTCTAATCAAATGCTTGCCTTTCTGTTCGGAGTCTGGTGTGGGGCTGGGGCATGATTGAGTACTGAGTCACAGGGTATTAGTAAGGGTACAGTTTTTCTGCTCCTTCCTACCAAAAGGGAGACCCTGGCAAAAGGGATGTCCTGGACAGCATGTGTGTCCCAATTAAATCGGACTCCCTCAGTTTAGTTGCATGTCCCTGGGGCTATTTTTCCTGAAGTATCTTTTTTTTTTCCTTTTGCCGGGAGAGAACCCTATGCATTGTGTGTTTGAGAACATATTGCCTGGCCTCTCCGTGTTGTAATAACCACCCACCTGTCAAGGAAGGCACGCACATAAACTACAAAGGCAAACACCTGCAAGTGTTTTGCTCGCTCCGAACGGCTGCAGTCACTTATGTTTGCCATCCCGTGCCCACGGTACATAAATAGGAGAGGAAAAAAATCATTTTTCTCCTACCAGCAACTCTGCTCTGGAGTGCTTGTTTGTCATGGGTGGGGCACATCCCAGATGGGTTGCTTATAATTTGGGGTGTTGTCTCTCCTCTCTCTCTTCCTCACCCTCCTCCCTACCTCCTCTTTCTCCCAATGGCTTCAGGGATTTCTGTCTAGAATCTCTGATGTGCTGCTGTGTGGATGGACCTGTCGACATTGCTGTCAGAGGTGCTACGAGTCCAGCTGCTGCCAGTCCAGCGAAGATGAAGTGGAGATCTTGGGACCTTTCCCTGCCCAGACTCCTCCATGGCTGTGAGTAACCCACTTGGAAATTTACCTCCCAGCATCCTCTCCACTGCAAGACAGGCAGAGGGTGGGGTGTGATAGGCTGAGTTACCATGGACATAGCCAAGAAGGGCTTCTCTGTGCCCCCTCAGTTCCAGCTGGCGGTGAGGCGCCTGCTCAGCCATTCTCACACCAAGCTTCTGAGATGCTAGCCGGGTGATGCTAATCTCGGGGACACTTTAAGTAACCTAAGTATCCAAGCAGAAGAAGACTTGGGCTCTTTCTGAAGAACTTTCTTGAAGGCTACATCCTCCAAAGGAGGACCAGTGTCTGAGTGTCCCCTTCCCACACAGCATGACAGACTGTCATAATGCCCAACCCCAGGTAGTAGATGCTCAGTAAATCTTAGTTGCTAGCACTTTTCTGATGATGCCTTTTGGCTGACATGAGCAAGGCCTGTATCCTTGGAGCCACAGGGAGGGGTGCCCAGCCCACCCTGCCTCCAATGCTGGTGGTGCTCACACTGGCATCTTCTGGCTCATTTCTAATCCACTCCCCTCCTGTGCCCTCATAACCATCTCCATCTGCCTGCCGGTCGCTCAGATATTTTGGGAAGGCAGTTTTGAAGCTTGGCCACATGTCTGATCCACCTCACTGTGGCAGGGAGAGGGATGTGGTCAGAGTCTGGGGAGGAGCTGGGAAAGACCTAGAAATAATTGACAACAGCTGTTGGGGACTCTGGGCAGGAGGTCCAGAAAGGAGATGGTACCAACGGAGTCCAGGGGTAGCACTTAAAACTGTCTCGACTGAATCTTGGGTTGAAATCCCAGAAGCCCCTAGAGCCCTTCCTCTGGGTTGGCAATCCTGCCATGCATGCCCTTATTTTTTTTTTCTTCTTAGAAGCAAGTTTCAGATGTTTGTTTCCAGAACACAATCATGTCAGCCTACATGAGTTCAAATCTAGTTTCGGCTACAGCTTTCTAGTCCTTTAACCCTGGGGAAGTTGCTTGGCTTCTATGAGCCTTGATTTCCCATCTGTAAAATGTGACTATAAAAGCCAGGTGGTGGCGTACACCTTTAATCCCGGCACTCTTGAGTGGCAGAGGCAGGCAGATCTCTGTGAGTTCAAGGCCAGCCTGGTCTACAGAGTGAATTCCAGGACAGCTAGAGCTACACAGAGAAGCCCTGTCTTGGTAAGAAGAAAAAGGGGGGGTGGTAAAAAAGAATAGTATTTACCAAATAGATTTGTTGAAGTTGTATTTAGAAAAGTACGTAAAAGTACTTGAGACTTTGCTCATGGTCAAAAGTGGAACATCTGTTTACTTAGAGAGGCAGGGTCTCACTGAGCAGCTTTAACAGACCTGGGATTCTCTTTATAGACCAGGTTAACCTCTAACTCACAATGATCTGTCTGCCTCTGCCTCCTGGGTGCTAGGATTAAAGGCACAGGCCACCATGCCATGGTTGTTTTAATTTTTTTTAAGACAGGGTGGTAGCCTAGGCTGGCCTTGAACTTGCTAAAGATTACCTTGAACTTCTGAGGGCTGGAATTACAGGTGTGGGCCACCTTACCTGGGCCTAGGTGTGTTAGTCAAGCATTCTACCAACTGAGCTATGTCCCCTGCCCTGTGGGTGAATTTTTTTTTTNTGTGTGTGTGTGTGTGTGTGTGTGTTATGAGACAGAGTTTCTCTGGCTATGTTGGAACTCATTCTGTAGACAAAGCTGGCCTTGTCTCACAGAGAGAGATTCACCTGCCTCCTGCATGCTGGGATTAAAGGTGTGCGCTGCTACCACCTGGCAAAAACCCTGGTTTGGCTTTGATTTCCATATCTAGAGAATAAGAATAATAAAATAATGTATTTCATAGGACTGTAATTAAGAGTAAGGCTAGCTATAGTAGTACATGCTTTTAATCACAGGGCCGGGGAGGTAGAGGCAGGAGGATGTGAATTCAAGACCAGCCTGAGCTATGTAGTGAGAACCTGACTCAAAAATAAACAAGTGTGAATGAACTGCCTTCAGAATGTGTTTAGCCCAGGGGCGAGAGGTCCTTAAGCATCTTTTTCATTATTCAGTGTCAAAAGGAACCTTTCACTCATTTCGAGAACATACTTTCCAGTAGGTGGTCACAGAGCTGAGATGGAAGAGACAGTCCCATTTCATAGGGTCCTTGTAGTGGAGTAGCTGAGATCATTTGGATCCTAAAAGCCATATGTCTTAGTCACTTCAAAGAAAAGCTGATGGCCATGTACAAGGTCACACCTGTATTCTCAGTCCTAAAGATGGAGGCAGGAGGAGCATGAGTCCCAGGCCAGCCTAGACTGTACAGTGGGGCTCTGTCTCAGAAACTCAAGGGCTAGGGATGGAACCCAGCGTTTGCTGCGTGAGTGAGGCTCAAGGTTTGATTCTCAAACTGGAGTCAAAACAGAAGGGAAAATACACCCAGATATACACAATTATGTGTGACTGTGTGTGTGTACGTGGTTTCCAAAGTCTGCTGGTCACCTGACGAGCCTAGAGGAAGAAACTGAACCCTGAAAGTGCTCTCTTATCCAGTCATCATCACAGACAAGTGGGGCTCCTTGGCAGTCCAGCTTTGATCTTCGGTGGATATGTGGTGTGTGTGCGCATGTGTATGTTTTGTGGGG
The DNA here is from genome assembly GCA_001685075.1 of Bramus lutescens. Lineage (NCBI taxonomy): Eukaryota > Metazoa > Chordata > Mammalia > Rodentia > Cricetidae > Bramus > Bramus lutescens. Next base: position 88,513 of record LOEQ01001367.1, read on the forward strand.
GCCACGACTCAATCCCAAGTCTTCGCCTTGCACCTCAAGGCAAAGCCCCTTGCTGTTCTCTACCGCATATATCAGGCTAGCTGGCCTGTGACCTTCTGGGGACATTTCTCTCTCTGCCTCTTATCTTACAGAAGGGGTGCTGGCTTTCATGAGGATCTGAACTCAGGTCCTCAGCAACATGTGACAAGGACCACCCTCCCAACCACCTTCCCAGCCCAGTAGTTATTTCTTTGAGTGCACATTGCATGGGGGACACTGTCGTCTTCATGAGCTTAGATGGGCTTTTATGAGTAGGGGACTTTTCTATTTTATCTAGGACATAAGGCAGGTGTGGGAATCAGGTTGCCTCCTAGAATCGTACTTTCAAACCTAGCATACCATATGTGACCACCTAGCCTAGGGTCTCATGAACAATCCAGGGATGATGGCTTCAGACCTGGCTGGATCCAGGGGCTCACATGGGTTCTCTGTTTTTTTTTTCCATTGAGTTGGCTTCATTCTTAAGCTCGCTTACTCCTCGCTGCTATGTTTGACTCACATTCTATCAACTTCATAGGAAAAAGGTTCAAAGACAGAAAATTGCGTTGGCCCAGCCTTCATCCTGTGCCAGTCACTTGTGCCCACTTTCAGGCAGGGAAAATAGCTGTTGGGCAAGGTTGCCATCCACCTGGAGCTAGGGCAAGGGCTGTTCTATCTGAAGAGCTAGAGGGTAGCTATTTTAGCCTCCAGGGCCTATGACCATGAGGCTATTCACCCACCAGAGTGTGCGACAACCACCACAGAGAAGTGAGGGTCGCGGTTGGTAGGAAGCCAGGCAGTGGGTGCAACCCTTCAGCTCACAGACCCTTGGGGCAGATGCTTCCAGTGTTATAACTAGAGAGACGGAAGGAGCCTGGCTAAAGCGGAAGCACCGCTGAAGGCTTGGGGTCATGGGAGAGGAGCCTCAAGTTCGGCTTATTCGGGGCTTCGAGTGCCAGCTTGAAGATTTGGATTCTCGTTCAGAACTGCCACCACCTTCCCCCTTGCCAGTGTCAGTCAGGTGCAGGCTCCCCCTATCCCCAGACACCCAGAGAGTCCCTGTTTCAGGTACACAGCCTCATTGTAACTCTGAGTTGGGAGACAGTTTTATTTTACATTGAATACTGGCCCTTGGTGCAAAAAAGAAAAAAGAAAAGACAATACTGGCCCTTGATTCTTTTTGGAGCAAGAGGTTCATACTGTATGCAGACAAAAACAGAGAAGTGGACTGGAATGTCCCTACCAGGGCCAGCGCACCTCAGAACTCCAAGCAGTACCGTTTATGTTATGGTGTTGTGCAGTGCACCGTCTGGAGTTGGACAAGCTGTGTTGTAAACAGCTGTACATGACCTTTCTGCTTCCCAGGATGAGCCGGGCTGCCTCAGACCCTCCCATAGCCCCTCATTTGTTTCTGGCCTCCGACACAGTGTAAGGAAGATCAGAAATCTGTAAGGGGAAAGCGGGTTCAATCATTTCGAAAGCCGATCTGCAGCTTGCTTTTGCTCCAGATTTATTTACCAAGTGGGCAGTTGCATGTTATCAAACAGACAGGAAGTAAAAATGTCAAGTGCTCGGGCTGTGCAGAGTCGTTCCTACCGTGACATCTGGGGCCTGTCTCCATACAGTGACGTGGTGGGTGAAGTGGCCATTGTTAGATCTATGGAGACACGGCACTCATTGTGGATATTAATGTTATACAGACAGGTGAGATCTTGGTGACTGCAGTCTACACGGCTCATTTGGAGCAATGCCAAAAGGATCTTATGGGAGAGTGACTGGAAACCCAGCTGTTTGTCCATCAAGCCTATATGGAATACCTGCTTTATGTATGGCTCTCATGGATTGCACAGGGCATGCCCAGCTGTGGCAGGGAGTGTGTGTCTGGACTTGAGCATAGTTGAGATCCCTGGGGCACCACAGTTCATCAATGGGGAAATCAGCTCCCATTGCAAGCTTGCACTTCCCATTAGTAAAGGAGGGAGGGGTCCATAGCAGCTGGCCGCAAGGACTGCTTGGAGAATGGCCTAAGATAGTGTTCATGGGCACCATAGATGCCACTCTCCACTCCCTGCTCCCTTTGGTCAGGGAGCTCAGGAGTGCCGTGACAACACTTAGTGTGCACCCCAGTTCATTCTGGGGTGTAAAAGACACGCCAGTGGATCAGCCCTGAAGATGAGCGTGCGGCACTAAAGAGAAAGAAAGCTATAGAGGGAAGGATGGGCAAGATCACAGGGATAGGATCACGGTCCTTGGAGGAAGGGCCACTGACGCAAAAACTTGAATGGGTAAAAGAACAAACACTGGGCAAGAAAAGCCTGGAGGAGTGTCTTAGGCAGAGAGGACAGGGAGGCCCAGGGTATCAGAGAGGACACAGAGGTGAGGCAGCCCTGTACTCAAACACTTGTGTTTGAGTGGCTCCAGAGGGTGGTGACATTTAAGCTGGCTACTGAAGGTGTGTGGTTCTCATGGAAGGAGGTGACTGTCACAGTGAAGCTTGGCAGCTGGGAAGCAGGGCCAAAGGCAGGCAGGAGTCTAGGAACCACGGCCTTTCAACCCAGAGGCTGTAGCTCTGCTTTAAGGGAGTGTTTGCCCCCGGCCGATCCTGTCCCCTGTCCCCATGCGCCTGCCCACACGTTTCATCTGCTGTCCACACACGGCCAGCAGGTGTCCACTTCCCCTTTCTGGCCTGTTTTGCCCTGGCCGTTGCCTTCATCCCTTTGTGGTCAAGTCAGCCTCATCTCACCCATCAGGTGCCTCAGAAGACCCTCTAGAAGTCAAAGCTTGCATCTTTTCATTGTTGTTGTTTTAAGGCATGTTTGTTTCCTTGTAGGCTTAAATGTCAAGTTGATGGGATGTGACCATTATAGCTCATGGTGCACTGTGTTCAATGTTCCCCTAAGTGTGGTATCGCTGGCACCTACATCTCTATGCAGACTCCACACTCTGTCTGTCCCTGCCCCAGCACCCATGCCCAGCTCGAGTAACGGTGATGTTTACTTGTTTGAGATGAGGTCTTTCTTGGCAGCCTGATCTCAAACTCAGGATTATTTGCCTCGGCCTTCTGAGTGCTGGAATTACAGGTGCACACCAGACCCAGCTTGGGGGGGGATCTTAGAGTCACCCCGTTGTAATACCAGGTAAAACACCAAGTACTCAACTCTGTCACTACTGTAGCAACTGGTGCTTGTTGACTCATTCTCAGGATTTAGCAGCGAGAGGAGGTGATCTTGTGGTTATTCCCATTTTACAGATAGGGAAATGGAGGAACAGAGAGGGGAAGGGAATCACCCAGGGTCACCTAGTTAGGGTTCTAACTGAAAGTATCAGCTGCCTCTCTGTCCATCTACCTGCCTACCTATCATCTATCATCTCATCTCCTTCGCCATCTGTCCCCGAGTCTTGCCCATGCCTCCCCCAGTTTCTTAGCGTTTCCTGTCTTCATTAGCATCCTGTTGAGTCATCGCTGCTGCTAATCCATAACTGCTTCCCCATCTCCAACTTCTGTCCTCAAGTCATTGATTCACAGGACCACTGTGGTCCATGCACCTGTCACTCCATCCTTGAGTAGCATTGCAATGGCATATTTTTTATATTTATACTTTTTGTTGTTGTTATTTTTGCTTTTTTGTGACAGCGTTTCTCTGTAGCTTTGGAACCTGTCCTGGAACTAGCTCTTGTAGACCAGGCTGGCCTCGAACTCACAGAGATCTGCCTGCCTCTGCCTCGCAGGTGCTGGGATTAAAGGCGTGCACCACCACTGCATGGCTGCGAGAGCTTATTTCAAAGGTGTTAAATCAGAAGCATGGAGACTATTGAAACAGAAGGGCACATAGCCCCCCAAGAGCCACTTTCACAAGTTCAGATGAATCTAAACAACCACAGGGTTCCTTCCAGACCCAAGATCGGCAGGTCTCCAGCTTCATTCTGCCACAGTGGCACCCCAATATGGCAACAGTGTACGTTTGCTTGCCCTCCAACTTGAAGATATTTTCTAAATCAGGGATGATACCTTTGAATTATTTCACAGTTTATGTGGAAAGCAAGACTATATTTCCATCATTCTCAGGGATGTAGTGTGGGTCAGAGGCTGCATCATCACCATGCATGCTCCGAGACAGGAGTCCCTGGGATGAGCCACTGAATGCTTGCCCATGCTCTGGGAAAGGTGCCTGTAGCGGTTGAACTGTGGAGCAGGTGAAGGCCCACATGGGACTCTGCTGGGGGTTGCCTCAGCAGCCAATGAAACCTTTTTCTCCCTCTAGGATAGCCAGTAGGAGCAATGACAAGGATGGCGACTCCGTCCACACAGCCAATGATGTCCCATTGACCCCAAGGACCAACTCCCCTGATGGGAGACGCTCGTCCTCGGACACATCCAAGTCCACATACAGCCTGACTCGGAGAATCTCCAGTAAGTTCCTGGAGATGGTTAGGGTTGGGCAGGGGAGGGGGGCATTCGCTTAGTATAGGGGAAAGAGCTAGTTGAGCTTGGTGGCTCATGCCAGAAATCCCAGCACTCAGGAGTCGGAGACAAGGGGATCCAGGACAGCCTGGAGTAGAGTGAGTTCCAAGCCAGCCTGAGCTATAGAGTTAAGACCCTCTCTCAAAACAACATCAGTGCTTACACTTAGGGTCATGGAAGCAGGGTGACAAATGCAAGCGCTCGAGACGGGAAGACCAAGGGGCTCTTGCACCCTCAGACCTTATGATCTCCCTCTGTTCGTAGGCTAGCCGGGCTTTCACCCAGACACGCTGGCCCGTCGGGTCACCCTCCCAAAGTGGGGCAGTGCTGCACCTCAGCTGGGGAGAGCCCGTTTCTGTCCTGCTTCTCGCTCTCGCAAGTGCAGGGCTCTGGAGAGAGCTGACAGTCTAAGGTCTCCTCTAACATCCCCAGGACCGTGAAAAGCGGATGACTCAGGGCATGGCATGCATTTAGAGTGCCACCTGGCACCGAGCTGCTCTGATGATTGTGGTGGGATGCTCCAGGCCACCACTGGGCAACCACCTCTCACAATAAATAAGATCACAGTTATCTCTCCGTGTGCACACATTCTGCACCCTCAGGTTCACCCTGTCCCAGCCCTTGGAGCCGAAGGTAGAAGAATCGTAAATTCAAGGCCAGTTCAAGCTACAAAGTGAATTCCAGGCCATTGGGGACTGCTTAGCAAGACCCTGTCTCAAAGAGCCAAGAAAAAAGATTGTGAGTGAGTGTGTGTGTGTGTGTGTTGTGTCTACTTAACACAGACTTTCTTCTCATGCCTTTTATTTCCTAAACAATATGGCAGAATAGGCAAGCTTGGTGGTGCAGGCCTATAATGCTAGCTACTCAGGAGGCTGAGGTAGGGGGACTATGAGTTCAATACTAGCCTTTGGAACTTGGTGATACCCTATCTCAAAGTAAAAAGGAAAGAGAGGCCCAGGCCTACAGCTCAGCTCAGTGGTAGAGCCACTGATGGTGAAGCCCTGGACTGAATCCACCACACTGCAGGAAAAGAAAGACTGTAGGAAGTTTCATTTTGTGGCATTTGGATTGTACTCAGCAATTTAGCCTATTTGGAGATGGTGCAGGGGTATCCAGCCTTTTGGCACTGAGATAAAATATCATCTACAAGTGTATCGAGCTGCATTCATAGCTAACCTGGGATACATGTTGCCTGTGGGCTTCAGGTTGGACATGCATGAACATATATTTATGACCGTGTATAGGTTATATATTGTTCTTTTAGATTTATTTGTGCGTGCGTGCGTGCGTGTGTGTGTGTGTGAACGTGCATACCATGGTGCATATGCAGAGGTCAGAGGACAACTTTTGGAAGATGGTTCTCTCTTTCTACCATGTGGGATTGAACTCAGTTTCCCAGGCTTCATAGCAAGTGCCTTTACCTAGCGAACCATCTTGCCAGCCACTATGTTGTTTCAAGTTAGGGCTCTGAGCGTTTGAGGGCTTGGTTATGTCAGGGGTCCTGAAATAGATTCCAAAGCTCATGGAATGCCTACATTTCCAGTGTGCACAGAAGAGCCCATTGAAGCAGAGAAGCCCGCGTGGGCATCTGGGGACCTCTGCTGATGTCACCGGGTAGCCAGTGGTGGTGATCATTGTTCTTGGTGGCTGTTTAGGTCTGGATTCCCGGCGCCCCAGCTCCCCACTCATTGACATCAAACCTATTGAGTTCGGGGTTCTCAGTGCCAAGAAGGAGCCCATCCAGCCATCAGTGCTGCGCCGGGCCTACACCCCTGATGACTACTTCAGGAAGTTTGAGCCGCGACTTTACTCCCTCGATTCAAACCTTGATGATGTAGACTCTCTGACTGATGACGAGATCATGTCCAAGTACCAGCTGGGCATGCTGCACTTCAGCACACAGTATGACCTGCTGCACAACCACCTCACGGTGAGGGTGATCGAGGCCCGGGACCTGCCGCCCCCCATCTCCCACGATGGCTCTCGCCAGGACATGGCCCATTCCAACCCCTACGTCAAGATCTGTCTCCTGCCCGACCAGAAGAACTCCAAGCAGACAGGCGTCAAGCGCAAGACACAGAAGCCTGTATTTGAGGAACGCTACACCTTCGAGATCCCTTTCCTAGAAGCCCAGAGGAGGACCCTGCTGCTCACTGTGGTGGATTTTGACAAATTCTCCC
>LOEQ01001367.1:107064-120925 GCA_001685075.1 Bramus lutescens
CCCCTTGGCAGCTTAGGTAGTGTTTTCTGGAACCTTGGAAGCTAGGCTACAGAAAAAGCCTTTCAGGTACGATCAAACTCCAGTCATCAGAGCCCTATGTCCTAAGTGTGTGGTGTCTTCAGCAGTAGGTGCTGACCTTCAACCCCTGAGAGGCAACCAAGGGCTACATTGAAAGTCTCTATTTTTTTTGGGGGGGGGGTCACTTGGATTACCGTGAGCAACACTTTGAAAGGTTGTACCCTGCATGTGTCATACTAGGGATTTTGTTAGACTGTGGTTCTTATGGGGAACTTTGTCAGCTCAAATGTCTTAACTTCCATATATATAGACACACACACATACACACACACACACATATATATATGAATACATGTATAATATATACTTTAAACATATTTATATAAGATATATCTGATATATTATGTGTGCCTTAATGTATGTTTGTACATACATGCATACTAACATGCATTGTGTGCCATTTTAGGTAAATATAAAGTAATGAGATTCCATGAGTCTTTCTTTATTAAGCAACTTCAGTGTGACTTGTCCACCCTTCTCCTTCTGTACTGAGCTCTGTCCCATTTCCCCAGTTGGAGCCCCGCCCCTGGCATTATTCCATTTCTTAGGTGTTACAATGTGACCATCAGCTTCATGTTCCTGTTGCCTTGCCTTCCCTGCTGGCAGACTGTGTCCCCTTGGAACTGTAAGCTGGAATAAACCTCTGAAATTGCTTTGGCCAGGTATTAAGCTACTAATACCTCACTGGGCAAGAATGATGACAAGCTTGACAGTGGCAGAAAAATCCAGCCCATTGTATCATCACCCGCATTGTGGGCATGGAGAAGATGTTGGCCTTAGATGGAAAGTCAGAAGCCAGTGGTTCTGAACAGAGGAAAGACAGGATTCCTACCCCGTGCATGGGTTTGCTTTCTAAAGTTTCACTTACCAGGGCCAAACACGGTCTATGTCTATAAATGGAAAATTATAGTGTTGGTTTCTTACTGTGCCTAACTTATAAGTTTAGCTTTCTTGCAGGTAAACATGTATAGAGAATTTGTGGCGGGTATTGGTTTCACTGTTACCTGGGCTTTCGGGTACCCACTGAAAGTTGGACCATATCCCCCAGACATGTGTGATAGAGGGGACCAGTGCACATTAAATTGACACCTGACTAGATAGTTCTGTCCGCTAATTTCCTTGTCACTATGACAAAACATGAAACTTAGAAGGTTTCTTTTGACTCACAGTTCAGATGTGTAGACTATCACAGCAGGGACAGTGTGGTGGCTGCAACATCTTGGTCCATGGCGGCCAGTGCTTGTGACTGGTCACATCACTCCTTACCCTGGCACCAGAAGCAGATAAAACCTTCAAGGCTACCCCAGTGAACTGCTCCACCAGCTAAACCCCTTGTCCCAAAGGTTCCATAGTCTTTCCAAACAGCCCCGAGAGCTGGACCAGTATTCAGACACACAAGCCTGTAGGGGGTGTTTCAGATCCAAGTCATGACAATAGTCAATTGGAGAAATGCAGAGTCATATGTTAGAAGTTGCCATGACCTTGCAACCATTTCTTAAAGCACTAACACCCTTCTCTAGTCTCTCCTGGACACGTAGATTCACATCTTGTACGCTGGTGGCCAGAAAGTTAGCTTACCCCTTTTGGCAGTCAATCTCCAGTTCATATTGAATGTCAAAAAATACCTTACTGTTTCTTGAGCCAACTATCCTACCTCAGGTTTTTATGGGGTTGCAAACATTAAAAAATAAACCCTAACTATTCCATTGAGGTCATTACAAATAACTGGATCGGGCTGGGGGCCTGGGAAGATTTATCACCTGCACAAGCATGTTTAGATCCCTGGGACCCATGTAAATGCCCAGTGGGCACAGCAGTGCACCTGTAATTACAATGCACAGACGCAAGACAGTGGATCCCCAGGACAAGCCAGCTAGCAAGACTAGCTGTACCTGTGAGCTGTGGGTTTTATTGAGAGATCATCTCTCAATGAATAATATAAAGAAGGATGGAGGAAGACTGACATTATGTATGTCAGGCCTACACACACACACACACACACACACACACACACACACGGGCATGGGCATGCAGGTGCCCTGTATGCACATGTGAATGAATACATACACATACCACATACAACCTAGGTATCATCAATAGAAAAATAGTTATAATCCAGTGTAGGATATCAGACTACTTAGATTAAGGCTAATGTACAGCTAGGTCATTACATGGAAAATATGTGTTTAAAGTTTACTACAAGAAAATTTCGGAATCAGCTTGTGTCCTCAGGGTGACTGTGTAAATACATGCAGGTGTATTGACAGAGGCGGGAGGAGTAAAGGGCACGTTGATGAAGTGTGTAAAATGCTGTTTTTTAAAATGTATCTTATAAATACAAAAATGTATTTTTATGTAAAATGGATTTTGCGTTTTTAGAAATCATTTTCTTTAGAAAGGTTGCTTTTTACAGTAAATTAGGAAACAAAGATTTCTCCGGGGCGGTAAGAATAAAAGCAGAGGGGGCCTGCAGAGCAGCTGTGTTCGGGGCCCCATTAAAAGTGTGTGCACACTTGTGAGGCCCTCCGCGAGGTGAGCTTGAGCAGAAGGAGCATTTAGAAGCACTTCAAAGACAGCCTGTGAGGAGAGAGCCCACCTCTTGTTTCCCCGGAAAATGTCCTTTGTCCCAGATGCTTTTCTTTGATTTTCTTTTTATTGATTAGAGCTTGACTGTATTCAAAGGCTGCAGGAGAGGATTTGCGTTTTCTTTTTTCTTTTTTTCCTTTTGGCCTGGGTGGAGAGCTACAGCATTTGCACAAGCGGGGCTGCCAGGAAGCTGGCAGAGGGGGCTCTGGATTTGCTTGAGTAATTTACAGACGGTCTATTTTGGGTCTCCCTAGCCCACCCCACGTGGCACTACTCAATTAAGCGCATCAGGCTTTTATAAAAAAGGAAATGAGGCTTGTTTATTTGTGACATCTCCCCTAAAAGGGAAAAGAGAGAAATGATTCCCTCGCTCAGTTCCTCCTCCATCTCAGCTTCCAGCTCCTAAGGCTGGGCAGAACAGGTGGTAACAGTGTCGTGCCCTCTCTGGGACTGAGATGTGACAGTGCTCCCACCTCCATCTGGGGGGCCCGCGTAGCTTGTTCTCAGGATCTCCCAGATTGGAGTGGTGTCTGGTGCCATGAGTACTGCTTAGCTTACAGTGCAGTCACATTCCCACAGATCCACCAGGAATTAAAAATATCAGAAGCGAAAACCTATTTCACCTGCCTGGTGCAGCCTGCACGGTCATTGACTCCAGCTGTGACCAAAGTGTGCTCCTCAGAGGGGAGCTATTGGGAGGTGTTAGGGCCTTTAAGATGGGACATGGGGATGTCTTTAGGCTACTGGAGATCTGCCATCGAAGAGATCCTGGACCTTTTCTCCTCCTCTCTTTTGCATTCCAGCTGTTCTGTGTGGTCCAGAGAAGGACCTATGGCAGATCTATGGTAGCTGCGTTTTGGGTTTCAAATGAGTGTGTTTATTAAGCACGTAAAAAGCATAAGAGCAGCAAATAGCAGGTAATAGAGGCTCTAGGTCAATAGCAAGCCCTCTAGTCGGGTGCTTACGCCATCTGACAGAGGTCTGAGAGAACAATCAGGGACACACCATCAGGGCTCACAAGCATCCAGCAGTGGGGAAAGACGTGGTCGTCTGGGCTCCCAACACAGCCCTTCTGTGGTGCTGTTTCTGGCTCCCATTCCCACCGCAGACATTTTTGTGCTGTGGGATGAATAGTGACCTCTGTTGGGGGATGGTTTGCATTTCACTGCTCTCAAAGGCACAGTGTTTTCAGCCCCCTTACTGGTTGCTGTTCTCTTTCCTCCATCTTGTAGAATGAGGGGGCAGGGTGCCCCAAGACGGGGATCTTTGGAGGACACTTGAGACCAACATGGTTTGATCTGAAATAGAGGGAAGAAAGTGCCTGCTTCCAGAGCTAGCTTTTCAGTGAGTTTGAGCAACACATGACAGTTCTCCAATACATTTCTGTTCTATCAGCTGCGATGTAAGTGGTTTTGTTCCGCTATGAGCTGCTGCTCTGATAGGCTGCCTCACCACAGGCCCAGAGCAAAGGGTCAGCCTGTGGTGGGTTGGAACCCCCATAAATCTTTTCTCTTTGTAAGTTGATTGTCTCAGGCATTTAGTTAGAATGACAGAAATGCCACCTAACCTTCCAAACGTCACAGTTTAATAGCGCAGCACACCTGTGTCCTTCTGTGGCTGGTGGAAGCTTTACTCACTGCTCACACAACATTGCAAGAGAGAAACCACACATAGCCCCAGCTCAGGCAATGATCAAAATTCTCAATTCAAAGAAAACATGGAAGGAAGAAATCCCAAGTTGAATCATTGTAAGTTAGAGACTACCCTTAGCAGCGTGCCATGTGTGTCCCAGGGTAGCTATGAATGTGGTCTGACTCATTTGGAAATGGCATCGTTTCAAAAGATTGGACACTTCTGTTCTATATAGGAGTGAACAGGTGGCATTGTGCTGGCCTTTGTGGGGAACATAGAGACATCTGGTAAGGACAGAGAGCCACAAAGGCTATAAAACAAGGCTGCCTGATGGAGGGACCAGGCTGACTTTAATTCGATGGGAAAGCTTAGATGAGAAGGTGACATTTGAGATTCCCTGGAAACTGCAGGACCCCTGCACCAGCCATGGCCTTAAGTTCTCCTTTGTTCATTGTGTGTGTGCATGTGTGTCTATCTGTGTCTGCCTGTGTCTTTCTCTCTGTATGCATGAGCGTGTGTGGAGTATGTATAGGCATGTGTCTGTGTGGACACATACACATGGAGCAAGGCATCCAGTATCTTGCTTCATCGCTCTTGGCCTAATTCCCTTGAGACAGGGTCTCTCACCAAACCTGGAGCTAGGCTGGTGGCCACCAAGTCTCAGCCCTCCTTTCTCTCCCCACCCCCCACTAACCCCACACACAGCACTGGAGTTACAGGCAGGTATGTGGCCATGACCATCTTTTTTTTTTACACGAATGCTGGGGATTTGGACTCAAGTCCTCATGCCTGGGCAGTAAACCCTCTACCCATCTACCCCAGGCTCCAACTTTCTAATATCTCAACAATTCCTTTAGAGTTATTTATGAAATATCATACTCTTGCCCCTAAAATATACATCTTTCTGGCTTGAAATAGAGATGGGTCCCACCTGCTTCTGTAGGGGGTCCACAGAACACACCTGTTTTGCCTGCGTGGGAAGACATCCTTATCTTTCCCACTGACCAACCCAACAATAACAACTTGAAATCGCCTGGGGTGAGGTTATTTATAAAGGAAGTTCTTAATTTATTTTTTAAAATCTAAGCTACTAACTGTCTCTGCTACTTTATTATTAGTTACAAGTTATTTGGAACTTTGTGTTATGAATCTCGGGAATTCAAGACCTGAGCACAAAAGGGCAAGGGAACTCAAGCGAAGGACTCCCGGGTTCTATTCTATCTATGCTTGGGCGGCAACTTCCCTGAAATGTTTTTCTACAACAGGATAAGCTAAACAAAATCCTACCTACATTTTAAGACCTGTCTCCAGTTCATCCTTCTCCAGGAAGCTTTGGTGGCCACATCCTGCTGAGTGAGTGTGGATCAAACTTCAGGCTCTCTAGTGTGCCACAGGTCTTATGATGTCCATTTAAATGGAGGTGAAGTTCGTATAAATGTGGCCATTTTAAAGTCTACAGTTACTGGCATTGGTACCCTCAGTGGAGAACAGCCATAATTTCTACCTAATTCCAGAACATTCCATCATCACTCAAACAAAGCTTTGTATTCCTGACATGGTCACCCTGCATTCCCGCTCTTCTCAGAGCCTGGAAAGTATCCCTGTGCTCTCTGTACCCAGATGCCTGCAAAGAGCTGCTTAAGGAAGGAAGGGTTGTTAGGGTCATCACTTGACTCTCAGACAGTCATGGAGGAAAGGCGTGATGGCGGGGGAGAAAGGCAGCTGGTCACATTGCATCTGTATTCAGGGAGGAAAGCAATGAATTTTGGTCCTCAGCTTGCTACATCATTTTTCTGTTTATTCAGTCTGGGACCCCAGCCCATGGAATGGTGCACCGCATATTCAGGGTGGGTCTTCCCTACTCAGGCAGACATCCCCACAGACACACCCAGGACTATATCTCATAGGTGACTTACAACTCCCTCAAGTGGACCGTCAAGGTTAACCACCACAGTTTGGATGTTCTGTATGTTCATGGGATCATACAGCACATGGTCTTTTGTGTCAGACATGTTTTCCAGGTTCATCTGTGTAGCATGTGTCAGTGCTTCATTCATTTGTTTGTGTTTTTTAGAGTGTGTGTGTTTTATGCATTCATGTGTGTGCACATGCAGGTGTGTTTGCGCATGGACACATGTATCACAACACATATTTGGAGGCTAGAGAAGCACTTTCAAAAGTTGGTTCTTCCCTCCCTCATGGGTTTCAGGGATGGAACGCAAGTCCTCGGGCTTTCATGGCAAGTGCCTTTGTCCACCCAACCGTCATACCAGCCCTCATTCTTGCTTAGGACTGAAGAACATCTGATTGTATACATACACACCATGGCGCTTCTGCATTTACTGATGGACTCTGGGCTCGGGATTGCTTTGAGCAGCACCACATGAACATCTGGGACAGATTTGTTGGGTTCTCTTCTCTCCTGGTTTTAGTTTGGTGTTGCTGCTGTTGTTTTAAGACAGGATCTCTCTTACTGTGCAGCCCAGGTTGGTCTTAAACTCATGAGCCTCCTAGATGCTGAGGTTCCCCCACCTAAAGCCTGGCTCATGGATAAGTTTTTGTGTGGATATCTGTAGCCTAATTTTTGGATCCCATGGTGGCTATGTTATAATGTGTATGTCTCACTATGTTTATGTACACAATTGTTGGCAGAGACCACTTGTTTGTTTCCCGGCCACCCAGACCCAAAATAGCCACACAGAAACTATATTATTACAACACTGCTTGGCCTATTAGATTATGCATATTTCTAGCTAGCTCTTATATCTTAAATCAACCCATCTCTATTAATCTGTGCATCGCCATGTGGTTGTGGCCTATGGGTAAGGTTCCATCCAGTGTCCGGCATCTGTCTTCTGCAGCTACATGGCTTCTCTCTGACTCTACCTTCTTTCCTCCTCTATCTGCTTGGAATTCTCACCTTGCCCCATTCTGTGCTGCAATAGGCTTAAGCAGCTTCTTTATTAACCAGTGGTATTCACAGCATACAGAGGGGAACACCACATCACACGATGTGTATCGTGTGTGTACTCATGTGTGGTATGTACATGCTTGTGAAGTCCAAACATCAATGTCGGGGGTGTCCCTCAGTCACTTGCCACCTGATGTTTTGAGACAAAGTCTCTCCCTGAACCTTAGGCTCACCAATTGACTGAGCCAGCTAAGCAGCAAGCTCCAGGGACCCACCTGCCTCTGCCTCTCCAGCATTAGGATGACAAACAGTGCTATCTACTGCCTTTTATATGGGTGCTGGGGATCCAAACTGCCCTCATGCTTGCTTAGCAAGCACTTTACCCACCACACCATCACCTGACTCCAGTGTGGAGACTCTTGAGACTCAGAAAGTTGAGTGTTTTACATTTGCATCAGCAATGGCCAGGGTTCCAATTTCAGGCCGTCGCTTCAGTAATTGTTATTTTCTGCTTTTGTGTATGTGTGCACATGTGTTTGTATGTGTGTGCTAAGGTGTTCATATGTGTGTGAGTGTGCTAAAGAACACGTATGGAGATCAGAGGACAACTTGTAGAAGTTAGTTCTGTCCTTCTGCCTTGTGGCTTCTGCGCAGTCTCACCAGTCCTGTTTTTTGCTCTGTAGATCCATTTATTCATCTTGACGGTAGCCATGTAGGTAGACATGCATTCCCTGGTGCTGTGACATGATTTTCACCTCTTATCCCCCAGTAGACTATGTTTGGCTTGATGAATTTCTATTATTGCCCCTTAACTGTCAAGAAGATCATGTGAGATTAAAGCCAGGAGCTGAGTTTGCACCCTGCCTGTCATCCCTAACCTGAACTGCATGGTTTGAATGAATTCTTTCATTTAAAACGCTGGGGCCTCTGGAGTTGCTGGAAGGACAGAATGACAGCCACACGTGGGACGGGGCCTGGCCTGTGCTGCTGTCTTACTGACAGTTTGCTGTGGTGGTCACGACCATGACACCCCCTGGGCTGAGGATCCAGGAACTATTGAATGAAGCTTGTTAAATGAATCATCAAGCCTGCTGTTCAGTTGGCCTGTTCTTTAGTTCTCGCTAACTGTCCCCCAGGCGGCACACTGATCACTCCTGTGATGAGCAAGCAGAAGAGCCGCTGGAACGATGCGCATATTTCCCCGGAAGGATAGGAGTGGATGCTGTGGTATTGGTGTGGGGATGAACCTGGGAAGAAGAGGGAACAGTAAGATTAAAGTCTACAAAAGCAAGAGGATAAAAGAGCTTTGCCTTATTTAAGAAAAGAAACAACCAGAAAGGGGATGAGACCAGGGAGCTGCCTCAGAAGGTCCAGTTGGTGGCCTGGATGAGGGAATCAGCAGGCCTCTTGAAGGTGGTCTCCTGAAGGCCTCTTGAAAGGTGGTCTCGTCTTGAGAGGTTCCTGGGTACTGAGGATGCAGGCATCCCTTTCCAATTCCTATGAGAACGGCCAAGGCTGAGCAGGTTCCCATGGGGACAAACACCAAGTGGCTTGCTATGGCTCACATGGATGTCTCCAGAATCCGGCCATGCCACACCCCAGCCTTCATTTTGTTCTTTAAACACACCAAGCTTGTTCTTTTATGTTTAGGTAGCTTGATTGACTGAGCTATTAATCTCTCCCAGCACTACCCCGGTCCACATAGAAGGCATCGCAAGCTGAGAAGCATGTAGGTTTTAGAAGGAATGAGGGAGGGTGTTGCTTGGGGTTTTAAACCTGGGAAGAGGAGAGTTCATGAGGGCCTGGATGGCTTCCCCTGGCCTGGCTCCTGTGGAACCTCGGCCTTACTGACAGGAAGACAGATGCACCTGTGGGGGCAGATGCCCTAAGGGCCAGCAGGAGGCCACCAGCAACTATGTCAAGGGCCCTGGGCTTTTCTTATGACCCAGGGTACCCAGTTCAGATTTCTTGACATGATAATCTGACCCTCCAGGCCAGGGTAAGAGAAACCTGGAAGGGCAAAGGTAACCGGGGGACACAACCCAACAAGGGCAGGGCTCACCAAACTGGTAGTTGGGGGTGTTAAGGAAGAAATAGCCAATGACACTTTTTTTTCAGTCCTGAGTTCAAACCCTTATATTTGCTAGGCAAGTGCTCTATCACCAAACTACATCTCTAGTTCCATCAGAGATTCTCTGTGTGTGTGTGTGTGTGTGTATGTGTACACATATTTGTGAGTGTACATGTTTGTGTGGGTATACGCTTGTTTGTAGGTGTGTATATGCTTGTGTGTATGTTCATGTTACATGCTTGTGTGTATGTTTATGGAAAAGCATGTGTATATGTGTATGTATTTGTGTGTGTGGTGTGAATGTTTGTATGTGTGTATATTTGTGTGTTTGTGTACATTTACATACTTGTGTAGGTATACACATGCTTATGGGTCTGCATGTTTGTATGTGTATATATTTGTGTGTATATGGGTGTGTACATATTTATGTTGTATGCATGTGTCTGCATATATTTGTGTGCACATTGTGTACATGTTTTTGTAAGTGTGTATATATGTGTGTACATGTTGATGGTACACATTATGTATGTGCTATATGCATGTTTGTATGTTTGTGGGTATGTACATGTTTGTATAGATGTGTACATGTTTGTAGGTATGCATGTTTGTATTTGTACATATTTGTGTGTATATGGGTATGTACATGTTTATGTGTATATATTTGTTGGTGTATACATGTTTGTGTAGATGTGTACATGTTTGCAGGTATGCATGTTTGATATGTACATATTTGTGCACGTATAGGTGTATACATGTTTGTGTGTATATTTATGGGTGTGTACATGTTGGTGTGGATGTGTACATGTGTGACGAGTATGTATATGTTTGTGGATATGTATGTTTGTATGTGTACATATTTGTGTTGGTGTGTGTGTACATGTTTTATGTACATGCATGAGTGTGTGTTCCTGTGAAGATGTACATATTTGGTATGGGTATATATCAAATATTTTTTCCATTCACTCTCTACCTTATTTTTTAGACAGGACCTCTCCCTGAACCTAGAACTTATGAGTTCAGCTAGGGTGACCTGTCTGCCAGGGAGCTCCAGGGAGCCTCCTGTCTCTGCGCTCCCCCAGCCCCTAGCACTGTGACTGTGTGCCACCATACCTAGACTTCATGTGGGTGCTGGGCATCTAAACACATATCCACAGGCTGGTGCAGTGGATGCTTCACCAACAGAACCATCTTTCCAGCCCCCAAACGGCACTTTAAAGCACTCAATCAGGCTGGTGGTGGCTCACGCCCTTAATCCCAGCACTCAGGAGGCAGAGGCAGGCGGATCTCTGTGAGTCCGAGGCCAGTCTGGTCTACAAGAGCCAGTTCCAGGACAGGCTCCAAACAAAGCTACACAGAGAAACGCTGTGTCAAAAAACCAAAAGAAAAAAAAGTACTCAATCAAACTTAGTCAGAACCATCCTGATGGCATCAGGAGCACAGCAATGAGATTTTGTATAGAAGCAGAACTTGAGCTCAATCCTTACCTGGAATATTACTGTGGGTTGCCTCCGAGGGAAGAGGGACTCTGTCTAAATCAGCCTTGCTGAAGATGGGCCAGGCTTCTGGGATGGTGTGAGAGGAGAACCTGAGACAATGAGAACTCAGATTTTGACAGCAAGGATTTGTGGCCTGCAAGAGTGCTCAGTGGGTAAGGGTACCCCCACAAACTATTACATAAATAAAAAATATATATAATGAAAAAGTAAGGGAGGGGCTCTTGGTAAGTGAAGTGAGCAGGCCCTTGGGTAAAAACTGGCTTCCCACATTAAGTACCCAGATGGGCCCAGGATAAAGTCTGTCCAAGCAAAGAACTTTCATCAGTTGCCAAGTGGGCATTTGGGCCCGGCACTAGCATTCCTTCCTGTTTTTCAAGCAAAGCAAGAAATCCTATTTTTTTTTAAATGTGAACTAGTTTGCTCTTTAAAAGTACATAATAATTATTAACTGTCTGTTTGAATATGATATGAGCCAAACAAAATACACCAATACAAGTTTGAAATCTGTAGTTAAGTGTGAGGTAGTTTCTTGTCTATAGGTTAACTTGATCCAGCTAGGAATCCGGTTTTGTTGTTTTGTGTTTGAGACAGGGTTTCAGTGTATAGCCCTGGCTGGCCTGGAACTTCCTATGTAAACCACCTTGGCCTCAAATTCATTGAGATTTGCCTGCCTCTGCCTCTCATATGCTGCGATTAAATGCATACACCGCCATGTCCAGGCCATATAGAAGTCTTTTTGTGATAAACATTGTTTTAGATTTGCTACTTGTCATCAGTTTGCTGAAAGTGGTAGAAGACTTGGATGGATGCAGGCATGCATGTATGCATGAGTAAGTAGATGAGTGGGAGGATGCATGCATGCATGCATGCATAAGTAGGTAGCTGGATGGTTGGGGGGACAGATGAGACATCTTTAGAGACACATTCTGAAATATTACTAATAAAAAGGTGTATGTCTAGGAGTTACTCCAGAATCACATATGGGGTCCAATGAAGATGTCAACATCTAGATTGATTATGAGGTAATCCCTGAATCTGAGATATGGTATAGATTGAGATTCCTTGGACGTTTTTGACTTCTAATATACCTGGAAGCTGACAGTACTAAGAATACTTATTTTAATGCCCTGATCACCTAGAGATGCTTTTAGGGGTTAAACAGGAAAAATTATATCCTACTTGGGATTTAATTTAAAACATTTAGCTAATTTTTTATGAATAGAGGTAAGTATAGATAAAGCACCATTTGGTAAAAGTTTATAATTATTACAATTGGGCAGTGGGTACATGGGGAATGACTCGCTACTCTGAAGTGGCTGACATTGTTTTTTACAATTTTTTAAATAAACGCATGAAAATAAGGGCTCATATTTTCTAGGCAGCATGGAGTCATCCATCCTGGGTACTTGTGTAGGCTTCTCATAGCACAGAGATAGCCCTGACATAGAGGGAGGGTGTGCTCTTTGCTGGGAGAGGCAATGTGCTGAGCATGGCTGTGGTAAGGGGTGGGCTCTGTTAGCTACAGGTTAAGAACAGTATCTTTCTCAGGTAGCTCTCTGCTGTGTAAAGAGTCTTCCATCATTTACCTTGTCTAAACTACATCTTCCCAGCTTTGTGACTTTGGGCTGAGTCTCATTTTCACCACCTACTAAACGAAGTAAATGCTGTTGCCTCTGGAACTCATCATGAAGACTAAACTGCTGTTCCACGTAAAGCACTTAGCACCATCCTTGGCCATCACTTCTGTTGTTGTGACAGTGGTTGTTGTTGCTGCTGTTAAATGTCCTAAGAGCAGGAAACATTTTTTTGAGATAGACAAGAAAATAATTGGATGCAGAAACTAAAGAAGTCAAACATGGCTTAGTCGATGTATTCCTGATGATCCGAGTTCAACCCCCATAAAAATTCTGGGCATGGTAACACATGCCTGTAATCTCAACATTGGGGAGGCAGAGACAGGAGGTTCCTGGGGCTCACTGGCCAGCTGGTCTAGTCTAATTGATGAGCTCCAGACCAATAAGATCCTGTCTCAAAGGAGGTGGATGCTTTCATGAGGATGACATCCACGTTTGTCTGTCCTTTTGCTTCCATGCAAACTCGCACACATGCACATAAGGGTGTTGCCCCCCTGTGTGCATGCGTGCCCCCTGTGTGTGCACGTGTATACATGCATGAGTGCAAAAGAAAAAGTCCAAGAAAGAAGCACCAGGTGCCAACTGACCCACCGACAGCCACCGTACAGGGGACACAAAGGAGGAAGACTGACAAAGCAACCATCTGATGATTCTCTTTCCTGCAGAATGAAGTGGAGCTGGGGGAGCTGCTTCTGTCTCTAAACTACCTACCAAGTGCTGGGAGACTGAATGTGGACATCATTCGAGCCAAGCAGCTCCTGCAGACTGACGTGAGCCAGGGTTCAGGTATGTCACAATCCCGTCATCCTCCACATCTCTAAAGGGTTCTCTGTTGTTTGAGGGACCCAGGTGTGTGTGTGTGTGTGTGTGTGTGTGTGTGTCCTGGACACTATCGATGGTGCACAGCATCAGGGTGCCCATATAAGGGTGGACATCATCTAGAACTAGAATACTAGTTCAAAAAGAAAAAAATAAATGATCAGCTATGTCTTAGGATGAAACAGTTCATCATGGGAGCCCTTTTACACACGTGAGCAGGTATAATAACTTCTGAAATCCATCTTTCCTTTGAACTTAGGAGTCACTGAGAAGCGACTTGCTTTTTCTACATCCTATGCCTGTAATTCAGATGCCATGCTCTAGGTTGCAGAAGTGCACAAGTGGCTTGGCACTCTGATCAAGGAAGGTGGGTCCAGCCTGAGGGGGGGTTGCAGATGGTTTCCTGTGTACCATAATTCTTTATAAATCCCAGCTCTGGAAGAGCTATTGTGCTACTACTTTCTAGCAAAAACTGGTTCAAACACATTTAACAAAAAGCCCAGATTCCATTCCATCTTCTCCGGTGACAGCCAAGGATACTATTGTAAATGAAACCATCCTGGGCTTCCTCGCTTCAGCTCAGATTCAATAGCCAAAGGAAGTTGTTTACAATGAGATGACAGCTGAATCTAGA
>LOEQ01001367.1:183678-195338 GCA_001685075.1 Bramus lutescens
ATAGATAGATAGATAGATAGATAGATAGATAGATAGATAGATAGATAATAGGTTGACAGATGATAGATAGATAGATAGATAGATGATAATAGGTTGACAAATGATAATAGATAGATAGATAGATAATAGATTATAGATTATGAAAGATAGATGGTAGATGGATGAATAGGTAAGTGATGGTTGGATAAGTAGATAGATGTTAGTCAGCTGGAGAGATGAGGATGGATATCTAGATATCATCTGTCTCTTATAGAAGACAGATAGATGGACAGGCTGATGTTTATGACAATGAATATGCATCTTACCTTTGTAAAGGATGTGTTGGACCCCATGGTATGACTGCATCACAATACTTAGCTGCTTTTGTATTGCTGGTCGCTTGGTTGCACCTAATTGTTCACATCATATTAAACACAGGAAGATTTTAAGTGCAATCCACATGTTGTGATTTGAAAAAGAAATGTCATACACAGTTTCTGGAGAAAGTACATTACTGTGGTTGGGATTTGAGGGTTCATAGCTGCGGTGGTTTGAATGAGAATGGCCCCTATAGGTTCATGTATTTGGACACTTGGTCCCCAACTGGTGACACTATTTGGGGAGGTCATCAAATCTTAGGAGGTAGAGTCTTGCTGGAGGAAGTTCATTACTGTGGTTGGGATTTAAGGGTTCATATCTGTGATGGTTTGAATGAGAATGGCCCCCATAGGCTCTTATATTTGAATGCTTGGTCATTAGGGAGTGGCACTACTTGAGAAGGATTAGGAGGTGTGACCTTGTTAGAGTACATATGGCCTTTTTAGAGGAAGTATGTCACTGGGTGTGGGCTTTAGGGTTTCAGAGTCCAAGCCTGTCCCAGTGTCTCTTTATTCCTGCTGCCTACAAATTCAGATGTAGAACTCTCAGCTATTTCTCCAGCACCATGTCTGCCCATGTGCTGCCATGCTTCCTGCCATGATGATAATGGACTGACCCTCTGAAACTGTAAGCCAGCCTCAATTGAATGTTTTCCTTTATAAGAGTTGCCATGGTCATGGTGTCTCTTCACAGCAGTAGGACAGTAACTAAGACAATAGTCTTGCCCCATAGTCAATTCAACTGCTTCACATGCTCATTCTTCACATTAAGATCTGATTTCTTAGCTTCCTGCTCCAGCTACCTGCTGCCATGTTTCCCTGTCATTATGGACTCTCCCTCTGGAACTAGAAGCCAAAATATACTTTTCCTTTCATAAGTTGCTTTTGGTCATGGTATTTTACCACAGCAACATAAAAATAACTAAGACGCATGTTGACAAAGCTGTTTTTTTTTAATGCAGTTACTCTACAGAAGTAGATTGTGCACATGTATGGATGCATATGCACATGTGGGGTGCTCAGGCAGACTCGGTCCTGGAAGACACGGGTTTCCCCGTTGATGGCTGTGGAGTGCTAGAACCTTGCTGAGATGCCTTAGTTTTCAGAACAGCCAAGCACATTCCTATGCTCTCTGTCTCTAGCACCTAGATGTGCACATGGTCTGAACAGCTACACCTGTTCAGCTCCTGGCGAGGTTCCCCTGGCCAGGTCACAACATGCAGATGCCATTATGGTAGAAGCATGTTGAGAGTATGAGATTATGTGATGAGACAGGAAACCAGAAGGCTCAAGGGCCAGTCTCAAGCTCTAATGCATGTGTGAGTATGGTATGCATTGGTACGAATGATTTCCAGGGGCCAGAGGGGGCCTTTGGTGCCCTCCTCTATCCCTCTCTACCTTATTCCCTTGAGACAGGTTCTGCCACTGAACCTGAAGCTAGACTGGTGACCAGAAAACCCCGGTGATCCTCCTGTCCCTGCTACCAAAGCATAAGGGCTACAAGCACACAAGTAGCAACTTCTGGAATTTCACATGTGTGCTAGAGATGTGAGCGCAGGCCCTCATGCTGGCACAGCAAGCCCCTCTCCCCCGCTCCCTCACCCTTTAATAATGACCCTTGTCCTAGGAACTAACTCACCTCGCAAGAGCATCATGAGTTCCTTCTAGTTCCATGCCCTCAATGGCCTGACCTGGCAAGGCCTCACCTCTTGAAGGTCCCATCACCTCCCAATATTTTCATATTGGAGTCCAAACTTTGAACCCATAAACCTCTGTGGGATAAAAGACACTTCCAAAGCATCAAATGTGAGCCTCCTCCATCATCTATGGCATCAGAAAAGGGCACATAAAAAAGACAAGACCCAGTAATCTAAACTAAGTTGCTAGGGGCCGGCAAGATGGTTCAGTGGGTAAAGGTACTTGAAACTAACCCTGCCAACCCTTGTTCTATTTCCAGAACCTACATGGTTCAAGTTGCCCTCTGACCATCACACGTGCCTGTGGCACATGCATACAAGCTCTCACACACATACTCATACACTTTAAATAATAATTAATTTTGTAACAAACTGCTGGTCATATAAATATAGCACATTCATTCAGAGGAGTTCTAAGCAGTCGGTAGGTACCAATTCAAAACATCTGTGACCTTTGATTGGAAGGCAAAGCAAGCTGTAATTTTTTTAAATAAGGCTGAGCCTCTTTTTTTCTTCCATAGACTCTTGGCCATCCCCCTGAGCTGGTAGGGGAAGGAGCGCCAGGTTTCCCACTTGTTCCTAAGTTAGGAAAAGCCCACCTCCCACAGCCTAAGGACCATTTAATTAGCACCTGTTCCACCGTGGTACCCAGCAACCCCCAGGCAGGAACCTATACTTTGCCCTCCACCCACTGGCGTCACCGCTATTCACTTTACAATAGAAAGAACCCACTAGCAACATGGGCCTGTCAAATCCAAGGATGCTGGGACACACTGGCCTGCACTAATGATACCGCAGATCCATAGGGGCAAGTCCACAGCTGCCAGAAGAGGGTGGAAGAGGCCCTGCAGGAGCTCGCAGAGCCTCTGCATGCTCTGCTTTCTTCCACAGAGCTGTTGACAGCTTGATGTCCCTGGCACCTCCTTGATGAGCCCCTTGGTGCATCATCCACTCCCAGTGTCATTAACTCATTACCTTTCACCCATGCAAGCCAGCCCATCACCGGCCCCAGTCCTGGGCTGGGCACTTGTCCTTGCTGACTTCTCCTGGAGAGGGTGTTACTGAAGGGAACTCATAGTGATAATAGGATGGTAGTGGAATTGCAAGCCTCCGAATTCCTCTTAGGACAGACCTGCCTTTATTTATGAAAATATCTATGTGTCCACTTATATGTATATGTGTGTACACATCTGTGCAAGTGGGTACAGAGGCCGGAGGACGACATCAGAATCATTCTCTACCTTGTTGTTCCCATAAGATAAGGTCTCTCACTGAACCTGGAGCTAGACTGGCAACCTGCAACCCTCAACCCGCTCCAAACACACTGGAGTTACAGGAGCACTCTACTATGTCTGACTGAGATCTGAACTAAGGTCCTCATCCCCTCTCCCCAGACATGTGTGTGAGACATTTATTTATGCAGGTATCCTCAGAAGCCAAAAGAGAGTGTCAAATCCTCTGTAACTGAAGATACAAGTGATTGTCAGCTGATATGGATACTGGGAACCAAGCCTGTCTCCTCTTAACCACTGAGCCATCTCTCCCATCCCAAGGGAAACATCTTAATAAAGCCTTTGATGTTGGGGAAGGAAGCCAAAGACATGGAAGAGGAAGCCATATGAGTGTCGAGTGTACATTCAAAATTGGGATCAAAATTAATTTGGAGCCAACTATGGTGCAGCCAGTAATCCTGGCACCCAGAAAATCAAAGCAAGAGGGTTTCTGCAGATCTGAGACCAGACCGGGCAACAGGGTGAGTTTTAGACATGACCCGTAGAGAGACTGTCTCAAACAAGCAGACGAATAAATAAACTTGGGGTGGGCATAAAGGAAGAAGCTAGCTCACAGGAGTTTTCATCCCATTTGTCAGGCTGTCATTTTCAGAATACGTTTTAGGTTAAAAATAGCAATTCTGCAATTCACTGACACAGGCATAGTACGGATTCTTTCATCTCATTAAAGGTGGAAGCAGCAGGATCCTAACCTGGTCCAAAGAGGATCAGAGAGATGAACACCCACACCAAGCGTCTGTGCACGAACATGTCCACGCAAACATTCAGCAGAAAGAATGCAGAGTAAACATCCAGTTAAACACAAATTAGTTAATGGCCTACAGACAAGATTTAAAAAAACAACAACAAATCACCTGTGCTGGGAGTGGGAGGCAGAAACAGGAAGACCCCCTGAGCTCACTGGTCAGCCATTCTAGCTGAATAGGTTCAGTGAGGGACCATGCCTCAGAAAAATAATACAGATTACTATGGAGGAAGACATTCTATGTTGACCTCTGACCTCCACAAGCATGTAAACCCAAACATATGAACACATGGTCACACATACACCACCCATTGTGTACAAATAAAGAAAGGAAATTATATGTGTGTCTTGTATTTTGTAGTATAGGAAACAGCTACTGAGGACTGGCGAAATAGTTCCGCTGGTAAAAAGCACTTGCTGTGCTAGCCCGGAGACCTGAGCACCATCTCCAGAATCCACGTAATGATGAAACGGAAAGACCAGCTCCACAAGATTGTCTTCTAGTGTCTACACATGCCGCAGACACATTGTGAGTGTGTGTCACAATAATAACTGTAATAGTAATAAAAAGAAGGAGGAGAAGGGGAAGAAAATAGAAAATGGTAGTAATGTGGGCTTGACAGACATAGTTTTAAAAAAAAGCAAAGCGCATGGTGGGTAGAAGCTGATACAACTGCAGGGCTACATCACACCAGACATCATGGTGTGTAGCACGAATAATAAAAACCCAGAGACAGATATTGGGGTTCAGGCTGAAGATCAGAAAAGCAAAGCAGCTAGCCACTAGAGAGCTCTTCCCTCTATGATGTCTTCAGACTGGAAGAGAGTGAGTTCCTGTCCCATCCCACTTTATATTCCTCTCTAGTGCTGGGATTAAAGGGGTGCATCACCACTGCCTGGCCTGTATAGCTGACTAGTGTGGCTGTTTTGCATTCTGATCTTCAGGCAAGCTTTATTTATGAAAATACAAACAAAATATCACTACAGTGGTGTAAGAAACAAGAGCAAAACAGTCACCCAGACCATAACAAACCAGTTGTGACCACCGTGACTGACCAAGACATGGTGTCATAGACCTGCTCCTCATTGCCCTGGGTTCCCCCTGTCATGGGTCTTGCAGAACTGGCTACTGTCATCATACTTCTGGCACGAGGCCACTCCATGTAAGGACAGAAAAGTGGAGTAAACCTTGTCAGAAAATCTCTGGCGTACTCCTAACTGCCACCCACTTTAACTCATGAATAACGCCCCATCTCTTAATGTTCGACTGTCAGACTATGCAAAGTCCCAGAAACACAACTAATTGACCATGCAAAACCCAGCTCTCATCTCAGAGGAGGTAAGTTTATTCTGGAAGCAAATATGAGGAACTGTGGCCTCATATTTCTGTTGCCCCAGATGTCATTCTCCAGCATGGGAACAGTTTAATGAGCTTTGTATAGCACAGAGCAAAAGGAAGGCATGGATCAAGGTGTTTTCAAACCCATCAGGTGGAGGGTTACAGCAGAATGGGGAATCTCTTCTATAGACTGCAGATTCTATTGGAAAACATTCCTAGCTTTGGGGTCTGGGGAAGCTAGTGGTCTATCAATACATCCCAACAGGTTTTACCTGAGTTACAAGGATATTAGGTCAGACACAGAGGTGAGCAATGAATGGCTATAAATGCAGCTAAAGATAACACAAGATGCTTTAGCTTAGAAATGAATGGCAGGGCTGGAGAGATGGCTCAGAGGTTAAGAGCACAGACTGCTCTTGCAGAGGACCTGAGTTCAGTTCCCAGCAACCACATGGTGGCTCACAGCCATCTGTAATGAGAATCTGGTGCCCTTGTCTGACCTGCAGGGAGAACATTGTATACATAATAAATAAATAAATCTTAAAAGAAAAAAGAAATGAATGCCATCTTCATAGGAGAAAGATCACTTGCAATTTTCTGGAAGGTGACACCTCATCCTATAAGCTGGAGTCAAATCTGTCCCCAGGGAGTCAGAGAACCCTTGAAAGTTTCCATTGGATTTTGAAAATGTATGTTGTAAGCTTTCTGCTTTGTTCCAGAGTTTTTCATACTTGTTCTGAACATTTGAAATCAGGAGATCACTAAGTAGGGCTGGAAAGGTTGGCTCAGTCAGTAAAATACTCTTTGTGCAAGCATTAGGACCTGAGTTTGGGTCTCCAGCGCCCACAGAAAAAAAGCCAGGTATGGTAGCACAAGCATGTAACCCAAGCACTGGGGAGATGGAGCCAAGTAAATGCCTGCAGATTGCCAGCCAGTCTAGCCAAATCGGGAAGCTCTAGCTAAGAGAGAGATCCTGCTTCAAAACGTAAGAGAGCAGCTAGAGAAATGGCTCACTGATTGAGAGCACTTGCAGAACACCACAGGATGGCTCATAACCATCCTAGCTCTGGCTCCAGCTCCAGAGAGATACCGTGCCACCTCTGACCTCCATAGGCACTAGTCATACATGTGGTGGGCATATCACAGACAAAACATACCCATAAAATAAAATCAATCTAAAAATATTTTAATGTAAGAGCAGTTGGGGAAGACACATGATGTCGACCTCTGGCCTCTAAACACCTGCGCACACGTGTGTACAAACAATGATCCCTAAGCCATTACCGCTGAAGATGGAAAGTGAGCTCCTCCCGGGGAAGTCTCTGAACTGAAGATCTAAAGGGGCTCCGGGAGATTTCAGGAATGGTGATGACGTAATCAGCAGCAGCCTGGGCACATTCAGACACAGGTTTCCTAAGTGACAAATGTTTGTCAGGAAAGGCCTCCAGCCTTCTGCTCCTGAGGCTAATGGCTCAAAACTGGCTTTTTAAGAACGGACACAAACAGAAAATGCCAAGTCATCAGCTAAAGGATGTCACAGCCCCATAATCCCCTGGGGTTCCTCTAGGGAATGTCACTCACTCCAAGAGGGAGCATGCTGTCCAATCCACAAGGAATGCCTCCCTCCCTGCAGCCACTCCACTGCTGACTGATCTGGGAGGGAGGGACATTTGGGCTACATTTTATGATCTGGGTTCCTTGTTGTTTGGTTATGTAATATTGACTTCTAGTCACGCGGGGCAGGAAGCCCTCACTCAGTAACTGTTTCCACAACTCCATCAGTAAATTCATTAAAATAGAAATGTTAATATATGTATTTATTCATCACTGGTTGATTTACCACACACCTGGTTGGTTCCTTCGGGCTGGAAAGCACTGCCTAACGCACCTTTCTGTGAACTCAGGTTCTGACCTTTGATGAATAACAGCCTAGCCAATGCCTTACTCTCTAGCCAATCCGAGTAGCAGCTCATTGTGTGTCTGTCTGCCTTTCTCTCTCTATCTATCTGTGTTGGTATATGTGGGTGGCTGCAGATGTGTTCAGGTGTGTAGAGGCCATGGAAAAATATTGTTCTTCAGATCTTTTTTTTTTCCTTTTTGAGACAAGGCTCACTACACAGGTTAAGCTGACTGGCCTTCAAACCCTGGGAATGTTTTGTCTCTGCTCTCCCCAGCACTGAGGTTACAAGCAAATTGCCATGTCTGGCTTTTGTCTATGGGTTCTGAGCATTGAACTTAGAGCCTCATGCTTATAAGGCAAGAACTTTGCCTACTGAGCTGTCTCCCTGAGTCTAGGACTGCATCTTTGAGAAGCACAAATAGAAAAGGAGGTAAGTATGGAGTCAGACAGAGCGATCTACTGCCTGCCCCTTTAAAGGAACAAGCACTGCAGTGCCAAGCCCGGCGTCAGAACATTTTAAAACGTCCTTCAGATTTCTTTACCAACAGACAGAGCTCAAGGGTGTCACCGTGTTCTCTGGGCTTTTCCAGATGTTTCTCCATAAATATGGTACCATGTAGGGTCATCAAGTAGGAGGCAGAATCAGAGGAAAAAGTGATAGATTCCCTCTTTGGGGCTGTTGAACTGTGGGAGTGAGAGAAAACCCAGACACAACAGCAGAGAGGTGGGGTTAGGGACCAGAAAGTCCCTTCCAATCTCACTGGAGTCCACCTACAAACTATGGGGTCCTACCACAAACTAGTTCTGTAAGTTGAGCTAGTTTGGCAAGCCTCTGCTTGTTTTCAACAAAGTGGGTTCAATTAGACTGGAGAGAGGGTTCATTGAGTAAAACTGCTTTCCAAGTAAGCCTAACCTACCTCAGTTTGAACCCACAGAAAGCTGGATGCAGCGGTGCAGAGTGGAAATCCCAGCACTCCCACAGTGAGGTGGTAGATGGAGACAGGAGAGTGGGCCAGAGGCTTGCGAACCAGCTAGCCTGGAGTACCCTGATTGGCAGATATAAGAGACTTGACTTAACAAGATAGAACCAACTCCTGAAAGTTATCTTCTGAACTCCACATGTGTACACACACACACATACACACACACTAAATGTAACTAAACGTTTAAAATGTTGTGAATAGACAAATGAATAAAAAATGAGCATACTATTGAGCCATAAAGATGTATAGGGTTATTACACACTCTACAACACAGATGAAACTTGAAAACATGCAAATAAAATAAGCCAGACATAAAAGAACAAAGACAGAGCCTTTAGGGGGTAAAGAATGAAATTCATTGGTTTAAGGGAATGAGTCTGGGTGTCAAAATGACAAGGGGTGGACTTTGGATGGTTTACCTTATCATCTTGATGGTACCAATTAAATGCCTAGGAGATTAGTGAAGCATGTACTCAGGGTGAGTGGCCAGAGAATGATTCTGTTGAAGTAACCAGAACAGGCAAAGCCAGAGACAAATGGCTATTCAGAGAAGATGGGAAATTGGGATCGGAGGGACCATTAATGGACACAGAGCTTCTCTGTAGGGTAAATGAGAGAGGTGGGTGGTAGCAGTCACTTCACAACACTGTAACTGTACTCTATTTTGCTAAACCTCACATTTTAAAAATGTCCAGCATGGAAGGGAAAGCTCTTGAGGACTCACCCCTTACTCCTTCTCTGAGAAACTATGGGCAGTCGATGGTTGTCATTTTCTTCAGTGGTGTAGCCACTAAGCAGTTGCCCATGTTTCAGTAAATAACCTTCCACCTGTGCTCAGACAGCCACTGTTAACTCAGTGGGACACACACACATGCACGCACACACGCAGACTTGCACATGCACACATTCACACACACACACCAACATCAAAGTAGGAAGGTACTCAGCATACAGAAGGGCTTCACGTGGTCGGGTGGGTGGTGGGGTAGGAAAAAAGATAATGAGTGGTAAAAATGACCAAAATTCATTATAGTCACATATGAAATAGCCAAAAGACTTTTGAAGTGGTGGCTAAAATAGTGAATTTTGTTTATATATTAATAACATTTTTATTTTTAATTGTTGTATAACAACTTCTAAACTTTTACAAATTTCTTTACTTGGAGGCTGCATGTGCCATGGGACTGTGTGAAGGTCAAAGGATAACTTGTAAGGGTCAATCTTCTCTCTCACCTGGAAGGCTCTGGGGACTGAATTCAGGTCATCAGGCTGGGTGGCAGATGCCTCTACTCATCTCCCCATCTGTCCCTGATAAATAATAGTGACAAATATGTATGAGGTACAGTGTGGCATTTCAGCAGTGTGTATTTGGCAGGTTAGAGTCACTGGCATGCATGCGCGCGTGCACGCACACACACACATCAGATATTTATCATTTTCTGTGTATGTTGGGAATGTCTAAAGTTCTCTCAATCATATGTTTTGAAATGTATGATTACTGTGCATCGCAATTACCCTGCCGTGTTCCCAGAACCATGTGCCTATAACCATAGTGATGATGGGGAAGGAAACAAATGGACCCCTAGAGCCCACTGACCAGCTAGTCTGCCAAACTGTGACCTCCAGGGTCAGTGCAAGACCCTGTCTCAAAAACTAAGGTGGAAGAGCCTGGAGAGATGATTCTGTGGATAAGAACCTAGGTCTGGATGGCAACCTAGCACTCACCAACACCCCAGCACTATGGGAGCAGAGACCAGAGGACTGACAGGCCTGGCTGGCAGTCAGCACAGCTCCAGGCTAAGAGAAGGACCCTGTGTGAGGTGAAGAGATACAGAGGGATAAGACAGGATGTCTTACCACCTCCTTTGTCCTCCACACACACAGGCCTGTGTACTCACACCTGGGTGCATACCACCGCGCACACACACACACACACACACACACACACATACACACAAAAAGAAGATAAAGAGATGAAGAGCAGTTAAGGAAGATGCCTGGCAGTGACCTCTCACCTCTACAAGCATCCACACAGGAGATAAATAAATAGGGCTGAGGAGGTAGCTCAATGGTAGAGTGTTGGCTGGGCATACCCAATGTCCTCTGTCTAATTAGACAATTGTAAATAAATAAACAAACCCTTTAAGGCCTTCTAGGTGTTTAAGACTTTCTTCCAAAAGTGTCTGATTCAGAAGAACTTCCAAGGGATAAATCCAGAGGGTTTGCAGAGAGGAAAAAAAGAGCTAGCTGTAGGTAGCCCCCACTGTACTTTCAAACCCTACTTCCTCCAAATGGATACTAATAACCCAGCTGGGCAGATGGAGGCCCATTTTTATTATCATCACAGTGTTCTCACTACTGAAAATAGCCTCACCCAGAGTTTCTCCCCAAATGGGCAAGTTTCTTCCCAGCACCATACACACACACACACACACACACACACACACACACACACAGAGGAATGAGAATCATCAGTTACTGAAAGCCAGGGAGAGGCACACACTTCAAAGACCCCACACTAGAGTTGTGGGCTTCCACACAGCCTGCACACCATCCACCTGCATCTTCTCCATCATTAACGGATATTCCCAAGGCTTGCTTCCTTCAGGGAGTCTATCACTGCCAAATCTGACTATGCAAAAGCCTGGAGGAAATGTCTACTGTCTCCCAAAAACAAATACATACACACATATATACATATGTATCCCAGCTGACTATATTGCTTCTAGATTCCCCATCTTGACAGGAAATGCAACTAAATTTAAGGGTGACATTGGGTGGCATTCAGGGAACACCAGCAATGTACCAGGCAGAATGCCACCTGGGTTATTTTTCTTCTTGTCATGAACAAATAAGAAGCAACTTAAGGTCCCAGGGAGACGGCTCAGAGGTTAAGAGCACTGGCTGCTCTTCCAGAGGTCCTGAGTTCAATTCCCAGCAACCAACTATAATGAGACCTGGTGCCTTTTTCTGGCAGGCAGACATGTATGTCAGCAGAACTCTATATACATAATAAATAAATCTTTAAAAAAAATAAGAGGCAACTTAAGAGACATGGGGTTTATCATGGCTTGCAGTCTGAGGAGGTACAGTCCACTGTGGATAAGAAAGCTGCTGTACAGAACTATCCTTAGAGCCAAAGTGCCACAGGCCAAGCTTAGCCTGCTCACTAAAGATGGTCACCTCTGGACTTGGTGACTGTTGACATCCCTCTTGGAAGGAGGGGCTGGGGAAGGATATCAGACCCTCACCTGAGTATCCAGCCACTCCCTCCTAACCAGCTACATGCAATTCTGCCCTAATTGCCCCTGGTTTTGGGGAAGGAGCTGGAGGATATAGGTGGGGGTG
>LOEQ01001367.1:208087-220260 GCA_001685075.1 Bramus lutescens
GAGGAGAGGAGAGGAGAGGAGAGGAGAAAGTCTGAGGCTGGGAATGTAACTCAAATGCAAAGCATCAGGACCTGGACTCCATCCTCAGCATGACCAAAGGGAAAAAAGAGATGGTGTGTGTCATTTTTGCTCATGGTTGCAGAAGTCTCAGTCCACAATCATTTGGTCCTGTCACCTTCAGGCCTGTGACAAGGTAACACATCGCAGGGGGGGAGGTAGGACAGAAGAAGCTGCTTGATCCTGTTAGCCAAGAAGCAGAGAGAAGGGGACAAGGAAGGGAGAACGTGCCTACTATCCCCCTCAGTGGCATGCCTCAACGACCTAACTTCCTTCAAACATGCCCTACCTCTTAAACGTTCTGCTACCTCCCAGTGGCACCACAAACTGGGGACCCAGCCTTCAACACATAGGCCTTTGGGGACATTTCCAAACTGTAACAAGTTCCCTATAAAAGTGGGGAATTAGGCCGGGTGGTGGTATCACACACCTTTAATCCCAGCACTCAGGAGGCAGGGGCAGGTAAATCTCTCAGTTTGAGGCAAGCCTGGTCTACAGTGTGAGTTCCAATATAGCCAGAGCTATGTAGAGAAACCCTCTAAGGAAGATCAGAAGGTGGGGATTAGAGCTGGGAAGCAGATCAATGTCACAGTGCTTGCCTAGCATGAATGGTACTTCAGTGACCCTCCACCCCCGTAACCTCCCCCAAAAAGACAAAAAAGAGAACGTGATCATAACTGTGTCTTAGTCAGCTGAGGCTGCTGTAACAAAACGCCTCCTGCTGGATGGCTTAAACAGAAGGCATTTATTTCTCACAGTTGTGGAGACTGGACGCTCAGAAGCAAGTACCAAATGGCTCCACGACAGGTAAGGGCTTCTTTGTGACTTACAGGTGGCCATATTCATGTTGTGTCCTTATATGTCCAAGGGTGGGCAGGCGAATGTCACTCTGGTCTTCCTTCCTTTTCTTATTTAAGATACTAATCGCACCATGGGGCCCCCCTTTATGACCTCCTGCTGTGTGACATCCTTCCTGGGGAAACATAAATATCACTCATCCCAGAGAGAGAACCAGTGACAGACCAAAGCAACAATACAATCAAAGTCTAACTTGGTGAACCAATGAGTTCACCGGGATTACCTACAGAGTATGAGTAAAGGGTTACTTACAAGAGATGGATGTGCCCCGCGATGGTGGCGCACGCCTTCAATCCCAGCACTGGGAAATCAGAGGCAGGCGGATCTCAGTGAGTTCCAGGACAGCCAGGACTGTTACATAGAGAAACCCTGTCTCGAAAAAAAGGAAGAAAAAAGAGAGAGAGCATGGATGACACAGAGGCAATTGCATCACCAAAGCCCTCACCAATATGGGTGACAGTTCATGAAAGCTAGAACCCTGGAGCTCTCTACTTGGAGCAGACAGCTCTACAGGTTGGAGAGCCTTCGTTCCTCAGCAGCTGGCCTGGCTAGTTTCCTGTCAGCTAGACACAAGCTAGAGTCACCCGACAAGAAGAAACTTCAATTAAGATTAGCCTCCATAAGATTAGCCTGTATACAAGTCCTTTGGGAATTTTCTGAATTAGTGATTGACGTGGGAAGACCCAGGCTACTGTGGAGGAAGCCACCCCTAGGCAGGTGGTCCTGAGTTCTATAAGAAAGCAATCTGAGAAGCCCATGGGGAGCAAGCCCATAAGCAGCACTCCTCCATGGGCTGTGTGTCAGTTTCTGCCTCAGCCTCCCTAGATAGCAGACTACAAGCTGAAAGGTGAAATGAACCCTTTCCTGCCCAAGCTGTTTTTGATTATGGTGTTTTACCGCAGCAACAGAAAGTAGCTGTGGCAGAAATGGATACCAGGTCTTGGGACATTGCTGCGACAGACCTAACTCTGTGTTTTGGGAGGATCGTGGTAACGTGTTTTAACTTTGGACTGGAAAAGCTTCTGCTCAGATCACAACTCTTAGTATTTATGTAACCTTAGAGGGGGTAGAACCTCGTGAATCTGTTAAGTTTCAGGGACTTCCTGAATCCAGAGAGTTTTTTTTACAGTATCAGTCTTTGCACCCCACTTTCTGGGTCTTAAGGAGCTTACCTCCAGGATGCATGTAATGTTCCAGGTAAGAAGAAATAGCTGCACAACACCTCCCAAACACAGGCTTCAACAGGAATGTGAGGGTGGGGTTACAAATATTCAGTCTATAATAATCACTTTCCAAATGAAAATTTTAAGAGGTGCAAATTGAACTTTTTAAAGATTTGTTTACTTTTATTTTATGTAAATGAGTATTTTACTTACAAGTATGTATACGAACTGCACGCATGCTTGGTGCCCACAGAGACAAGAGGAATTGCTAGGTTTCCTGGAATCGGAGTTATAAAATGCTTTTAAGCTGCCGTTTAGGTGGTAGGAATTGAACTCAGGTCCTAAGCAAGAGTATCAAGAGCTTTTAACCACCAAACATCCTCCCATCCCTGAACCACTGAGCATCTCCCCGGCCCTGAACCACTGAGGATCTCCCATCCCTGAACCACTGAGCATCTCCCAGTCCCTGAACCACTGAGCAGCTCCCATCCCTGAAGCACTGAGCCCTGAACCACTGAGCATCTCCCAGCCCTGACCCACTGAGGATCTCCCAGTCCTGAACCACTGAGCATCTCCCATCCCTGAAGCACTGAGCCCTGAAGCACTGAGCATCTCCCAGCCCTGACCCACTGAGGATCTCCCAGTCCTGAACCACTGAGCATCTCCCATCCCTGAACCAATGAGCATCTCCCAGCCCTGAACCACTGAGCATCTCCCAGCCCTGAACCACTGAGCATCTTCCAATCCCTGAACCATTGAGCATCTCCCAATCCCTGACCCACTGAGCATCTCCCCAGCCCTTAAACTAATGTTAAGCTCTTATCAGTATACCTGGCATGCACATAACCCTTTGTAGATGTTTCCAGTGCCAGCAGGGCCAGGTTTTACTGGATTAATTAATGAAGTATAAGTCAGTTAATGATGCAGAATGAATGGTTGAATATGCGAATCAGCCTACAAGGAAATGAGAAGTGAATGAATAAGTAGGTAGAGGAGGGACTGAATGAGTGAACCTAAGAATAAATGTAAGAATAAGTAGATAAATGATTGAGAAATATGAAGAAAAGACAGCCTTCCTTCTGAAAGTTTCCCTAGAATTCCTGCTCCGGTCTCAGAAATTCCTTTTCCTATAGGAATGGGGTGGCCTCTGAGGTCATCTCAGTGACAGCATCTCCTGGGATCTCTGCACCACACCAACCATCCATGAGTCATTGCCTCTTGTGAATCCTGATCCAGACTAAAGCCACCCAACGTGCCAAAGGACATCCCCCCATGATGACAACAAAGAATATTTTCCCAGCCTCAAAGCCAGTGACCTATATCCTGCTCCAGACATCTTCAGAAGCCCCCAAATCCACCAAATCTTCCAAGACCAACAAATCCAACGCATAGGACCCAGTCAGAAATATTTCCGAGCAGCCCCAAGAGAACTGTGGATACTACCTTTCTGAACCTAAAAACTTCTACTGCCTGAACCTGTGTCTCCTTGCAGCAGGGAAGCTTTTGGCCCCAGAGCCGCTGATATATGTCCTTATCCCAAAGGCCACAGAAACCTGTATCCCTGAGGATCCCACAGCTAGGCTTCAACTGGTAGATCAGGCATGTGGGTTCAGAAAGTACATCAACCCAGCCCTGGGCCCTCCTAGGAATGCACCCACTATTGCAGTCATGAAGACACCCTCTGCAGATGCCTTGAAGGTACCCTCTGTAACAGTCATGAAGACACCCTCTCCAGATTCCATGAAGGTACCCTCTGCATCAGTCATGAAGATACCCTGTGTAGCAACCATGAAGACACCTTCTGCAGTTGCCATGAAGGTACCCTCTGCATCAGTCGTGAAGATACCCTTTGTAGCAACCATGAAGAAACCTTCTGCAGTTGCCATGAAGGTACCTCTGTAACAATCATGAAGACACCTTCTGCAGATGCCATGAAGGTACCCTCTGTATCAACCATGAAGACACCCTCTGCAGATGTCATGAAGGTACCCTCTGTAACAATCATGAAGACACCTTCTACAGATACCATGAAGGTACCCTCTGTAACAATCATGAAGACACCCTCTGCAGATGCCATAAAGGTACCCACTGCATCAATCTTGAAGACACCCTCTGCAGATGTCGTGAAAGTATCCTCTACAGCAATTGTGAAGGCATCCCCTTCAATGGTTTCAAAAC
The DNA here is from genome assembly GCA_001685075.1 of Bramus lutescens. Lineage (NCBI taxonomy): Eukaryota > Metazoa > Chordata > Mammalia > Rodentia > Cricetidae > Bramus > Bramus lutescens. The sequence continues at coordinate 212,344 of LOEQ01001367.1, forward strand.
AATCCTCTGCAGGGGCCATGAAGCCAAGGACAAAGACCCAACCAAAGAACCAAAAGAAACAAGACAAAGAAAAACATTGTCTCTCTCTTGACCTGGTGCTTGTCAATCCAAACGGGTCAACTCCAGGCATCCAACATTTCCCTGTTCCAGAAGCCACAGAGGTCACCATATCAGGAACCCATGTTATTTGTTGAATTACCACACAATAAACATCTGTCTGCAGTATCTGTCTCCTACATTGAGGTTAGTTGCTCCCAGCTGAGTGGGCTGCACATTGTGTAAGGTCAGCCTGCATCAACAGGAGTGTTGCCATAGATGTGTGTCTTTGCTTTGAAACATCATCCAGCAGATGGCAGTAACGCGTCTTGGAGAACCAGAGGCTTCCAATGAAAGAAAAACATCAAAAGAGCTAGCGATGGCCTGGAGCTGTAGCTCCCTTGGTAGAATGATTGTCTAACACGCATGAAACCCTGAGTTCAAGGCCCAGGAACTGCATGAACTGGGAGGTGACATGCGTCTGTACTCCCACCATTTGAGAGGTGAAAGTAATCAAAAGTTCAAGATAATCTTTGACTACATAGAATTTCTGAGGTCAGCCATGGCTCAAGGTTTGCCATGCAAACCTGGTGACCTGAGTTCAACCTCTGGATCCTATAAAAAGGTAGAAGGGCAGATGTAACGCCACAAAGTTGTCTTCTGACGCATGTGTGGCATGCATACACCCACACACACTGAGGTCCAAGCTCTGAAACCAGGAAGAGAGAAGGGTCACAGGAGGCTGGGAGGTTGACGAGTACATAAAGCATGATAGACAGATAAGACTGTCTTAGATGCAAACCTTACTGACAAGCACATGGGCTACTAGGTAGGCAGGAACCAACCAGCATACAGGCAGACATAAGCACACACTCAGACTGGCATATAGGCCACATGGAGGGAGGCACACAGGTCTCCAGACAGGCAGGCTGGCAAAGGTGAAAGTAACAGCTCTCTCCTCTAACCCAAAGGCCATATTTATGTAGACTCACACAAAAGTGGTATTCTGTCAGAAATAGTTAAATAAAAGGTTATTATATCGCCATTTCCACAGACATCAAAGATACACCTTTTTTTTTTTTACTGGCTGCATATCCATATCAGTGCCATGTTGTCTAAACATAGAGCAACCCTCTGCCCCCTACACACATACAACCAAGCACACACAATAGCAGTAAATAAAGGTTGGTGGTGGCACTGGCAGATGCTTTTCCTGAGAAACATGATGCTCCAAGAAAGATGGCATCCCTACTCTGCCAGCGCCACTGGCTACCCAACCTAGCCAGGGACTAATTTTAAGTCTCCACTTGTTCATGTGCAAAATGGGGTAATAAACACCTCATTGTGTGGTTGAGAGTGTGGCGTGAGATTAAATCATTTACACCAGTGCTTCAACATAGATGGCGCTTAAGGACAACCACATGGGAGGCCAGCAGTGGACCAACAGAGTGCCACTTCACCCCTAACCTGTTGGTTAGTCTTGACGGTCAGGTTGGGCAGTACTAAGCAATTCATGCAGTGTGCCTTCACCTGTGTCTGCAAGGGTTCTTCTGGGGAGGACTAAGGAAGGGGAAGATCCATCCAGAATGGGCGGCACCATCCTGTAGGCTGAGGATTTGCAGAAATGAGGGGAAGAAGAAGGGAGCATGCCAGCACAGGCGTTCTCTCTGTGTCCCTGTCCTTCTGTCTCTCCATCTTTCTGTCTCCTGCTTTGCCACCATGATGTGAGATGTCAGCTATGCCATGCCCTCCCACCATGAAGATGGAATCTGTGCCTTCTAGGGGTCTGGCTGGGGTACAGTGGTGGTGCATGCCTTTAATCCCAGCACTGCAGAGGAAGAGGCTAGCAAATCTCTGAATTCGGGGTTAGCCTGGTCTGCAGAGCGAGTTCTAGGACAGCCAGGGCTGCATAGAGAAGCCCCATCTCAAAAAGAAAGAAAGAAAGAAAGAAAGAAAGAAAGAAAGAAAGAAAGAAANNNAGAAAGAAAGAAAGAAAGAAAGAAAGAAAGAAAGAAAGAAAGAAAGAAAGCCCAGTGAGAACACATCCAGTCCCTATGGTGGGCTCTGCTAGAATCATACTTCAGTTTGTTGTTGGGGCCTTAAGAGGAGTAGACATGTCAGTTAGTGGTGGCCCCTAATCCCAGCATGTGGGAGGCAGAGGCAGGAGGATCTCTGTGAGCTTGAGACCAGCCTGGTCTACAGAGAGTTCCAGGACAGCCAGGGCAGTTACACAGAGAGACTGTCTCAAACAAAAAAAATCCACAAAACCAAGAGTAGGCACCATTTAAAGTCCCCAGGGAAGGGTTCTCACAACTGTGCTGAACATTCCTGTCAACTCTTGTTTCTACGCATCTAGCAACCATGCCAGTGTTTCTGCAGGAAGGAATATGCTTCACATGGAACCAAGGGTAGAATGTGAAGTTGGATCCACTTGGCTCCTAAGTTTGAGTTCCTAAGCGCTACCCTCCTCTGCCTGCAAGGAGGAAGGAAAGAACATCCCAGAACTTGGCAGAAACAGGGGTTACCTGTACCTCCCTATGGCTCCTGTCTCCCTCCACAGTAGTGGTTCTCATCCAGAGGCCACTCAGACTTCAAAGTGACACTGACTGATGCCTGCGGGTTTTGGTTATCACAGCGTAGAAAGGGGATGCTTAGTCCACACACCCTCATGAAGGAATTGAATGAAAACATTGAGTGCTGACAGTGATGGGCTTCCAGTTCCTCCACTGGACATGCAGCTGCCAAGACTTATGAGCAGCTGTGGCCATGGGTGGCCAAGTGACTAAGTTTTGGTCAGAAGAACCTGACCAACTTCATTATTTATTTTAATTTTATAAATTCTATTATTTAAAAATACACAAAAAAGTAAAAACATCTTATACAAAAATTAGCCGCATTCAGAATCTACCCTTTTTTGACAATTTGTATGTGTGGTGTATATATATGTAAGTGTGTGTACACATGTGTGTATACCCTCAGAGGCTAAAAGAGGGCATCAGACCTCTTGGAGCCAGAGTTGCAGGTATTTGTGAGCTGCCCAAAGTGGGACCTAGGATCCAGACTTCACCAACCGTAATGGAGCAGCAAGTGCTTTTAGCAGATGAACATTCTCTCCAACCCTTTGGACTTTGATAGCATGTCCTTAAAAGAGGTACGCCTCACCTTGAGACCTGCAGGAGGGAGTCAGCATCCCAAGGCTTGGCAGAGCAGCCAGTTGGGAAGAGCCTGCCCTGCTGATGACATCACATGTGGAGTTGTCAGGCCAGCAGCTTCCATGGGGGAGAGAAACAAAGTTCCATCTTGTTAATATTAATTATGATCACAATTATCATCATTACTTATTATGTGTGGTATGTGTTGTGTTCATGTGTGTGTTTGGGGGCATGTACATTTGTAAATGGCAAATGTTGATGACATCTAGCATCTCTATCATCACTTCATGTTTACTTCAAATGTTTAATTAGATTGTATTTGTTTTAAGGAGAGGAGCATGTGCTATGGCTCATGTGTGGAGGTGGAGGGTGGAGGACATCTTGGAGAGTTGGTGCTCTCCTTCCACCATGTGGTCGCCTAAAATTCAACTCGGGTTGTTGGGCTTGGTGGCAGGTGCCTTTACCCCGAGCCATCCTGCAGGCCCTCCATCTTGGTTTTTAAGATGGGGCCTCTCAAGGCACCTGAGCATGTCCATTCAGCTAAACTGCCTACCCAATGAGCTCCAGCAGTGGAATTGTGAGTGCCCACCACCACACCCAGCTTATATACAGGAGCCAAACTCAAGTAGGTTCTCATGCTTACGAGGAAGACCAAGCTCTCTCCTCCCACAACCCCACTTGCACTGTGATTCTGAGTCTTGTACCTAACAGTCAGATCTTCACACTGACTAACAACATAGGGCAACACTATCCCATTTCTTCTAGGATCTTTAGAAAATGCCCCCCAGACAGGTTTTGTTTGGGCAGCAGATTCTGAGAAATGGGAAAGCATTTTCTTACTGCCATGGCATTGCAGACCAGTGGCATTTGCCACTCTCACGTTGGCCCACGATGTCAGCCCATCCAATTTCCAGACCTGACTCAGCTGCACTGGTCTCCCATCTCCTGAGTAGAGGACAGGTGCACATCTCTGAAATTTTCATAAGATCCTGGGTATAAGCAAAGGCTCAGGGAAACCACTGAACTAGACCACACTGTAGGTAGGGAGACATTATTTGGGGAACCAACCTGCTGGGCTGTTTCTCTGGGGACAGAGAACATTGGGCAGTAGGGAAAGTCTTGTCAGTTTTACGGGGACAGTTAGCAGTGGAAGGAGAGGTGTGGGCCAGAGCATCCTGAGATTTAAGGGCTTTGAGTTGTTGCAGGCAGTTTAGGTTAAAGAGGAACTAGGTGACCTTTGTCCAAGGTAGTTGACTGTTGGGTGTGCATAAGGGAAGTAACGGCTTTTCCTGACAAACAGAACCCCCCCCCTTCACTAGATTTCTGAGGAGTGCTGAGTCTGGGTTCTTGTTCACCTGGTAGCAATCCTCCTGTTTTCCCCGTCAGAGTCCAGCCTGAGCTGAGCCCCGGCTGTCATTTTGTCTGCCATTTTGGGACTGCCCTGGGGAGAAAGAGATGAAGGTCCAGGACCCTAGTGTCACTGAGCAGACTGCATCTCCTCTGTCCTCCCAGCAGAGCGAGGCTGTGGCTGTTCACCCACATGTCACATGCTCTCCGCTGAGTCACCCGCACTTAAAGTCTGGGGGACACACAGCCTATGTTTAGGACATGGTGAAGCCCTCTCATGTGTGCATTGGAGGAAATGCTGGCCTCCATGTTGCCATGGCTTCCTAACACCCAGACCTGGCTTAAATGAGCAGTGTGATGCTTTTTTGTTTACAATTGAGACCTTGAAACTCTCTTCTGCAAAAGTGCAGGGAACTTACCAATTTGTGTCGCTTACTTCAAAGTCAAAGAGTGTCTGGACCCAGGGACTGGATTAACTGTTTTGCTGGGTCCCACGAGCCTGGTGCCTCAGCTTGTTCTGAGCAGATAGATAATATGACTGAGACCTGAGTCACCTTGGGCAGGCTTCCACTATAACTGGAAAGCCCATTCTCAGAGTCCTCCTCCTCCCAGGAATGGATTTTCAAATAGAATCTAAGGGACCCACCTCCCACAATGAGCTTCCAGCTCATTTCTGTAGACCTGGACCAGTCATATTGAAACCAGATGTCAATCAATTTCAGCTTCAGGGTTCAAGTGGGGGGGGCAATTAACTCAAGCCCATGTGCACACTAAAGCTTAAGACACAACTACATCAAAACTCTTTGTAGTGTGACATCTTTCGTAAAAATGGGTCTATAAATTGACACTCTCACAATAAGGGGCTGGAGGAGGATCTAGTGTGGTCTCCACATAGAGAGAACAGAGAACTCCAAGCTATTAACCTCATCAATTCTCAGGCCTCTGGGCAGAAAACAGGTCATATGTCTTCTCCCCTTTGAGAGACAGCCCCGTGTACTTAACACTCCTGGTTCCCTTAATGCTTTTCTGTGAACACAAGCACACCCCTGGACCTCCCAGACTCTTCCACGGAGCTACAGCCCAGCTCGCTTTTTGCTTTTGCTTTCAAGGTGATGTCTCACTAAATTGCCCAACTTTAATATGAACTCCCTCTGTAGCCCAGGCTGGCCTTGAATTCCCTCTGTAGCCAAGACTGGCTTTGAACTTGTGATCTTGTTTCGGGCTCCCAAGAAACACAGGTCTGTACCACCAGGCCCAGCTATGAAATATTTTATCAATATCATATATAAAGCTTCATTTGAGATCAAGCCCAGGCAGTTTGAAAATACAAAAGCTAGGACCAGTAAAAATCTTTAAAATACACTTCTATTTACTGGTGTATGTGTTCATATAGACAAATAGTACATTTGGCACTTACACAGACTGTGAATGATTTTTTGACACCTGACATTTTGGTTAGGTAATCATATTTTTTAAAGGTAATAAGAACACTAAATGTATTAACCATCATGACCATTTTAAGTGTGCAGTTGAAAATGTTAAATACAACCAGAGGGTTGTGCATGGGTCCCCACCACTTTTCAGGACCCCAGATCATTGCTCAGGCATTCTTCTCCATTCTCTACTAACCACCATTTTTCTGTTGCTGAGGTTTTTTGATGTTTTGTTTTGGGCCGGGTGGGGGTTATTTTGCTGTGCTGGGGATCAAACCCAGGAACTTACGCATGCTAGGCAAGCTCTCTACCTTTGAGCTACATCCTCAGCCCTTGGATTTTTTTTTTAATTGTGAGGCTGGATGTGGTGGCCCAGCATTCAGGAAGCAGAAGCAGATAGATCTCTGTAAGCTCAAAATCAGCCTGGTTGACATAGTGAGTTCCAGGACAGCCAGGATTATGTAGAAAGACCCTTTCTCAAAACGAACAAACAAGCAAACGAAAAATAAAATTTGTGTGTGTGCAGTGTTTGCATGTGGAGGTCATGTGATTAACCTCCAGTGTTTTTCTCCAGGCTCCATCTGCCTTATCTATTTTTCAGACTCCAATATACACGAAAATTAGTGTTGACTTGAGTCCAATAGATAGCCTCTAACACCATGTCCATGCTCACTTTGTGGCCTCAGGTATGTTTTAAAAAAATGTTTTCTCTTCATACATGTATTTTATTTTGATAAAATCCACCCTTCACTCCCCCCATCTCCAACTCCTCCAAGATCCCTCCTTCCATATCCCCCTCCTAATTTCAGTTCTATATATGTAGGTGTATATAATCTATGGGATCCAATTAGTGTTACACACACACACACACACGGCTGTTCACTGTAGTGTGAGCAATCCAGCAGAAGTTTCACTCCTGAATTTATTTTGTCTCCCCTTACAGCTTTGACTGCCTGTAGCTTCCCAACGGGGAGTGGGGGCATGGGGCCCCCGACATCCATACTGGATTATTGACTAGATTGATCTCATGCAGGCAACCACGGTTCCAGCATGCAAATGACTGCCATATCTGGAAGACACTGTTTTACAGCTGTCTTCCCCACTTCTGATTCCTACCATCTTTCCTCCCCCATCTCTGTGATGTTCCGAGTCTTGTGGGGAGGGGTGTAATCTGGCGCCCTATTCAGAGACTCTCTTATTGTCTGCACCTTGATCATCTGTGATCCTCTGGGCTTGCCTCCATCCTCTGCAGAAAGAAGCATCTCTGATGAGAGGTGAGAGCTGGACTAAGCTATGCAGGTGAGGATAAGTACCTGGAAGGCTTCTGGATACTGTATCAGCGTGACAGTAGCAGGTTCTCCACAAGGTTCTCCCTCTGGAGCCGCAGGTTCTTGACCAGGTGTATAGTACCAGGATGAGTTCCTTCCTGCTGAGTGGATCTTAATCCAATCAGAAAGTTGTTGGTTACCCCTTACAACAGTCATACCACTGTCGCACCAATGAGCTTATCTTGACAGGTGAGTCATTTTAGTTGGCAAGGTTCACAGTTGGGTGAGACTGTTGACCCCTTCTCTCTCTCCCCATAATCTACCAAGTACCATGGGTGGAAAGCTGGCCATCAGGAATGATGCTTCCAGTTCAGTACTGGTCTGATTTCTCTAAAGCTTGTGATCAGTGTGTGGCAAAGGGAAAGGAAACAAAGGGAAGAAGGGTAGGGGAAGAAAAAGGAATGAAGGGGAGGAAAAGGGAAGAAAGGAGAAAGAGAAGAAAGTATGGCTGGTTTTATGTCAACTCGACACAAGCTGGAATCATCTGAAAGGAGGGAACCTCAATTGAGAGAATGCCTCCATAAGATACAGCTGTGAGGCATTTTCTTCATTAGTGATTGATGGGGAAGGGCCTAGCCCGTTGTAGGTGTGGCCACTCCTGGGCTGGTGGTCCTGGGTTCT
>LOEQ01001367.1:270132-280754 GCA_001685075.1 Bramus lutescens
CCCTGTGCCAATGTGTTCAAGTGTACTTCCCACTTTCTCTTTTATAAGGTTCAGACACACACACTTTTTTAACAAAGATTTTAGGGCTGGGGAGATAGTTGTGTCTATAGAGTGCTTGAAGCACAGTGAAGACCTGGGTTCAGATGTGAAGTGCCCCCATAAAAGCCCAATGTGATTGTCCGTGTCTGTAACCCTAATACAGGCAGAAGGTAATGGGAGACTACGAGACAGGGTGATACCTGGAGCTTGCTGGCCAGCCAGTCTAGCCAGTCAGTAACCTGGGATCAGTGAGAGACCCCATCTCAAAAGATGAGAAGGAAAGCTCTGGTGGCAGACACCTAACATCCACCTCAGTCCTCTAAATGCAGGCATACACACATGTACACACACACACACACACACACACACACACGTGAAGACGTCTGGTGCAAATGTACACATTGCCTTTGTTCCTCAGGAATGCTGGGGAATCTCTGCAGCTGAATGCATGAGAAAGCTCCACCTCTGCCCACATGTTCTGTGAAAGAAGTAGTCTATCTTTGTAGCCTTCCTGGGAAAGACGATTTCCCCTTGCGGATGCTTAGGATAACTGGTGAGGGATGTCAAAGAGACATGACATAGTGGAGATAGAAGTGGGTCAGTTTCTGTTTCAACCATCTTTTTCCCCCAGCTTTCAAATTTATCAGACTCTGGTGCTCTTAGAGACCTTAGGCAGGGAACTTTATTTCTCTGAACTGATTTTCCTCATCACGAAACCTGAGGGGTTTCTTGCTCTAGGTTCCTTATATTCCAGCTCCAAATAAATGACTTGCTGATCCATCCATCACCTACTCCATCACCTACTCCCATCACCTAACAGGCATTGGGGTTTGAAGAAATAAATCAGAAAATAAAGGTAAGACTATCTGGTTCTTAGCATAAGCATTTCCCTCTCTAGTCAAAATGTCAGCATCCATCTGTAACAGTGCTCTCCAAATTTCATTCCTTGGAATGTAGCCCCATCAGATATGAAAATAGGACTCCTATATCAAAAAATGTTGGGAAGCCTGTTAGGTTCCTGTGTGTATCTGCTTCCTCTGTATTCCTTCCCTTCTGAAAGGAGCAGGGTGTCTCAGGAGGCTCACAAAACTCTGAAGAAATCTGCAAGACTCTGGAAGTTCACAAAGATGACAAGACTCACAAGACCCCATCCTTGAAAATATATGGGTTTACAGTAAGCCCCTCATTCTAACTGTGAAGCAACTACGTCATTATCAACCCTATGCTTTCCACTTACTTGACTGGAGAGCCCATTTTTCACTGGGTATTCATCAACCCCTCACAGAGCAGGTGTTCCTTTAAACTCAATTTTGGGAATCAAGCCCCAGCATAGGATGACATCACCTTCTACTCTCCACACATGTGAAAGAAAATTATGGAAACTGCTAAACAAACCAAACTCAAAAGATCTAGCACATTGTCCAATAGCCCTGGCTTTCTAAGAAACGCAGGAACGACTTTGGGCTTGCGCTCAGGCAGCAACAACACTTGACATGAAATACCAGTAATCATCATCATTTTAATGGTTGTCATAAAAAGAAAAATGTCAACTTGTACCCCTTAACTATTGAATTTTATCTTATTTGTTCTTTGGGGTTTTTTTTCTATTGTTCTTGTTTGTTTGTTTTATTTTATTTTGAGTTATGTGTGTAAAAAAAGAAAGAAAGAAATATGGCCAGCCAGTGGTGGCACACATCTTTAATCTCAGCACCAGGAGGCAGAGGCAGGTCGATCTCTGTGAATTCAAGGACAGCCTGGTCTACAGATCTAGTTCCAGGACAACTAGGGCTACATTTAAAAAAGGCAAAACAAAAACAAACAAGAAACCTGACTTGAAAAACAAACAACCAAAAAGTTAGTTTTGAGTGCACATATACACACAATGAATAAATAAATGCAATTAAAAATGTTTTAGAAGACAATATGAAGCTGACTGTGGTAGCACACACCTACACTTCTAGCTGAGGCAGGAATGGGAGTTGGAGTTGAAGCTCGCCTGGGCTATGTAAAAAGACCCCATCTCAAACAGCAACTAAGACTTAGTACATTTGAGAGCCAAACAGAGTGTCTAAGATGATTCTATAGGATCAGAAGATGGACACTTGTTTCCAGGCATAAAATCAAGAGAATCCCTAGGCAAGAACTGAGTAGGCCTTGAAAGGGGGGATAAGACCCAGGACATAATTCCCAAAGAAGACAACAGGCCTTGTGTCTGTCGGGGCAGTAAATCACACATTGCTTCATCCCTGACACACTTCCCTAAAGGATACAGTCCAATCCTTTACCTATTCAGCTTCATGCAATAGAAACTTGAACCACATGTTTAATTCTTTAAAATGTTTATTTATGTACTTTATGTATATGGGTTTTTCATCTATATGTATGTCTGCACACCAGAAGAGGGCATTGAATTTCATGGGACTACAGTTATAGACTTGTGAACCACTGTGACATGTGGGTGCTGGGAATTGAACTCAGGACCTTTGGAAGAACTCTTAACCGCTGAGCCATCCCTCTAGCCCAGCTAACTGTCTAGTCACACATAGCGAAGTAAAGTGAGATTCAGTGGCAGAATTCTTGCCTACCATTAATTAGACTCAGTAATGCAAAGAAAATCAGGTGAAGTTAACCTTAATAATGTATTTAATGTAACAATATATCCAAACTATGGTTTGGTTTTGTTTTGTTCTTTTGGTTTGGTTGGTTGATTTGTGTTATTTGTTTTTGTTTTGTTTTTTGAGACAGGCTTTCTCTGTGTAGCTTTGGAGCCTGTCCTGGCACTAGCTCTGTAGACCAGGCAATTCTTAAATCACAGAGATCTACCGCCTCTTCCTTCTGAGTGCTGGGTCTTTCTGTGTAGCTCTGGCTGTCCTGGAACTCGCTCTGTAGACCAGGCTGGCCTCAAGTGCTGGAATTAAAGGCAAGGGCCACCACAGTCCAGCTGAGAAAAAGTTTTATGTAGCCTAGTCTGGCTCAAACTCACTAGTTACCAAGGATGATGACTTTGTGCTTCTGACTTTCCTGCTTCTCTCTCCAAATCCAAGATTACAGGTGCACCTCATGTCTGATGTGTTATGTAGTGCTGAGGTTCAAACTCAGGGCTTTGTGCATGCTAGTCAACCAATCTACCAAGAGAGCAACTCTTCCGGCCCCATGAAGGCTTTTGGTTTTGTTAGTAAGTAGTTGTTGCACCTGGCCTTTACTAATGCTTGGTGGGCCTGTTTGGATTTTAGAGGCAGCACAATACTCTCTTGGGTATGTTACTCCAGCACATATACAAATAATTTGAAAAGCTGCTAGCTTTGAGTGGGGTGTGTGTCTTAGTAACTTTTCTATTGCTGTGAAGAGACACTATGATCAAAGCAGCTTATGGAATGAAGCATTTAATTGGGGTCTTGCTTACAGCTTCAGGTGAGTCCAGAGCCATCATGGTAGGGAGTGTGGCTGCAGGTAGACAGACAGGCATGGTGCTGGAGCAGCAGCCGAGAGCCCACATCTGAACCACAAGCAGGAGGCAGAGAGAGTGAGACTCGTCCTGACATTGGTTATTGAAACCTCAAAGTCCTTACTGGGACACCTCCTAATGCTTGCTAAATAGTCCATGAGCTCAGGATCAAGCATTCAAACATATGAACCTGCAGGGGTCATTTTCATTCAAATCTTCCTCATCTGGAACAGAAGGCTCTTTAATAGGTCCATGCTGTGCAAGCTGGTCTGCCACTTGGGCCGTATTATCCAGCAGACCCAATGGTACTTAAGGGATGTGTGTGTGTCTGTGTCTGTGCGTGTGCCTGTGCACACAGATGGAACCCAGGGCCTAGCAAACGATAGGCAAGCTCTGTAACTGAACTACATCTCCAGCCCATCATGGCCAAAGCCGCTCTAAGAACATGAGAAGCAAGAACTCCAAGACAATCAACATTTGCCTTTTTCCCTTCCCGGCTATAAACATTTAATTTCCTAGGAACCTCACTAGAAACCCCCTTCACAGCAAAAGGCACTCCTTAAAATAAACCCCTAGTACAAAACTCCTGGCTTTACCTATCAGGTATGAATCCTCCCTGAGGCACCTCTGAGCCACTCCACAATCTCAGTTATCAAGGGAAAATGAGGGGAATTACCTGGTAACTGTTTGAGAGGTAACTTGAGAGCCACTGAGACAGTGTGTGAGGCCAGTGCTAAGCCACTAATTCTAGCACCCCCTTGAGAGGTCCATCCCACCCTTGGGTTTATCATATTCTTTTGCTGAGCATCTTGTTTGTTGCTTTATGGTACACCGTTCTCTTCCAGCACAGGTCTTGGCATGTTTACGTTCAGAATCATGCCCCACATCCCGTGTGAGATAGTCTTGATGTACCCCAAAGTTAGCATCTTCCATTGGCTCTGGCTATCAGATCATCAGAGTCACAGGCCTGAGGCTGGTGGGAATGAGCTGTTTCTATGCTGAAAATGTGTGACACCTGGATACATTCATTTTTATCCATGATCCAACCAACCAGGTGTCCTATGATTCAATTCATTTCTGACACTCCCCAGAGTTAGTGCAGACCCACAGATTAAAGGTTCAGTACCCCAATACTATCCCTGTTAGGGGCTGCAGACCCTCAGTCCCTGAACTTTTTATAACCCCTTACCTGCCACAGTAAATAACTTGTTTTCCTATGCTTGCAGCTGCTCTGAGCTCAAGACCCTCATGAGTTCCTGATAACAAGAAAGTGGTTTCTGGTGGGCTTGCAGTAGAAAATCCTGAGAGCTAGGGCGTGGCCAGTAATCAAGGAGAGCACTATATAAGCTGCCCTGGATCACAATAAAATTGGCATTCTTTCTTCAAGAGTGACCCATGTCTCTGTATGTTTTTTACTCCCCAGACCCTTGCTTTGCTGCAGTTCCAGGTGGTGAAGGCACCACAGATGGAGGCCCCACTGGGATCGGGAACTAGGGACACCTCTGAGGGACACCTTGTGGAAGGCTGGCCAGCAGGTAAGTAACAAGGAGAAGGCGAGAGAGTGAATTGTAAGGATGGGGATGGATTCTTCCAAGTCTGCTCTCTTAAAGGAATTGCAGGTACTACTGAAAGAACTAGGTACCAGGATTAAAAGAAAAACAATTGAAGAATTTGTTGAAACAGTAGGCAGAGTTAGTCCTTGGTTTTTGCAGGCAGGTACCTTAAATGTCCCTGACTGGGAACATGTTAAGGCAGATTTACAAAAGGAATTGAGGGACAAAGGACCTGAGTCCTTTCCAATCGCCATGTTCTCTCTATGGAGACTGGTTAAAGATTCAATGCTTACTGAAAATTGTAAGGTCAAAGACCCAGCTCCACGAGGCTAGTTACAAAGACATTGGAGGCTTTCCAGGATGAAGAATCTCTGGCAAAGGGGACCCAGGAGAGGAGCTGAAGGAGCCTGAGGAGGCTTGGATCTCAGATAGTAGTGATTCCAAGCCATCTCTGGGGATTGGGTCTATTTTCTTACCTCACCCCAGGAGAAAGAACCCCTTTTACAAAGTAACTGCCACTCCGAAAGGCAGGAAGAAGGAAGTAGAAGAGTTGAGGAGACAATTAGCAGAACTTAAGTCCAGGAACATCCAGGCTTTTCTTGTTATCAAAACTGCGAATCCTCATGGGAATAGGCAGAGGCTACATCTGCAGTTTCTGTTTAAGGATGTAGACAGCTTAAAGAGGCCGTAACCACTTATGGCCCACATGCTCCCTTTACTGCTGCCTTGGTGGAATCCTTCATGGATCAAAATTTGACTCCTAGTGAGAGGATGCAGCTTTGTAGAGTGGTACTTAGTGGAGGGGAATATTTGATTTGGATGTCAGATTATCAAGACAATTGTGTGGAGACAGCCAGAAGGAACGCTGCTGCAGGGCACCCAAATAGAAGTTGGACATGCTCACCATTACTGGACCTTACACCCCGCTTAATCAGCAAGTCGTGTGTGACCCAGGGGTGTATGCTCAAATTGCCACAGCTGCCTTAAGAGCCTGTAACAAGGCTGCCGGGATCAGTTATTATCTAAGGTGCTACAGGGGCCATCTGAGCCTTATTCAGATTCTGTGAATCAGCTCTCACAGTTAGCAGGTAGGATTGTCCCTGATGTTGATGGCACCATGCCAGTTATCAAACTAGCTTATGAGAATGCCAACAAGCATTGTCAGGAGGCTCTTCGTACTCATAGGCAATGAGGAAGGTTGAATGATTACATTAAACTGTGTAAGGACATTGACAAAGCCCCTATCACCAGGGCTGTGATGGCCGCTGCTCTGTAGCATCCCGGTCTTGGGGCGCGGCCCAAGCCCTGCTTTAACTATGAACAACCTGGGCATTTAAAAAACAGACAGCCGGGTGGCGGCTGCGGCACATGCCTTTAATCCCAGCACTCGGGAGGCAGAGGTGGGTGGATCTGAGTTCAAGGCCAGCCTGTTCTACAAGAGCTAGTTCCAGGACAGGCTCCAAAGCTACAGAGAAACCCTGCGTCTCGAAAAATAAAAATAAAAAAAACCAAAAACAATATCTCAACCACCCCAAGACCTGTGGGGGTGGAGGGCAAAAAGGAAAAAAAGGGAAAAGGGAAGAAGCCCCATTTGGATTCCTGAACGGCTTTACGTCCTATGAACTATTCTCCTGACCATCAGCCATGGCCAACAGGTATGATGGACCCTGGTCAAGAATTCGCTGGTTCTGATACTGGTGGGTCTGGATAGCCCCATATGGTCGTACTTCCTTTCCACTGATTGGGCTATGAGACAGCCAGCCATTCCCATTAATTGGTAACGTAATAATGTTACTGGTATGTGGAACCTATCTGGCAGTCTGTGTTTTCAGAAAACAAGCAGTTTATCTCTGCTGAATTCTTGTGTTATTAGCAAAGCCTCTATAGCTGATCTTGCCTTTAATTCTACCAATGCTTCTACTAGTGGTCTTCGTAATGTCTGGATGCCATTATGATACTCACAAGGCCACCTCTTGTGTGTCTCCAGTCACTAAATGTTGGCCTGGTCCTACGGTTTATAAATTTGTAGTACCCCCATTATGGTCAGAATGCATTACCAATACTCCCTATATGGTGGTGGAGACTGTGACCACTTTACAAGAATGCTAGCAAAGATTCTCAGGAGTTGGAATCCAGTCAAATATGGTATATAGTGCCTACCTTCATGGGATGGTACCTCTGTGGACCTCGTACCTGTCTAAATTTTGGACCCTTGGCTGTTCAGGATTCTACCTTGTTTAATGCCACAGCAAGATGGAATGTCACAAATATCTTTAAAGATACCTTGCAGTTAAACCAGAGCCAATATAAGACTTTTTATACAGCTGTCTGTGTGTCAGGGCCATTTTTCTTTTAACTAACAATACCTTGAATGATTCTGCCCTTAACTGCTCTCAAGTTTCATGTCATTTAAGCAGCTGTCAGGTGAATGAGACAACTGTCGCTGTGGTCTGGGTTCCAGACTTGCTACCTATCCCTGTGAATCAGCTGGTGCCGAGCCGTCCCTGCCGAAGCAAGATCACCGTGGTGGCCTCAGCTGCAGCAGTCGAAATTGCCATCAGCCAGGTGGCAGCTGTCTAGCACTGTTGATTCCCTAGCCGGACAGTTTGCCATTGCCTTAAGAGACCCCAAAATCCCTTAATGAGCATGTTCGTCATGGCATTTTTCAACTTAAACTACAGACTGCCTTTTTATAAGAGCAGTTAGATTTCTTATGGGATTTGCATATAGTTATTCCCCTTCCTTCCATCATATCTGTGCCACGCCCGGGCCTTAGTGCTACTGTCAGCCAGTTGAATTCTTAACTTAAGGGACCATGGAACACACAATTTCTTAATTTTACTGCGTCCCTTGAGATTAATGAGACTCGTGTTCCTCCCACTTCCACAGATTCTTTGACTAGGGGCCTTCTTTATGGCCTAGGCTTGCTGAAAAGTTGGTCTGGAACTCTGTTGCCCTAGGAACTCTTGTAGCTGGAGGGTTTTTAGTGCTCTGCCTCTACAACAGGCAGCAGCAGTGATGTAATAGCGCTTCTAAGCAATTGATGCTTGCCCAAGTAAGTGGGCTTCCTCCGAGCACAGTATGGGTCAACATGCTACGGGAAGGCCAGTGAGCCAGAGATGGGTAAGACAGGAGCCTGTCACAATCAACCTAAGACAGAGGCCTCGCATGCTGAGGCAAGTGTTCTTGATGACGGGTAAGATGTGAATTTGTGCTTCTGCAACCTAAGACAGGCCTGGTCTAATTGCATAGAAAAGGGGCTGCAGACCCTCAGACCCTGAGCTTTCTATGACCCCCTTGCCTGCCGGAGTAAACAACTTGTTTTCCTATGCTTGTAGCTGAGCACGAAACCCTCGTAAGTTCCTGATAACAAGGAAGTAGTTCCTGGTGGGCTTGCAGTAGAAAATCCTGAGAGCTAGGGTGTGGCCACTAATCAAGGAGAGCACTATATAAGCTGCCCTGGAACACAATAAAATTGGCATTCTTGCTTCAAGAGTGGCCCATGTCTCTGTTCTTTAATCTCCAGACCCTTGCCCTACTGCGGTTCCAGGTGGTGGGGTGCCACAAGCCCTGGGAATCTTGCATTTCTCACCTTCCATCAATAAATTAAGGGGTCTGAAATTTTTTATTACATTTTATTTGGGCTTGTGTGCACATGCCACAGTGTTGTGGATCCCTTGTGGTACAGAGAACAACCTATGGGAGTTGGTTGTCTCCACCCTGTGGGTCTAGGTCATTAGGAAAGCACCTTTACCTACTATCCCATCTTGCTGGCTGTAAACTGAGGTATCCTACATTTACAACCCATGCATGGAACTTAGGAAGTTGGGTTTTTGTTTCTTTTTTGCTTGTTTTAACCATTTCTAGTTTATTATAAAGCACATAGTTCAGGAATGGCTAAGTGGAGGAGAAGGGATAGGGTCAGGTATAGGGAACAGGGCTGGGTATACCCATTATCTCTCCGTGCACCACCCTCTCAGCATCCGACTGGAAGCTCACCAAACTTTATATGGAAGTAGGGACCCCTCCAAGAGCCATCTCTTTAGCATATACTGGGTTACATACAGTTTAAGGGGGGCTAGGAATAACAAAAGCACTCCTCTGAACGCACCACTAAGGAAATTCCAGGGGTTTTAGTACCAATGGGCCAGAAACTGGGGGCATTCCAAATCTAGGGGTGAGGTACACATGGCCCCTAGCAACACAAAAATAAGTGAAATAAATATATTTTTTTTAAAGATTAAATATGTGTCTGGCTTGGTGAAACACACCTTTAGTTCCAGCATTCGGGAAACAGGTAGAGAAATCTGAGTTCTAGGCTACCTAGGGATATACAGTGAGAGTCTGTCTCAAAAGTAAACAAACAGACCAAACATGTATTTCTTATATCACAAAGTCATGGGAAGAAAGAAGTTGAGGCATCTATCTCCCCTCCTGGTTCTCCTTCCCTTCCTTTCTTTCCCAATTCCTCCTGCAGTTGGCCCTGTCATAGCTCTATTTTCTGGAGACCTACTGCAGCTGTGACCAGGTACAGTAAGTGCCTGGGGCACTGATAACACCATTTTTCCCATTGTTCTCCCATTTCTGGGGCTGATAGAGGCTCCAGTGGGGTTGGGTTCACTGGCAGACACTTAAGCAGGTGGCATGCTCAAGGAAGAAAACGGGAAGAGAACATCTTAAAGGCCCTATTTCAGAGGTGTGGTCAGGGATATGGGAGCTCAGAGGATGCTGAAATATGCCAGGCAGGAGTAGGAGGGTAGGGGGAAGCAGGGAGCCTTTAGTATTCTTAGGCCCAAAGATCATCGAGAAAGGGCCTAATGTTTACGGACAAGGCCTTAGAGAAGAAGCTGCAGCAATAAACACACAGGCTGGCCGGACACACACACACAGGACAGGCTTCTCTCCCCTGCTCTTCCATCTGGGAGTGACTCCTGTTGTTGGCCAGGATCCCACCATTTCGTAAAGCTCCTTGAATTGAACTATGACAATTTCAGTAACTATAGCAATTGGTTTTCTCTAAAGTCTTGCCTTACCCACCCTATAGACCCTTAGTAATAGCTGGTCAGGAAAGATGTCTATGGATAACCTAATATTCTTTGAACACTCACTGTTACACCCAGCATTGACAAACTGTGGGCTGGAACCTGGCAACTTTCTAATCTACTTCCTTTCCAGGGCTCTAAAATGTCAAAGAGATGACCCTGCTCCGCCCCATGTGTCTGAATCTCCCTAGAGTGCCTGAAATGCTGCTTGCCTACTTATCTATGTTATTAATAACTAATAAACTGCTTACTCAGAAAAAGCAACCTGCCTTGGTATCCCCTTTGAATTCTAACCCCCAAACCTTTTATCTACTGGCAGAACTTGACCGAAAAACAGAAAACTAGACGTGTTACCGGACCAAGAGCAATCTGTTTGCAGGAAAGCTGGGATTCTTTATTACATCAGCATATCTTGCAGGCAGGTCACCACTGTAGATGGAGGAAGGGTTTGTTGCTCGGTTGGTGTTTACATTTCTTTTTCATAGCGTGTGTTAGATTTTTAAAAAATGCTGCAAGATCCCCAGTGGCAGTAGGCAGCAGAAA
>LOEQ01001367.1:289427-303595 GCA_001685075.1 Bramus lutescens
TGGGGGAGGCAAAGGCAGGCAGCTCTCAGTGAGTTAGAGGCCAGCCTGGTCCACAGAGTGAGTTTGTGAGTTCCAGGACAGCCAGGGCTACACAGTGAGACCCTTTATTGAAAAACTAAAGAAAAGAAAATGCCCCATAATAGGCTTGCCCACAGGCCTTCGAATAAGGGCAATTCTTCAACTGAGGTTCTCTCTTCCAAGATGACCCCTGGCTTGTGACAAGATGACAAAAGAGACTTTAGAGTTCTGTTATTATGTTATAATCTTTTTATTAATTATTGTTTTGTTTAAAAGAATTTGTGGGGTTTTTATTTGGGGGGTGGTTGGGGTTTCAAGACACGGTTTCTTTGTGTAGCCCTAGCTGTCCTGGAACTAGTTCTGTAGACCAAGCTGGCCTAAAGCTCACAGAGATCCACCTGCCTCTGCCTCCTGAGTGCTGGGATTAAAGGCCTAAGTCACCATTGTCTGGCTCGATATTTTTTCCTCTTTCTTTCTTTCTTTCTTTCTTTCTTTCTTTCTTTCTTTCTTTCTCTCTCTCTCTCTCTTTCTTTTTTTTTTGACACAGGGTTTCTCTTGACTGTCCTGGAACTCACTCTATAGAACAGGCTGGCCTCGAACTCACAGAGCTTCACCTGCCTTTGCCTCCCTAGTGCTGGGATTAAAGGTATGCGCTAGTGTAACATCCTGGAACTCACTCTATAGAACAGGCTGGCCTCGAACTCACAGAGATTCACCTGCCTTTGCCTCCCAAGTACTGGGATTAAAGGTGTGCGCTACCACCACCCAGCTCGATTTTTTTTTCTAACTTTGTGTATTGTGTGAGTATATGTGTATGTTGGGAGGGTGGGGGCGGGTTGTATGCTTGTAAATGCAGGTGCCTGTGGAGATCAGAAGACGTTGGATCCCCTGAAGTTGGAGGTGGTTGTAAGTCACCTCACTTGGGTTCTGGAGACTGAACGAACCCAAGTCCTCTTTGTCAGCAGCAAGTATTCTTAACCTCTGAGCCATCTCCCTAGCCCCTTTGTTTGTTTGTCCATTTGTCTGTTTGAGAAAGAGTCTTCCTATGCAGTTTAGAGAGATTTGAACACTGATTGTCCTGTCTTAGTCTCCTAAGTGTTGAGTGGATTTGTGTACCTTGCCCCCCATGAGTGTATACTGCACATATATGGACACACACATACACATCTATGTTTACTTTACATCCACCCTCTGTGCAGACACATGGAGTTAACATTTTCTTTCTTTGCCGACTAAGGCCAGGTCCTGATATTACCTTGACAACACCGTGAAGTACAAAGGGAATCCCTTGGCACTCCAAAACTCCAGTTCCCCAGGGTAAGCATAGGAGTTTCCACTGCAGAATGTTCTCAGTTCTGCAAAATCGCCAGCTCCAACGATCACAGAGCAGGTGGGAGAAACAGGGCCAGGGCTGACCAGTCAAGGTCTTTGCTCTGTGACCAGAGAGCCAATGAGGACAGTTCAGGGCTGGGAATGCACCTTAGTCTGTGAAAGGCCCTGTGTTTAATCCCCAGCACCAAGTAAGTATGTAAATATAAATACGAGGTTAACGATTCACACCTCTTGAGATCATCAGTCCTGGTAGCCTGTGGTTAGGAGCTGTCGTTGGAACATTAAAAATGCAAACAGTTTGTGAAAATATTGGTCCCAGGGCCTGAGGCATCGCAGAAGTGAAGCCTTGAGCACAGAGACAAACTTACCCTGCCAGAAACTCATGGAATCTAAGCAATAGTGGAGAGGGTACTTAAAAATACCATTCCCCTGTAATCAGATTGATGACTACCTTAATTGTCATCATAGAACCTTCACCCAGTAACTGATGGAAGCAGATGCAGAGATCCACAGCTAAGCACTGGGCTGAGCTCCTGGAGTCCAGTCATAGAGAGAGAAGAGCGATATTATGAGCAAAGGGGCCAAGACCACTATGGGAAAACCCACAGAAATAGCTGACCTGAGCTAATGGGACTGACAGCTGGGGAACCTGTATAAGACTGAACTAGACCATCTGAATGTGGGTGACAGTTGTGTGACTTGGGCAGTTTGTGGGGCCACTAGCCCAGGAACCAGTATTTATTCCTTGTGCATGAACTGGCTCTTTGGAGCCCATGACACATGACACGATGGACTGGGATTGGTATATAAAAGAAGATTGTTTTATAAATGAAATAAAAACAGAAGAAAAATACAAACATGAGGAAAAAATACTTGGAACAAATGACTAATTGTGAAGCCTAAAAGCATGCCATTGCAAGTGATTTTCAACCTGTGGGTCGTGACCCCTTTTGGATTGCATCTGACAATAGTGAAATTACAGTTATGAAGTAGCAACAAACTAATTTTATGGGCTGGGCGGAGGTGGCGCACACCTTTAATTCCGGCACTTGGGAGGCAGAGGCAGGTGGATCTCTGTGAGTTCAAGGTCAGCCTGGTCTACAAGAGCTAGTTCCAGGACAGGCTCCAAAGGTACAGAGAAACCCTGTCTTGAAAAACCAAATAATAATAATAATGATAATAATGTTATGGTTGGGGGTCACCAAAAATGAGAAACTATATTAAAGAGTCACAGCATTAGGAAGGCTGAGAAGCACTGCTATAGCACATGATAGTCTCCAGGATCACTCAGTACCTGAGGCTCCTCTGCGCTCTAAGGGGTTCTGTGAACTACAGAGGCTCCTCCAGGTTGGGTAGGGCAATCAACTTTACTCAGCTTACTATTCAAATGTTAATTTCACCTCACAGATATGCTAAAATCCTGTTTTACCAAATATCTGGGTCTCCTGTGGCCTAATCAAGTTGACACGTGGAACCAACAGTGGTAGCATTGCCCTTTCAGCCTCTCCTCCAGCTGTGTAAGTACAGAAGCTCACCCAGGTGCTGACTTTGGCAGCACGTACAGGAGACTAGAGAGACACAGCTGTGCATCTGTTTGTTTTGCAGAAATGTCATGCTGCAGCTAAGTGTTCTGCACCCCAAAACAATTTCCCTGCCCCATTCTTATGTATTTTATTGGGAGGGATAGTACACGTACCATTTGGCCTGTGTAAAAGTCGGAGGACAATTCGCAGATTGTTTCCTTTCACTGTGTGGGTCCCCAGGATGGAACTCAGGTCATCAGGCTTGGTGACAAACTCCTTTACCCTTGGAACCATCTCACCAGCTCCAAATTACCTTTCTTTTATTTTATTTATTACTTATTTTTGGTTTTTCAAGACAGGTTTTCTCTGTCTAACAGCCCTGGCTGTCCTGAAACTCATTCTGTAGACCATGCTGGCCTTGTCTCCTGAGTGTTGGGATTAAAGGCATGCACCACCACCGCCCGGTCTTTCTTTTATTTTTTAACTAAAAAATTTTTCATATTTATTTTATGTGTATGAATGCTTTGCCTACATATATATATGTGCACTGCATGTCTGTCTGGTGTTCACAGAGGTCGGAGGAAAGGTCAAATCTCCTGGAACTGGAGTTATAGATGGTTATGAGCCAACATGTATGTGCTGAGAACTGAACTTGGGTCCTTTGCAATAGCAGCAACCATTCTGAATCTGAACCTCTCAGCCATCTCTCCAGTCCCCTATATACCTTAAGCAAGACTATCTTTCCAACTATCGGGCATGGATCTTTTCCAAACTTTGATCCCTCAAAGGTAATTATAATCTCCCATTCCCCATCCTCCTTTTGAGACAGGGTCTCACTCTGTAGCCCTGGCTGGCCTAGAGCTCACTATGTCTAGAGAGAGATCCGCCCACCTTTGCCTCCCAAGTGCTGGGATTAAAGGTGTATGCCATTATTATACTATTTTTTTTCTTCTTTCCCCCTCCTCTTCCTCTTTCCTCTTCTCCTTCTTGCAGTGCTCGGGTAGCGCCCATAATTTCACACATGCCACAAGGGGCTTTATCACTGTATGACACCCCAGCTTACCACTGATTCTTTAGTTCAGCGATTAGAGTAGGTGACTGTGATATATAGTCAGTGGAAGAGCACATACCTAACATGCAGCCAAGTGCTTTCCCTCCCAACAGAGAAAGAACTATTCTTTATATGCCCTTTAGAAGGTTTTTAAGCAAGGTGTTTAAGTACGGTAACTCAGGATTCCGTCACTCATTAGCTGTGTGACTGGACCAAGCTACTCAACTTTCTGAGGGCAATTTATTCCTATGTAAAAATGGGAAATCGATAATATTTAACTCCAGTGAGGAATCAATGATAACAATTTGTAGTAGGTGGCCCTTGTTGTTTTAATAAAATATCACAAAACAAAATCTTCTGAGTAAATTGGGAGCATGGGGACCTTGGGGGAGGGTTGGATGGGGGAGGAGAGAGGCAGGGAGGGGAGCAGAGAAAAATGTATAGCTCAATAAAAATCAATTAAAAAAGAATAAATAAATAAAATGTCAGAAAAGTTAGTGCCTGTTTTCAAAGCAGTAGCAGAGGGTCAGTCTGTCACTAGCGTACCTGCTGTCCTGGCGTTTGCCAGGAGCAAATGCTTCCCTAGTGCTTGCTCTACTCGGAGACTGGACTGTTCTTTCTCTACAATTCTATTATTTTCATATTCCTGCTTCTCTTCCCCAAGGTGATGTAATACCCGGCCATCTGCTGCTCCCTCATCTAAAAGCCACTGCAAACCAGGCTTTTCTGCAAATCTCTTCCAGGACCCTGCAGGCAGCATCCCCTGAGAGGCAACATGCTGGGCCCAGTCCAAATGCCATGCTCAGCAATATGACCTTCAAATCATTCCACACAAAAGACTTTACAGGACAAGCTCTCATTTGACTTGGGAATCATTTTAGTTATGGCACACATAGCCATCCAATAGACAGGCTAACTGGTTCCAGTACAGCAAAAAGCCTTCGGGAGATATATTTACTCTTCCCTGACCGACTTAAGTGAGCTTGATTGTCAAACATTGATAAAGAGTTCGGCTCTGACATCTGATTTCTGTTAAGAACACAGGCTACTCAGACAATAGATTGATTCTTGGGTAAAATAAACAATGCGGATGTAGCTCACTCAGAAGAGTACTTGCCTAGTATGCACCAAGATTTGGGTTTGATCTCCTGCACTGAATAAAACCTGGCATGGAGGTTCACAAGCAGGCATGGGGGTTCACACATGCAATCCAAGGACCCAGGAGGTAGAAGCAGGAAAACTCGTAGTTCAAAGTCATCCTTAGCTACACAGCCTGTTGAGCACAGCCTGGGCTACGCGAGAACCTATTTCAATTTTTAAATTGATTTTATTTGTTTATTTGTTTATTTACTTATGAGTCAGGGTTTTATTCTGCTGCCTTGACTGTCCTGGAACTTGGTCTGTAGACTAGGCTGGCCTTGGATTCACAGAGATCCGCCTGCCTCTGCCTTCCTAGTGTTGGGATTAAAGGCATGAGTCATTATGCCCAGCTCAATTTTAAAAAAGTAAAATTAAATAAATTAAAAAAAAAGAGTAAATGACAGGGGAAGATATTTGATTTAGGTCTAGCTATCACCTGGGGAAGTCTTGCCCTCTGTAAACTTCTACTCAGTCAGTCAGAAAGTAGGAATAAAAAGAGCAATTGACTTTTTGTGGTTACTTTGAGGATTCGGCAGACAATCAATTGTTTATAAAGCTCACGGTAACTCACTGTTATGTAGCTAATTCTGGTAAATGTTAACAGTGTCATTATCTCGTCTACCACGCTCTACTTCCTTCCTTTTTTTTTTTAACTTCTCACTACCTCTACACTTTCTTTCTCTTCTGTATACTCTGACCTTAGCAAGCTGCTTTCGAGGGCTATAGCCGGTGAGGACAAGGCACCTGGAGGCGGACAGGTCAGACAACCTGAGTTCAGACCCATGTGTGGAAGGAGAAAAGAGACTGCCTCA
This sequence comes from Bramus lutescens, assembly GCA_001685075.1. Taxonomy (NCBI): domain Eukaryota; kingdom Metazoa; phylum Chordata; class Mammalia; order Rodentia; family Cricetidae; genus Bramus; species Bramus lutescens. Next base: position 295,304 of record LOEQ01001367.1, read on the forward strand.
AGTTGTCCTCTGACGTCTCCCACAGCCTCGTTAGAAACAAAAGTTCCTTCACTGTACACACGTGCGTGTACAGCCTTGGATTAAAGCTGTGGAAGAAACTGAACACACTTGCAAACACAGGAGATAAAAAGGAATACAGCAGGATACCTTTAAAAAACTGTGTAGTGATGAGTGGTAGTGGTGCACATCTTTAATCCACTCGCTCAGGGAGGCAGAGGCAGGCAGATTTCTGTGAGTTTGATGCCAGTCTGGTCTACAGAGTGAGTTTCAGGAGAGGCTCCAAAGCTACACAGAGAAACCCTGTCTTGAAAAACCAACCAAGCAAACAAACAACAAAAACATTGTGTGATAGCTGTATGAACAGTAAATGGGAGCGACTTGCCTAAAAAACTTAGTTATATAATTTACATTTTATTTGCAAATACACACACACACACACACACACACACACACACACATTGGTTTTACAAGTCAGAGTTTCTCTGTGTAACAGCTCTGGCTGTCCTGGAACTTGTTTTGTAGACCAGGATGGCCTTGAATTCACAGAGATCTGTCTACCTCTGCCTCCTGAGTGCTGGGATTAAAGGCATTCACCATCACTGCCCTGCTACATAGATCTTGATACTGGTTTAACAATGGGAAGACAGGAGCTAATTTCATTAGAGTCTAAACCTGGGTATAGTGGTGTATGCCTTTAAGTCTAACACTTGGGAGGCTGAGATGAGATGGCCAAATTCAAGGCCAGCTTGGGCTATGTAGGAAGAACTCTCTCCAAAAGGAGAGGTGGGAGGAGGAAGAGGAAGAGGAGGAGGATCTTTGGGTAACTAAGAGCAGCCAGGGGAAACCTCCATCTCTCCTCCACAGCTTGTGTTCTCCACTTTATAAGTTGCACACAATGTCACATGAGCGAGTGTCCTCTTGTGTCTTACTGTTTGAAGAGCACAAAGGTGACCAGCCATGGCACGTCTTGTGCTCTGATTCACTGGAACTTGGCCCCCACTGCATGCTGAGGCGGCCTGGGTGGAGGTTTCAAATGTGCCATGAGGTTTCCCAGCCAAATTCCTCCTGTGGCAACTTGAAAACTCACTATAAAAATAGCCCCGACTGAGGCAGCCTGACCTGTGACAAAGGCTGCCTAGCTTGGAACAGGGGCAAGAAAGCTGCTGTGTTTCTATCCCTGCCCCCCCTCACCTTCACAGTTCCATGGATGGGATGGGTTTGTTTTAATATCATGTTTTAAAATCACCCTTAAAAATTCAAGTCATCACTATTAGGTTTGAGTCTCCTGTTTGGGAATGAATTTTCTCAGTTCTTGGTGTGTCATAGGAGTTCATCTTGGGCCAGGAGTAGGGTTTAAAACAGTAAAAGGGGAGGCTTTATGTTTTCTCACACAGCGGCTGAATTTGGGTTTCCTGGTCAGGCGTTTGGCAGATCTCCAGCAAAATCATGAGGCTTAAGGGAGTTGGGGTTCATTTGTGTTCAAGTCCTGACTTGGGGCTTTTCAAGAATTAAGGAAAGGTCTGGAAACTTTGTTTATAAGGTTCCAAGTATCTTAAAATTTTAAGGAATTTTTGTGAGTTAAAAAAATAAAAAACAAGAGTTTAGTGTTAGTCTTAATATTCGTGAGTCTTTGGATTCTATCCCCAGCTCAATCAACCAAAACCAATAGATTTAAGAAAGAGTAAATAGGCTGGCAAGATGGCTTCTCAGGTAGAAGTGCTTGCTGCCAAGCCTGATGACCTGAATTCCATCCCTAGGTTCTACGTGTCAGAAGATAAGAGCCAACTCCAGAAAGTTGTTCCCTAACCTTCATACGTGTGCCCCGGACACATACACAATATAATAAATGAATGTAATTTAAAAACTAAAAAAAGCAAATAGGATAGAATTTTTGTGAACTATATATTTATGTCATATATATTATATCTGTAAAATATTTTTGTGTGTGTTAGGGCTGGAACCCAGGGTTTCATACATGAAAGGCAAGTTCTCTGCTGCTGAGTTACATTCCCAGCCCTTTGCTGTATTTTAAGTCTCTGTTTGTTCACTGGACAGTTTTAAGTTTAACTATAACACAATGGACTTATCTAATTGCCAGGCAGTAATTTAATTTATTATGAGATGTGAATAGATGTCCCTCACAGGTGTGTGGGTGGACCAACAATGGGATACAACTTTAAAATCCAGACTTTCTTCTTGCTCTGTGTCTTTAGGGCTCAGTGTATACACTCATTTTGCAATGCCAATCTGAGGCTGGGACCAAATGTGCCCGCTGCTGTCTCTATCTTTGCTGTTCTCTGCCTGGCTCTGTCTGCTCTGGTTGGGTGACCTTGAGCAAGCAGTTAGGTTTCTCCTGGTACTATAGTCCTCATTGGCGCCCACCTCATAGTGTGGTTTAGACAACTCCCATAGTATTGTTCATTTGGCTCAGGGAGAGGCATAGTAAATACTCAATAAATATTAGTGTATGCCAGTTGCTATTATTAGAGCCAAGGCTCATCGCCTTGGCCAAAGTTCACTCAATTGGTCTGTGTGTGTAGTGATAGGAGCGGTGGGCTGGCCTGCTTTTCGTCCCGCCCTGCTAGCTTTACACCCGAATTAACAACACACAAATTGTATTAATTTAAGCACTGCCTGGCCCATTAGTTCTAGCTTCTTATTGGCTAATTCTCACANTAACAACACACAAATTGTATTAATTTAAGCACTGCCTGGCCCATTAGTTCTAGCTTCTTATTGGCTAATTCTCACATCTTGGTAAACCCATTTCTAATGATCTGTGTAGCACCACGAGGTGGTGGCCTACCGGGAAGATTCTAACCAGTGTCCATCTCGGAGAGGAGAGTCATGGCTGGAGATACAGTGCAGCATAAAGCACATGCTTAGCATGCATAGGGCTCAGGGTTCTTGCTCAGCGCCACACATTTGAAAGAATAAACGCTGGAGTAAGGAATGGCTAATGTCCATAGTCCCAGCACGTAGGAAGCAGAAGCCAAGGATCACTGCATGTTTAAAGCCACCTTGTTCTACATAGAAAGTGTTGTGTGATGTTTTACTCTTTTGACTTTTTTGGAGGGCGCGCCACCCAGCTCCTAAATAAATCACACATGCAGGCTTATTCTTAATTATAAATGTCTGGCCTTAGCTTGGCTTGTTTCTCGCCAGCTTTCCTTAACTTTTATTATTCTGTCTACCTTTTGCTTCTGGTTTTTTCTGTTCTTTTCTGTAAATCTTACTCTTACTCTGTGGATTGTTGTGTGGTGGCTGATCCCTGACATTCTCCTCTTTCTCCTTCTCTTTATATTTTCTTTCTGCCTGCTCCATCATCCTTGCTCTTGCCTTGCTATTGGCCATTCAGCACTTTATTAGACCATCAGGCATTTTAGATAGGAAAAAAAAATCACAGCTTTACAGAGTTAAACAAATGCAGCATAAACAAAAGTCATAGACCTTAAAATAATATTCCCCAACAAGAGAGTTCCAGGCCAAGGACCCCAAATAGCAATAACAACAAGAAACAAAAAATTCAAAGTGAGATTTATACTTTCCTATTTTTCTTTTGCGATTACTTAGGTAGCTCAGGCTGGCCTGGAGCAGCCTGTGTAGTTAAGGCTGGTCTCCAACCTGCAGTTCTTTCCTCAACCTGCTGAGTCTTTAGGTTAGAGACATGTATCACCTCATCCTACTGTAGATGAATATTTAATTATGTATTATAGTTATTGTTAGTGTATATATATGGTGTGTGTGTGCAGTCATTGGGCAAAGCACATGATGTTCATGTTTGACCTTTATGGAGCTGGTTTTCTCCATCAACCTTTATGTGGTTTATGTGGGTTCCAGGTTCAAACCCTGTCATCTGCCTTATATGGCAAGCACTTTGACCTGTTGAGCTGTGATGCTTGCCCTTCAGAAGAGTATTTGTGCACCATCTTGCTCCACATCTTAGATAATTTCTATTTCCTTCCCCATTTCTTGTGTGTTTTTGCTGGGGGCCAGAGACAGATGGAGTCGTGGCTTTACAAAGCAGCATCCTAGGGGGCAAGCAGATGATGTATGTGCCAAGAAAACTTGCAGATGGGGACAAGGACTACCAAGGAAGGAAGCAGGGGAGATGAAAGCACTGCTTAGCTTTTTGGAGGGGCACAGAGGTCAGAATAAAACTCTGCTCCCTGAAAAGATAGCATGGGCCTTCTAGGGCAGGAGCCAAATAAAGGCAAAGGAAGTGTTTAGGGCCTCAAGTGGAAGAATGATTCCACTCCTGGGCTTGTGCAACATGCAAGGCTTTCCCTAGTTACATTTTTCACCTTAAGCTCCATAGTCACCTGACTACTGCTTCCATTCCTGAAAGACACGGAGTTCAGGGAGGGCTTTCCAGGCAGAGGGAGCATCAGGTTTTATGCCTGGAGGCTGTGCGGCATGGTGGCACAGCTCCCTTGAAATCCTAGACCATCGTGAGGCAGAGGCAGTAGGATCATAATTTCAGGAAAGGCCTGGCTGAACTGCAATATGAGTTTGAGACCAGCTTGGGCAATTTAGCGATGAAAGCCTCAAGTGTCCTTTAAAGATTCACTTTTCTTTTTTAATGAGGTATATATATGTGTGTCTATATGGGGGTTTGTTCATGGGTGAGGGCACATGTTCTTGGAGTCCAGAAGAAATGTCTTGTGTCTCCTTGAGCTTAAGTTATAGGCTCCTGCGAGCCATCTGACATGGACTCTAAGAACTGAACGTGGGTCCACTAGAAGAGCAGGAAGCTCCCTTAACCACTGAGCCATTGCTCCAGCCCCTGCCTCAACCTTAAAAACATAAAATCAAAGCTGGTGACACATACCTTTAGTCCCAGGACTCGGGAGGCAGAGGCAGGCTGATCTCTGAGTTTGACATGAGCCTTGTCTATTAGGACAGCCAGGGCTAGCTACCCAGAGAAACCCTACCTCAGGAAGACAGAAAAGAAGAAGGAGAAGGAGAGAGAGAGAGAGAGAGAGAGAGAGAGGGAGGGAGAGAGAAGGAGAGAAGCTTGGGGATTTAGATCAGTGGTGGTAGAGTGCTTGCTTAGCACGTGAGAAACTTTGGGTTCAGTCCCCAGTGTGAGAAAAAAAAAAACAAGCAAACAAGACCAACTGATGACAGTGTTTGAGGATCAAAAATCCCATCCTTAAAATAGGAATGGACTAGAAAAATGCTAGTAGAACCAGGGATGGAGAACTACCAAAAGAAATGAAAGTGAACCCTTGAAAGCCTTATGTACATTCATATTTGACATGAATTGATGATAATATCCAATCAGTAGTCAGAGAAATGTTCCTAGGGCTTGCGTGCTCAGAGGTGTGCTGGTTGGTTTTGGTCAACTTGACACAAACCTAGACATATCTGGGAAGAAGGAATCTTAGTTGAGAAATTGCCTTCATAACATTGACCTGTAGGGAAGCCTGTAGAACATTTTCTTGAGGATCATTGATGTGGAAGGGCCCAGTTTATGGTGGGTAGTCCTATTCCTAGGCAGGTAGTCCTGGATGATAGAAGAAACTTGACTGAGCAAGGCATGAGACGTAAGCCCATAAGCACAACTCCTCCGTGGCTTCTGCTTCTTTCCCATCTCCATGTTCTTGTCTTGACTTTTTCCATGATGGATTGTGATGTTTAAGTGAAATAAAACTTTTTCTTCCCAAGTTCCTGGGTTTTTTTTTGTTTGTTTGTTTTGGTTTTCTGAGACAGGCTATCTTGACTGTGTTAACAGTTTTGATTGTCCTGGACTCTGTAGACCAGGCTGGCCTTGAACTCATTGAGATCTGCCTGCCTATGCCTCTCGAGCCCTGTCCCAAGTTACTTTTTATCTTGGTATTTTATTACAGCAATAGAAAGCAACTAAGGACAGAGGTTATGAGCTTATACTGCTGCTGCAGAGGACCAAAATTTGGTTCCCTGAACCCCTGTGGGGAGGCATACAAGGATCCATAATTCCAGCTTCATGAGAATCCAATGCCTCTGGTCTCAGAGAGCACCTGAACTCGTACACATACTATTCCTCCAGCACATACACATAAATAAAACAAAATAAACCTTAAAAAAACCACCAAAGAACAAGGTTCTCCGTTTCAATTCTCCTATCCCCTAGTGGTTTATATTTGTCTTTATAATTCACAATGTTGGGAGGGAGGGGGCGTTGAGAGGAACTGAGAACTGCTTCACCACTCAGGGACTCTGAAGAGATGGTCCTCAATGCTGGGTACCCACGAGAATGCCCTGGGGGAGGAGGCCCAGGAGACGGCTCAGTGGGTAAGAGCACTTGCTCTGAAAAGCTTGATCTGAGTTCAAACACCTGGCATTTAACACTAAAAGCTAGGCATGGCTTTGCAGTGCCTGTGACCTCAGCATGGGGGCATGTAAAACAGGTGGGTCCTGAGCGCTTGCTGATTAGCTTGCCCAGCCAAAACAAAAGGCAATAAAGCAGAGAGTCAGTCTGGGCTCTGATTGAATACGTGAGCATCCACACTTGAATACTTCCATGCATACACCATGTGCTAGCACATGTATACACGCAAAGAATTCCCTGGGGAAGTGTAATGACTGCTGCCTGGGGCTTACATCCAGGACTTCTGATCAATGAGTTGAAAATGAGGCTATTTTTTTTTAAAACAACAACAACACTTTATTTTAGTGTGTGGAGGTCAGAAAACAGCTTATGGGAATTCGTTCTCTCCTCCTGCCTTTATGTGGATCCTGGGGACTGAATTCAGGTTGTCAGGTTTTCACAATGGGTGCCAGCTCAGCAAGTTCCTTTACTGTAGGTTTCCACAGTGGCATTAATGGGGAAAGAACATTAACCGTTTTGGATGCAAACAGTTAAAAGTGTTTTCTAGGAAAGTTCTGCCAAGTGATACTCTCACACATGCCCTAGACTCACACTGCCCTTTGCTAGCACTGTTTCTGAGGGTTAATTATTTCTATGGAAAAGCATTGTGCATGCTCAGGGACACACACACACAAGACAGATAAATAAGAACTGATCAACAGGATACAATTTCTGCATACCATCTTTTTTTTTTAAACTCCTTCCAATTGTCAAATAGCCATATATTTCAGAAAAACTGTAGATTTAATTTTTTTGTTTGTTTTTGTTTTTCGAGACAGGGTTTCTCTGTAGCTTTGGAGCCTGTCCTGGAAATCACTCTGTAAACCATGCTGGCCCGGAACTCACAGAGATCCACCTACCTCTGCCTCCTGAGTGCTGGGATTAAAGGCGTGCGCCACCACTGCCTGGCTAGATTTAATTTTTTAAAATATATTTTATTTATTTATTTACTGTGCATGTACACACATCCCGTGGCACACATGGAGGTCAGAGGACAACTTGCAGGTATTGGTGTTCTCCCATCGCCAAGTGGGTCCCAGGGATCAAACTCAGCTCTTCAGTCTTGATAGGAAGTGCTGTTCCTTGCTGAGTCACCTCAGTGGTCCACATATCTGAATTTTACTCAAGGATTTCTGATTTTAGTTCTATGGATCCTCTTAAAGTCCCCAAGAAGCCAATACAATTAATGTCTCCATTTTACAGTAAAAGTCAAAAGTTTGTCAATATTCCCTCCTCTTATTTGAGTCAAAATTTGAACTCAGAGCTTTCCTTTGAATTGCTTTGATGACATTTTGTGACTTGGAGAGGTTAAAAAAAGAGATTTGTGAAATTTTTCTCACAAATCTAAGGTTCTGGTTATTCTGCTGCTAATTGATTTGGAGGTCTACTAATTGGCATCGGGTAAAAGGCATCTGCAGCCCGACTGAGAGCCAAGTTAAATCGGGTGGGAGAGGGGGCATGATCATTAAATATAAGTATTTCAGCCAGATCTTGAAAGGTCCAGCCACTTAGTGCCTTCACCCTAAGTTTCTTGAAGGCTGGGTTTTGAAGGTTGTCCTGTTGTCAAATTCTTGGTTAGTAGGTGCTCCATCAATTTTGCTGAATGTTGAATAAAAGAACAAATCATTATTAGATAATATTGGGAATGTAGTGGAGCTGGAGAGATGGCTTAGCAGTTAAGAAAATGTACTGCTCTTTCCTATTTATTTATTTGTTTGATTTTTCAAGATAGGATTTCTCTGTTTAACAGTCCTAGCTATCCTGGAACTTGCTTTGTAGACCAGGCTGGCCTCAAACTCACAGAGATATGTCTGCCTCTGCCTCCCAAGTGCTGGGACTAAAAGACATGCGCCACCACCGCCTGACCTTCTCTTTTTTTTCTTAATATTTATTTATTTATTAATTTATTATGTATACAATATTCTGTCTGTGTGTATGTC
>LOEQ01001367.1:315195-328344 GCA_001685075.1 Bramus lutescens
TCTTCTTCTTCTTCTTCTTCTTCTTCTTTTTTTTTTGGCTTTTCGAGACAGGGTTTCACTGTGGTTTTTTAAAAAGCCTGTCCTGGAACTAGCTCTTGTAGACCAGGCTGGCCTCGAACTCACAGAGATCCGCCTGCCTCTGCCTCCCGAGTATTGGGATTAAAGGTGTGCACCACCACTGCCCAGCTAGTGTGTGGATGGATCTTCTGTAAGTTATGTTTTACATCTGTATCCTCTTCCATCCTGCTAGTGCATCAAAAATAGTATGTAGTCTCCCCTTCTCTCTTTAAAAACAATTTTATTTTGAGACGGGATCTCACTTTGTAGCCCTATCTGGCCCTAAACTCAGAGATCATCTACCTCCCTGTGCTGGGATTAAAGATATTTGACACCATACCTGGTTTTATTCTGTTTGAATGTCAATATAGTTGCCCCTTGTTATCTATAGAGGGGCTTGACTCCAAGACTCCACTCAGATATCCAAATTCTCAGGTGCTGACATACTTTCTTTAAAATAGTGCAATATTTGCTCATTTGTTCACACCTCTAAAATATCTCTGAATGCTTTATGCACCTATTGGTTTGTTGATCAGGGAATGATGGAAAAAAAGCTTGCTGTACGCTGCTAGTACATATGCATTGTTTTTCAGGTACGCTTTGGCCATAAGACATAGTTGATAGAGGTGATATTTGGAATTTGTGCGTTTCTGATTTTACATAGTACCTGAGTTTATAAACCTGTTAGCCTAGGCAGCATTTGGAGAGGACTTGTTCTACTTACAGCAGGCCCAGTTAGCCTTAGGCAGCAAATTATACAGCTATTCAAGAAGCTTCAAGGAATCATTGTTTTAATGATCTTTGGTAGCCAGCTCTTAAATAGAAGGAAGGATAGGATAATTAAGATTAATAGGTCTTATTAATCTTGAAAAACACTGCTTATATTTTGAAATTCTTTAACACATTGGCCTCTTACCCCACATCTGTTGTATCTATACGTATTAATTATGTAAACTAGTCCATTCACTAAAATATTAAGTACTGGGTTGAAGTTGCTGATGTCCCTTTAGAATGTCTGGGGCAATTTTAGTTCTGCACTTGATGGTGGAGGAATGAAACTCTGCTTTTCCAGAGCCAACAGTTTCTGAAACAGTGCATGGCTGCATTCATTTTAATGTTTGTTTCCTTTCAAAAAGTGAAATTGTATTCAGGTTAAAAATGACTTCTAGTATCACAGAATCAATATCAATATTTAGCTGAAAAGAAAGCATCTTAGAATTTGTTGTAAAAAGATCAATTGCATTTCTTGCCTGTCTTTACTGTTTGTAGGGTACCTGAGGAAAATGAAAACTGAGTAGGTTCTCAGTGTCATCAGGCCCATGGAACTTGAGACAGAGTGGTTATTCAGAAGCTGAGTTTAAAAGGACCCACAGATTGTATTCTACTAAAAATGATTATGTCATTGTTTGGAATATTAGCAGCACTCTAAATGCAGTATTGTGTTCCAATTTGAAGATAACCGAAGTTATGAATGAACTTACGGGTAATAATTAAGGTTATGTGTAGTATTCTTCTCACTGGCTGTAAAACCAAGTTCTCTTTTAAAAAGACTTTCATTTGTATGTGCACTCAAGTGCATATATTGCAAACATGAGTCAGACCAATTTTGTGGAATTTGTTTTTACAAGGATCTCAGGATCGAATTGAGGTCATCAGGTTTATATTGCAAGTGCCTTTATTTATTGAGACATCTTGCCAGCCCTAAAAACAAGTTTTCCAAGAGAAATACAGTATTTAAATGGCTTTACAGTTATTATAATGCACGTTACCTTTATTTCATTGTAAGTTATTGAGGACATAAAATTGCACTATAACTACCGTTCTTGTGTTTTGAAAGTTTTTTTTGTGTGTGTGTGTGTGTCTGTCTGTCTGAGGATTGAATGCAGGGCCAAGGACTTGCTAGGCAAATGTTCACTATTGAGCTATATCCCACCCAGTCCCTTGTTTGTTTCTTTGAGACAAGGTCTCACTATGTAACCCTGGTTGGCTTGGAACTTGTTAGGTAGACCAGAATGGCTTTGAACTCACAGAGATACACCAGCCTTTGCTCTTCCCCAAGCTGCTGCTACTGCTTCTCCTCTTTTATTTATTTATTTTTTGACAGTTTTTCATTATGTAGCACTGGCTGACCTGGAACTCAGTTTGTAGATCATACTGGCCTCAGACTCAAAGAGGTCCACCTGCCTCTGCCTCCCAGGTTCTGGGATTAAAGGCGTGCACCACCACTGAAAATTGTCTGCTTTATTTTTAACAGACACAGTTGTACATGTGTATTGGGTACAAACTGAAGTTTAGATAAATGTACATAGTGCATATAATGTTGATGGATTAAATCAAGCCAGTTTTCTTAACTTTTTTTTTTTTGATGGGAGGAGAGCTATTTAAAATGTACTTTTGTTTTCATTTTTTTCATGATTTTATTATTTTTGGATGTAGGGCTTTCACTGTGTAGCTTTTGGCTGACTTCAAATCTGAAATCTTCCAGCTTTAGCTTCCTACTTGATGGTATTACAGGTTTGCATCCACATACCTATTTTTGAAATGTATTCTTTGGAGTATTTTGAAGTACAAAGCACATTGTTTCTGTCAATAGTCATTCTGTTATGGCAGATTATCTGGAAACGGTTTTCCATTTGAGAGTTTGTATTCTTTGACCAGGAACTTCCCTTTCTTCCCCATTCTTCTGGTCCATTTAAAAATCCACTGTAGTTGACAGAGGCCTGTCATTTCAAGTACACTGGAGGCTGAGGTAGAAGGATGGAAGGTTCAAGATCTGTCTGGGCAACTTAGTGAGACCCTATCTCAGAATAAGAGAGTAAAAGGATGGAAATGAGTGGGAATATTGGCTTAGTATGCTTGATTCCTCAGGTTTGATCCGCAGGCAACTCTAAGAACCTGCTACCAAGTGCTGTGCGTGGCGGCACAAGCTTTTAGTCTTAATACTCAGGATACAGAGGAGGTCAAATCTGTATAATTTCTAGCCTGTCCTATTCTACATAAGGAGTTCAGGCCAGCCAAGGGCTACATGGTGAGATGCTATCTCAGAAATAACAATAAACAAAACAAAAAAAACTACTACTTGAAAATATAAGCCAGGGAGAATAATCTATTTTTTTTTCTTTCGGTTTTTCGAGACAGGGTTTCTCTGTAGCTTTGGAGCCTGTCCTGGAACTAGCTCTTGTGGACCAGGCTGGACTTGGACGCACAGAGATTCTCCTGCCTCCCGAGTGCTGGGATTAAAGGCGTGCACCACCACTGCCCGGCTATTTTTAACTAAATGTGATTAAATGTGTTAGGTATGAAATACAGTAAAAATGGAGTCTGTAGACTTTATAGGTTTGAAATAATTTAGTAGGTGGTTTTAAGTAACTTAGTAGGTGGTTTTAAGTTGTTTTCTACCTTCCTTAAATTTAAGCTAAATATATGTCAGTAATTCTGACGCCTGCTGAGCACAGCTGAGGCCATGTCTTGGCTCTGCTGCCACCACCTGGGTTTTAGTAAAGTGCTGGGCAAACTCTTTAGTTAATGAGTATTCCTGTGGTAGAATAGTGTGATTATTTTGTGTCTTTCCTTTATAGTTGATTTATGACATTATGCCTTCTGAGATTCATGAGACATTTTTTAATTAAAAAAGTTTTAAAAATGTTTGTTTTGTTCGTGTGTGTACTACAGTAAGTATATGAGGATCAGTGGGAGATGCTGCCTTTCCTTTACCGAGTGTGTCCTGAGAGGGGCATTGAACTTAGTTTATCAGGTTTTCTTTTATTCTTTTCTTTTCTTTAATTTTTTTTGGTTATTTTTTAGAAATTATTTTATGTGTATGGCTGTTTTGCTTGCATGTATGTCTGTGTACCACATTCATGCAGTGCCTTCAGAAGCCAGAAGAAGGCATTGGATCCCCTGGCACTGGAGTTACAAATGGTATGAGCTATTGTAGGAGGGGGGTGTTGGAAATTGAAGCCAGGCCCTCTGGAAGAACACAGGCTTGATGGAGATTTTTCCTTTGTGTTTACTTTTTTTTTTTTAAATCAAAAGAGAGACTGTTTACTTGTGTTTACTATATTTTAGCGGATGTTAAATTAGAAAACTTCACATTTAGGAAGAAAATTAGCTTCATTGGAAAGAGATTCTATAAGAGGAAGTATCTGAAAAGCTCAGAAGAGTTGAAGGAGATATAGGATTGAGCACAGATACGGTACTGTATCAAGGAGGATGATAGTTAGTTCCAGCCCCCCAGAACTGAAATAATCTCACAGAAACTATATTATTTAAAACACTGCTTGGTCCATTAGCTTTACCTTCTTATTGGTTAACTCTTACATATTAATTTAACCCATTTCTATTAATCTGTGTATTGCCATATTGCAGTGGCTTACCGAGTAAAAAGTTCTGTCAGGCTCCCGCATGGCTTACATGTCTTCTCTCTGACTCCGCCTCCCTTCTCCCAGCATTCAGCTAGTTTTCCCCACCTACCTCTCTATTCCCTGCACAGGCCCAAGACAGTTTCTTTATTAATTAACCAGTTGTATTCACAGTGTACAGAGGGAAATCCCACATCACGTTACTGTCTTTGTTTTCTTGTCAAAGGTTAGAATCTGTGGGTTGGGTGTTAGGATGTTTTGGAATCAGAAGAGAATGGGGAGGTCTGGGTAGTTGGTTGTCAGTGTTATGCTTCCAAGTGAGTAGTTAGTTGATCATTGAATTTATTTGGGGTTGGGGTTTTGGTAACTTGGTGTGAAGAAAATCTTAAGCAAGATTAAGGGGCTTGGCAAGGTTGTTACTGTCACAGTGCAAGCTGGTTATGGGAGGAAGTGAGTAAAGGGGTTATGTGGAAGTACAGAGCCATTGCAACGCTTTGAAGAATTCAAACCAGACACCAGATCGAGCAGCACTGAGAATGAGCATTTGGAAACTGAAAAATGAATGTGGGGCTTTAGCTATAAGAGTGGAGTGAAGCCATGTGGTGGTGGCACACACCTTTAATCCCAGCATTTGGGAGGCAAAGGCAGGCGAATCTTTGAGTTTGAGGCCAGCCTTGTCTACAGAGTGAGTCCCAGGACAGCCAGTGGTATACAGTGTCCAATAGTGGAGGAGTTAAGTCAAGCATGGTGGTACATGTCTTTAATTTTAGCACTTGGGAGGCAGTGGCATGCGATCTCTGAGCCAGGCTGGTCTACATAGTAAGTTCCAGAACAGCATGGGCTGCAGAAAGATCCTGTCTTTAGGGGTGAGAGGAAGCATGAGGGGTGCAGGGGAGAAAGGAAAAGAAAAGGAAAAAAAAGTGCATTAAAAGGCAGCTCTTACTGGGCAGAAATAGGTGGGTGATGTGCTGAAGGTCGGATGAAGGTTTCGGTGGAAAAGTAAGTGGAGCTAAAGGTGGAATTTTGAGGGACTTGTCTGTGAAGATTCTGGACAGTTTTATTGGGATGGGGTGTACAAGACAGGGTGTCACGTGGCTCAATCTGTTCTCCAAATTGCTGTGTAGCTGAGACTGTCCTTCAGTTCTTGATCCTCTTGCCTCTACCTCCTGAGAGCCAGGATTTTATGTGTGTGCCTGACTAGATTTTTAAAAGGAAAGGAGTTCAATTATTTGTACAGGAGTGTTGTTGGAGTGCTTTTGCAGGTGATGTAATGAACAGTGGTGAAGTGGGAGAGTCTGTGTGTGGTCTACAGAAGGTAAAGGTGCTTAAGAGACAGGTTAAACTCAGGGCCCAGATGACTTCTCTAGGGAGGAGCTTTTCTTGACCAATGACGATGGAAAAAGGCTATATGTGCAGATGGAGGTGAATTTGGATTTATGGGGAGAAAGTTTGTAGTCATTAGTAAAACTGAGAACTTTTGGTTCATTAGGGAATCTCAGTTATCCTACCTATGTAATGGAATTAATGAGGTTGTGGTAAAGATGAAATGAGATGGTAGATGTTTACTTGCTGCTGTGATAAAGTACTTGACAAAAGCAGCTCAAGGGAAGAAGGATTTGCTTTTGTCCATGGTTTCAGAATGTCTCAGCCCATCATAGTAGGATAGGCATGGTGGCCAAAGTAAAGAGTGTGACAGGAAGGAGCCAGGGATAATATATTCCCAAGGACCTGCCTTCAGTGACCACTTCCTCTAGTGAGGTTCCACTTCTGAAGCAGTGATTTTTCAATCTCCCTAATACTGAGACCCTTAATACAGTTCTTCTTGTTGTGACCCCCACCATAAAATTATTTCATTGCTACTTCATAACTGTAATTTTGCTACTGTTAGGATCTGGGATGTAACTATCAGTGTTTCCCAGTGGTTTTAGATAACCCTGGCAAAAGTGCTGTTTGACCCACAAAGGGGTCTTGGCCCTCATGCTGAGAACCGTTGTTCTAAAGACTCTGTAATCTCCCAAATTAGGTCTACAAGCTGGGGACAAAGCATGATCGGGTGGGGGTATTTCAGATTTGAACCTTTAGGTTTGCTGCTCTTCGTAGGAGCTCATGGTGTTAGCTCATAGAGTGAATGTACTATAAACCTGAGTAGCATCGAAGGTCTTGTTATAGATTACAGCAGCTTAAAGGAGTCTGAACTGTTGGTAGGAGTTCACTAGGCTTTTCTCTGAAGAATTTATTCTCATGAAACAAAGGTTGAAATCTAAAATAATTTCCTCTGAAGTAATTACCTTTGTTTGTACCTTCTGTTTAATAGGACTAGAGGTCAACAGACAGGGTATTTGAAGTTCCTTGAAAGTCACACTACATTTGGTAAAGATGCTACTAAAATTATACTTTTACCAAGATAATTGTATTAACTACATTTTTAATATTGCAAAATTGATGCAGATTTATTTATAATTTTGAAATTAAATGATAACATTGTGTTTTAGTAAAAATAAAAGTTTTTAGAAGAGTTTTGTGAATATTTGGGTGAGAGTATATTTTGTGATTTTTTTTAATGTAGGTACAGATAGAGGTTGTATAGTCCCTAATACCAACCTTAGTTCTAATGCTAATTGCAAATGGAGTCCTTATATCAGGCTCGTAGTATATTGCCACCGAAATGTTCATATTAACAATAGCAAAGGACATGTAGGACAGAGGGAGTCCAGAAAGGTTCCAGGCATTCCAGATGGTATGACTTCCTGTTGGTATCTATGTTTAACAGTACCCAACCAGGATGCTTGCTCCTGTCTTTTTGAGACTCTGTAGCTAATTGCTTACGTAACTATTTTAGTTTCCTGCCCTTTTGGAGTTTGATTTATGTATCTCAAAGGTTCTACTGTATGTCACACTGTTCCACCGAATCCCCAGGTGAACAAAAAGAGCCTTCCTAGGCATGACATTCTAAGATTTTAGAGATTACTGTCTAGAATTCACAGCTAAAGGCCACAACTTCTTTTGGGTAAGGTGAAAATCTTTGTAGTTTCACATTTGTTAAATATATTTTGTTTTTTCATAAGTCTACAGTTTGATTTATAATAAAATAGGTAACAACTTTAAATAATTAAAATTTCATATTATAGTCACTTAATCCTTAGATAGCTAAGGAACATTTACCAAGAAATTGTATTAACTACATTTTTAATGTTGCAAAATTGATGCAAAATCATATAAATAAGTCTTTGAAGGGGCTGGAGAGATGGCTAACTGGTGAAGAGTACTGGTTGCTCTTGCAGAGGACCCGGGTTCGATTCCCAGCATTTACATGGCGGCTCACAGCCGTCTATATAACTCCAGTTCCAGGGAATCTTACACACTCTTCTGACTTCTGCAGGCACCAGTTATGCATGGGGTGTACATTCATATATATGCAGGCTAAATGTTCATACACATAGAATAAAAAGAAAAAGAAAAGTATCTGAGCCTCCCAAATAAATCTTTCATTTCTAGACTTGCTCTTAGGGCCATTATTTCTATTGTGAAAGTGATATTCTTGAAGCCCCAGGCTCTTTGTCCTTTCTTCTTCATGAAAGCATGTTTGAATCCAGGTGAGTAAGACTACCCTGGTTAGTATTTGGTCAACTTGACACAAGCTAGAGTCATTTGGGAAGAGGGAATCTCAGTTGAGAAAATTCTCACATCAGATTGACCTGTAGGACATTTTCTTTAAGGACTCAGCTCGCTGTGGGCAGCGCCACCCCTGGGCAGGTGGTCCTGATTGTCTAAGCTGCTAAATTGGAGGTTGAGGAAGCCATGGGAAACAGTCATGGTTTCTATTTCAGTTCTTGCCTTGGGTTCTTATCCTGACTTCTCTCAGTGATGGAAATGTGACCTGAGAGTTGTAAGATGAAATAACCCCTTTCTTACCTAGGTTGTTTGGATCACAGCAATAAAAATAAACTTTAAGACAGAAACATGGGAATAGTACTGGGTTTAAGTTTAAAAGGTACATCATTTTTAAGCAATATGAGATCTCTGTCATCTCATGTAGCTGCTTTTTCAGTACCATTGTTGCAGTGTTGCGTTGTTCCTACCTCATTGCCTTAAGGGCAAATCTCATTTCCTGGTTTATACCCATTACGAATTAGGTCTAACTATGGGGATGAAATCTCTTCAGTCCAGGTTTAAAACAGCTTAAAGTGATGATGCTTTTTCCAGCGGCACCACTAGGTGTGTTGTTTGCATCAAGTCATTTTAGGGTCCTTTATGGAAATGCTTCTTCATAGGAAATTTTCCCAACTTCATACCTTCTAGAGGTGGATTTTTGGGGGAAGGGGACTTGTTCTTTGTAGTGCTTATAGGTGCTGGACCACAGGACTATCCATCCAGGAGATACTGCCCTTTAACTAGTGGCAGATGTGTGAGGGCTGAAGATTTGAGTCACCTGAAGTTAATAACCTCCTAGATTTACTACATTTTCTCGATTTTGAATATAGGTAAATAAAATAACTGTATTCACATGGGATCTGTATGTTACGGTTAACATTTAAATTCTCTTATGTACTCACTTTTTTTTTTGATTGCCACTTAAAGACTCTTCGTCCTTGAAGGCAGAGTGGCTTTCCATTGTGATTTTTTGCTTCAGTATTTGAACTTACAGTGGCCATAGTTAAAGAAAAAGCACCTAACTCATAAGTGATATTTGTTTCATGTTTGAACAAATGTTTTAACCCGCTGTTTTCACTAATACTGTAACTGCTGTCTTACAGATTGACTTGATGCAAAACACCACAAAGGCTCCATATTACACAGTATGCGATTTTTGAGGTATGAGCTTTAGAAACTTACCTCTCATGTGGCATGTACATCAGGCTTAACTTCAGTTGGATCATTTTGGGGAAATTTATGCATTTCTTCTTTTTTTTTTTCCTCTCCACATTTTTAGAGTATTAAAGGGACTGTGGAAGTATTTTTGGATCCTTACTAGGATTCTTAGTTTAACAGATAAATTTTCTTTTTCCACTAAATTGAAACACTAATTCTAGTAGATAGCTTTTTCAGCCTTTCTAACTAGCTTGCTTAACACTGATGCCTGCCTCCTGGAGTTGAAATCTGTAGTTTCTGTTTCGTGCTTTGCTTCATCTATAGTGCTTACTTCTGTTCTTAACAGTTAATTTTTTGGGCTGGGGTGGTCTTATCTTGTTGGTGCTAACAACCTAATATAGTTTCTGAGACATAAGCAGTTTAGATATTGTAAAAGTAGCTGTTTCATATAAATGCTCAGCTATTTTGTGCATTTTGCTTCAAAATACATGTATTCAATGCTGGCTGGAAATACAAGTTTGCATTCCAAGTGCCTGACCCGGAGAACATTTGATATGGCTCTGATGCAGCGGTTCTGGCCTAATGAATTGTTAATTACATTTTTTTTCAAACCTAATTTTGTGATGAAAAAATTTCAGTGTTCATAACTCTTGGGAGTTAAAAACCTGTGTTTCTAATGAATTAGGAAATCACTCATGGTTTTGTAAACATAATGTGAAATCAGACGAACCTAGTTAGAAACTTGTTGATAGCAATAAACTGCTTAATTTCTTTGTTGATGAACATAAGCTACTTTACAGTTAGTGTAAAAAACTTGATTGTGTTTATATGCTCATGGACTGCTTATATGCTTTTAGCATGGAAAACTAGAGTTCATTTTGAGTTGTGGCCATAATAACTCTTAATGTACCATGCAAGCTATGTATTTGTTAAGAATTCTTTTCCTTACGTGAGCCTCACAACAGCCTTGTATGTTAGATAGGTATCAATCTGCATTTTATATAAGAGAAACAAAGGCCTGGAAACCAAAGAACTGTGTCTTTACTGCACTGGGGTTGGAGTTTTAGCCCAGATGTGTTTTTTTTTTTTAAGATTTATTTATTGTGTATATAGTATTCTGCCTACATTCATGCTTTCAGGCCAGAAGAAGGCACCAGATCTCATTACAGATGATTTTAAGCCACCATGTGGTTGCTGGGAATTGAACTCAGAACCTTTAGACAAGCAGGCAGTGCTCTTAACCACTGAGCCATTTCTCTAGCCCAGCCCAGATGTTTTTAAGTTGCATGACCTGAGTCTCATCTTACTGCTTTTTCACCAGAAAGTGCTACAGTTAGTATAGTTTGGGCAACATGTGAGCTTAATAATTGGAAATGCCAGCATGTGTAAACATCAGTAGGTGAGTTTTGCATATGATACTTAGTCATGTGCTTATCTGATTTGTGCATTTACTAAATTATTTTTTTCCAGGTTGAATTAGGTGAAAGCTCTCCTCTCCTATTCCTATTCCCCCCTCCCCCTGCATGGAAGCCCATAAACTCCTTTCCTTCAGTATTTTTTTGAAACCATTATAATGCATTTATAATGCATTTGTTGATTTAGGTGCACATTTAATAGTACTCCCCCCCATGGTATTTTATTTCATGGATTTTTATTTCTCTGTATTAGAATTGGCTTTGTCTGTAAGGGCACAAACTGTGCATGCTTTAAGAAGATATTCACCCTTAGCAGTTTTAGGTTGTTAGGTTATGGCATTGACTCAATTTTCTGGTTACGGTTTCAAGTTTAATTGGACCTGTTCTGCTTTCTGTATCGTCAGGAATTGCAGAAAGTATAGACCAAGATGTCCAGTTGGTGGGGGCAAGAACAAGATTAATAAAGTAGAAAAGGAGCATGTGTGCAAAAATCCTGCTGCCTTTTCTCATTAAGAGAGGAACACAGACTCATTCTGTTTTTGTCAATGCCCTAAAGTTTTCTGAAATGATCATGAGTTTGGGTAATTTGTTCTGTGTTACTGAGTACTAAACCTAGAACCTTGTTTTGTAATATGCAAGGAGCTCTAAACTGCCCTTCCCTACCCATCAGATTTTTATGAGGCAGGATGTCACTAAATTGCCTAGGGTTGGCTTTGAACTTGTGGTTTCAACCTCTGAGTAACTGAGATTGAAGGCCTTCATCACCAGTCTAGCTCAGAAGACATTTGTAATGAATATAGAAATTGCTATATTCATTCATTATTGTTATTATTTTTTTTAATGAATTTCTTTTTTTCTCAGGGGAAAAATCAAGAATACAGCAGTTTTATTTTTCGTATGCTAAAATAGGATATTTGATTTCTCTAACAGTTTATGATTGATAACTAGAAGAGTAAGACTCATAAAAATCTTGTAGCTTGCTTTGTTTTATTTCACTGAGGACATTGAGGCATAGTGCTAATTGGAGCTGGTAGTTAGATAAGATACTGCTTTTGTCTTGTGCTTCACTACTTGTTTGCTAATACCCATGTGTCAGGTATTAGTCTGACAGTATTTACTGGCCCCAGCCTTCAGATTCAGCATGACTGGAATTCTGAGACTTTGCCTTTTCTCTTAATTTTGTTTGCTGGGCTGGTGAGTTGAGTTATTGTGTAAGTGCTCTTGTTGCCAAGCCTGATACCTCAGTTCCGTCCTTAGGAACTGCATGGTAGAAGGTGAGAACTGACTGCCACAAATGGTCATTTTTAACTTTTATATGTTTGCTGTGGTACTTGTGGACATATACACACACCCTATTGAGAGAGATACACTTACAATAAATGGTTAAATGTAATATTTAACTTTAATCCTTCCTTTTCAACTAAGTTTAATTGGCATTCTTTTCAGTGAAGGAATTAAAATATAGCCAAGCATAAACACGATCTTCCTTTTAGTTGATATGTTCTTATAGCCTACTTGCTTTTCAAATACCAGTGTGTATTTTCTTGCCAGATATTAGAGGACTAAGTTGAGAGAGTTCAGTAGACATTGCCATGAGGTACTGACTTTACAAGGAATTTGGGAATTCCAGTCTCTTTGATATGCTGACAGTAAATCAGTCCATAAAATGCTTGAATTGAACCCCCAGCACCCATATTAAAAAAAAAAAACTAGATGTAGTACTGTGTTTGTAATACCAGCTGAGGAAAAACAGGGATAGGCAGATTCATGGAGCGCCCTTCCCTATCCAGCCAGCTTGATTGATTGATGTACCTGAGGTTCCAGCAAAGCAGAGCTTGACCTAGCCCTATTAATCTCCACACATGCGCACACATCTGCATGCATGCTCTCTTCCCCAAAAAAGTAAATTAACTAAATGAGCAAATTAACATGAGTTGTTCACTGTAATCCAGGTGGCTCTTCAGTAGGAGAGTATGAACAGCAGGCAGCTCATCTGTTGGCAGTTTCTTCCTAGTTTAAAGACTTACCAGACAGTGGAGTGCTTGATAGAGTTGTGACTGAACATAAAGGTTAGAGGGGAGAGACGCTGTGTAGCTTTGGCTATTAAGATATTTGCTTAAACCTCTAATATTAACTTTTCTTTTTTTTTTCTTCTCCCCCCTCCCCCCAGAACTGATAGTGCATCAGCCGACCCAGATACTTTAAAATACTCCTCTTCCAGAGATAGGGGTGTTTCTTCCTCTTATGGACTGCAACCTTCAAATTCAGCTGTGGTGTCTCGGCAAAGGCACGATGATACCAGAGGCCATGTCGACATACAGAATGACGAAAAGGGTATACATGCTACATACATACATACATACAGATAGATAGATTTATTTTCTATTGCTGGAGCTTGTTATTGTTTTAGATGGGCTTCTCTGTTTTTATCTCCCTCTGCCAGTTGTCTGTTGGTCTCTGTCTCTCTCTCTCTCTCTCTCTCTCTCTCTCTCTCTCTCTCTCTCTCT